>BMAV01014524.1:0-18237 GCA_019973955.1 Trichonephila inaurata madagascariensis
CAAAAAAATGAATGCGGATATTTTTTTCTGTTTCAAATCGCAATACCAAAAAAAATTTTTTTTTCAATTTTTTTTTTTTTTTTTTTTTAAAAATGAAGAAAAATAAATTTTGTTTGAAAAAAATAATTTTTTTTCAATTTTAACACGCCATTTTTTTTTTACCCTTCATTTTTTTTTAATTTTACTGTGACTGAACATATCGGGAAAACAACCAAGTGGAACCAACTTTCAAAAACCTTATATAACAGTTAGTTAACGAGTTCCCTGAAAAAGGGCCCACTAAGTAAAATTGTCCCCGTTGACTCCCAATTTTTTAAACGGGGAAAGAATGTTGCATTTTGAAGGAGATGGCGAAAAAAAAGTTAGCGTTTTGGAATATTTTTTCACGGGGAAAACAAAACCCGGAGGGTTAAAAAAATCTCCTCACCCCGTCGAGGCGCAGATGGTTGAAAGATGGGTTTTGTTCGGGATATGACGTCATTTTTCTTCGTTTCAATAAGCGAAAGGGAAAACTAAATAAAGGGGAGAGTGGTTTCCCACCCACCCCTCCACCAGCCGTTGCCTGCATTTAATGTGGACTGCTTTTTTTTTTTTATTTTAACTTCAACAAATTCTTTGTTCAATTTATTATGATGAGTGGATAATAGAGCTTTCTCTAAGGTTCCACGTAAATGTATAACCGTTACCGGATCTTGAGACTACGTCATTGCATACGGGTTCTGCCTTACTCCCCGTTACTTTCTAAAAATAGTCGTTGAGGAGGGAGATGACCAGATTGGGTAGCTCTTTCGAGCTTTGACCTAGGATTTTGGATTATTGGAATGTTATGACTAAATATCGCTTAATATTTCGTATTTCAAAAACTATGCGTGTTGTTTTATGATAGTTGTAAGAAATTTTTTTTATATTTGTAATAAAAATAATTTTCAATAAAAAAAGGATATCTAGTACAAGGAAGAATATTTTCTTGATTTTTTATGAAATTATCTTCTTAGTATTTCAATAATAAAAATAATAACTACAATGGTTTTTACACCCATTATATTACTATATAAATTTTTAACACCAAAAATAAAAATTGTTTTATTTAATATATTCTGAACTTCAGAATAATAAAATTTTTTTTTTATTAATGAAGAAAATGATGATTACTTTTTTCCCCCATTATTTTTTTTAATTTTTCGTTAAATTTTTTTCTGTAACAATATACCGAAACTTTATGTGAAATTTTTTTTTCCCTTTAATTAAAATTTTGTATATCTAAATTATTCAGATTAATTTTATTCAAGTTTTTCTTTAAATCGAAATTGAGAATTTTATCTACATTAAATAATATTTTTATCCTTACATGCTCTAATAGATTATATATATATATTTATATAGCTGTAACAATATTACAGATATTAAAACCAAACACGGATAATCATGAAGTGAAAATATGTCAATTATAAGTTAATATTATGTTCGGTTCCATTTGGATTAGCTTTTTCACTGCAAGGAATTCTCATAAAGAAATAAATTTTCTTGATTTGTTTATTTCACAATGATTGTGATGCTCTTTAATTACGCTATGCCGTAATTGTGATTCGCTTCAGTACGATACGCAAAAGGAGAAGGTTTACAAGACACAAAAGTGATTCTAACCCCAAGTAGCAGTTCTCAATTCGCTATGTTTTTAGATAATGTTGCATCCGTCTTTATTATCCAATTTTATACTTCTATTTTAGAGTGTTATACATACGTCTGTTGTGGAATATGGTTTTAAGAAATTACTAGCTGAAAACCTCAAAATACGTTCTTATGCAATTCGTATAACTACAATTATTTAAAGATGATATACATTAAAATTAAAAATTTTATTTCTACATAATTTAACTTTGTTTTGAAAAACTTTTATTGTAATATAATAAATGAATTTTTAAAAACTTTTCTTCTTTATCTAGTAGGTTATTGTATATGCTATTTGTTTGCTATCGAGTTCACAGTAATTTCATACTATAGTTAGTACAATGTTTTGAAACCTTTTACATTTGTGGGGGGAAAACACATATAATGAAGAAAATGGAAGAATTTATCAACAGATTCGATGCTAAAATTTAAATTTAAGCTATAATTTTTAAACTTTAGATTGCTAATTCATGCCAACTACACATAATTTCTCACACAGCTATAAACATTTCACAAAAATGTATTTAGTAAGTGAAAAATATTTCTCAACGCGAGTGGTTACAAAATATAAAATCGAATTAAACCTGGAATATGAAGTGCTACTGCAGATAATTTCATAATTTTTCATATACGCCAACAGTTTGTGTAAAAAATTGTGAACACATATCAGTTTCTAAATGTAATACATGCGTTGGTGACAATTGGATCAAAAGTTAATATTATCAATGAGTAAATAACATTAAATTTACATCATGAAATTTTTTAATAAAAAGTAAAATACTTTTTTAAAATTGTCTTTACATATAATATCAAAAATATGTTTATCTATATACTTTAAATATTATTTTAAGATATATTTTTCTAAGTGTGGAATGGAATTCTCCAAAACATCTTACAGTTCTAAGCGTTCCGAGAGTCGAAAACATTTCACCACCGATCTTTGTCCAGAAATAAGAACTCTCCCATGGTCAAAATTTACTGCTGTTTTAGCCCCACCACCTAAAAGAACTAGCAGCATTACTTTTACCAGTTTACAATAGCTGACAGTTCTTAGCAAAGTGTCCCTTTGCTGAGGAGACCGCTACACCGGAAATACTCAAATGACAAGCATTGAGTAAGAAAGTAAACACCAGATCCTACTTGTAGATGTTCCCAACTTTTAGTTTCATAGACCCTTGCCATGTTTTTCGGTTTGGGGTAGACCCCTGCTTACCTAATATTGAATATTTGCAGATTTACCAATTTAATGACAGGTGGTATAGATCTACTTACTTTAAACTATTTAAATTTCTAACTGAGGTGTTTTAAAACTTAAGAAAACACGTTAATTGAATTAAAATTTAATTAATACGTATAATAAATGAGCAACAAACAAATGCTTTTAAAAAGAGGAATAAATCTGGTGCTTCAATAACAATTTTTCAACATTTGGAATCAATTGTGTCTGGTTTAACCCTAAATCTCCTCGGTCTTTTTTGTTTTGGAGATTGGCAACCATGCTGAAAAAGTAATTAAAAATTTACTTACGATATTCCATAATTGGTGATAAATGACAGGTATGTTTTTTTAAAGCCAAAATTGCAGACATGATCTTTGTTTTTAATAAGATCTATGCTGTCACCTTGTAACTACAAATTAAATTAACCTAGTAACAAAATCACTTTGCCTATATCTCTTAATTTTTTAGTTTGTGATCTCACTTCCAGTAATATATATATATATATATATATGTGCTATAAAAGTAATTGGGAGTGGATATTTCAATGTGCTTATTTTCTGCATTTAGAAAGATGGGAAATTCTACAAAAGCATTTAAGCCATACTCTAAGACAATTTGGCGGTGTGATATCTATATGAACTAGTACCAACATCACGCGAAGACGATCGTTTTGGCGTGATTGGTTAAGTACTCACGTTCGGAACGGAAGGTACCCAGAACGAACCTTCTTCCTTCAACAATCTCTTGCGATACCCGTTGGGAAGCTAAAATAGATTCGGTTAAAGCAGTGTGTATATACAGTTTGAACAAACTTGTAATAACCTAGAAGAATTCATTAATTAAAAATTTATTGGATTCAATACAAGAAATGCCAATCATTTTTAATAGTATGGTTAGCAATATAGACTAAAATTGACACTATCAATGAACTATTTTAAGCAAAAACCTTTGTTCTCGATATTTGTCCAAAAACTTAGGGAAAAAAATTAACATGTTTTCAGACGAAGTTAAAGTGCAAGAATATAATTTCTATATTTAAGAAATATTTTTATGGGAGCAAAGCAATTTTATTTACTTATTTTTTGCTATCCCAAACAATCAGTTTCGGTCACTTCATATATTTTTAATACCAATAATTTGAATTGATTTATATAAGAGTTACGATGTTAATTAAATATCTTTTTCAATGACCGCACAATTAATACAAATTTTGCGCAATTATTAACATAAAATACAACTTTTAATAAGGGTTGAGTGAGTGAATATTAACGTCGCACTTTTTCGTTAATCGAGGACTTTTGGCACCGATCTCCTAATTATGAACCATAATCAAGCAACGAGAACGATACCTGAGTTGGCCCATCCCCCTCTACTAACTTCCACACCACACCAACTGGAGGACCTTTGAGCCTCGACATATTCAATTTGCTCTGCACGGCGGGTCTTGGCTCAAACTCTAACAAAGCTGAAATCTTTTTGCTGCAAATTACGGTTATGTACATCAGTATGTAGTTACATTAAATTAAGTGATTAATATATTTTTAATGAATATATATATATATATTCACTACATTATTTTATTTTAAGGGCTTATTTTAAAAATGAAAGTTGAAATGTAATCAATTGAAATAATTTCTTCTTAGACAAATCCTTATTCATAAAAAGATAATTACATATTTCTCAAAAATATTAAAGTAAATCAAAATATTCAAGGTAGTAATATTTTAAATGAAAAAAGTGTAAATAAATTAAATATAACAAATTGGATAATTTCGTCATTAATTTGTATGGGATTTTTAAAGAATAAATCCCATTCCTCGAACCCTGAATTACATCTTATACAGCAAATAGATTTTGCACTAAAAATTATTTTTCTTTTTTTTCACGGAAAAGGTTTGGGGAATTCAATGGGGAACAATCCCACTCAAAGCTCTTACAATTTTTTTTAAATTTTCAAAGGTTGCAATTTTAATTTTAACTCTAAACTTTTACTTTTAAATCTTTTTTTTTAAAATTTTTTCAATACCCACTAAAATATGGCAAGCTCTATCTATAAAGCCCAACATAACCCAAAAAGATGGGGATGAATACCTCATCGGGAAAATCATTTTAATCGAACAAAATGAGAATTTGAGACATGTATTTTTTTATTTTGGAAGCTCATTCATCATGAATGCGGCTTATTCCCCAAAAGACCCTTTTCCCCGTCGGGGAACGAGTGACGTTTCAACGGTCTGTATTTTTCTCGTGGGAAAATCCCATTTAAACACCCCGGCGCTGAAAATTCAAAAAGGGAAGTAAACCTCTGACCCCCCTTGACCCTACCCGACAGAAAGATCCGATGCATTTCCCCCGACAGCCGTTTGCATACACCGCGCAAAGGGACTTGGCCCAATAGATGAAGGTTAAACCAAATACGCCCAAAAAAAGTGACTACTCATCACGTGTCTTTTTTCGTGGGCGGGACGAAATTTCACCTCAAAAAAACCTGGAACCCAAAAACAAGAGGGGCGACCCAACGCAAAAAGTGATCTAACTCCGACAGTCTCTAAATTTCCCAAAAATTTACCCCATCCCCCCCGGGATTTCAATAGCCTTACCAGCATCTTTTTCCACCACCCTTTTTCCCGGCCGCAACGCCGCCTTCAACGTTTGGGTTTTTTATTCCTTGGCAGAACATTACCGTCCGGCAATACCACCGCGGTATTTGCCCCGCGGGAAAAAAACATTTTTTCCCAAAACAAAAAGGATAAAACGCTGGTCAACACAGATTGATTGTGCCATTTCAAATATAATCCTAAAGCCCCCGCGGTGATGAAAGCAGAAGGAATTTTGAAAAAACCGTTCCCTTCCCCCGGAGAAAATTTTTTAAAGGGCCTTCCTTCCCCAATTTTCAAAAACCCCCCCGGGTGCCCGTGACAAAACTTTCAATTTCCCCTGGGCAATCGGCTACCCCTTTTTGGAAAAAAGGGCATAAAAAAACCCCGGGGCCCCATTAATCCCCGGGCGAGTTAACCCAGCGGCCACATCTTCAACCACAAAGGGGACTGTAAACCTCCTTTTCAACTTTTATTTGATCTTTGTACGGGTATTCCCTTCCGTTGACGTGTCACTGATTACCCCGTTTTTTCCCTTTTCCCCCCTAAGGGTGGAAAAAAATTCGCTCTTCTGTAGTTGTTCCCGTGTATTTTAGGGGTGCTTTTTTTTTTTACTTTTTTTTCCCTTTTGCGGGAAAATGACCGAGTCAGGGAAGCATTTCGTTTGTAAACAGAATAGCGGTCAAAATTCCACCGGTGTGGAAAACAAACATACCTCTTTGGTTAAAACAATGCGAGACCGCGTTTAGCTTAGCCAGAATCACCAATGATGAAACGAAATTTTCTCATTTAATTGCAAATATTGATTCGGAGACACTAGAGCATGTGTCAGACATAATTTTAAACCCTCCGGTAACTGATAAATATTTAACTCTTAAAAACAGATTAATTTCTGAGTTTCAGGATACCGAAACACAACAAATAAAAAAACTACTGTTGTGACATAGCCATCTGTTGATAGCTATGTCTTGGGGTTTCCGCGTAAGTTAGAGGTGTGGGATTATCTCGGAAGGATGAGACATTCTATAATTCTTAATATGACTTTTATTAAGAATTTAACTTAAATTACTTATATAACGAACAAACTTATATTAAGTGAGAATAAACCAAAATACGCCAGATTTAATTAAGTCAAATCAGCGCAATTAGATCACTTATCAATATAACTATTAGATCCACCTAATCTCGATTCAATAATTTACTAGCGTTCAGAATATAATCCCCCTACCGGTTGAAGACTCAACGATACAGTTACTTTCAGGTAGACTGATGAGTTCTTGTATAGATTAGCGAGGGTGGGCGTCTCCGTGATTCCTGGGTAGCCGTCTAATTACATTTCTACCTTTTTTGAACTTTGCTTTCTCTAAATTGCCATCTTTGCTCACTAAACTTTCTATCCTTTTAAAGGTTATCTTATTTGCATTTTTGCTTCGTTTTTACTTCTTGGATTTGGGTTCGAAAAGTTTTGCCATTAATCGTGGCCGTCAAAGAACGTAGGAGTTATGTTAGAAGAAGAACGCGAGAGATGTCACACTGTCTGATTTACAACTAGGTGACAAGAAACCAAGTTTCTTACTTAGACAAATGCGCGAACTTTCACTGAACAAAATTAGCGAAGATTTTTTAAAAAAATCTTTGGATGCAACGATTATCGGTTAACGCACAAGCTATTTTATCGGCTTCAACTAACAGCCTTTCGCAATTAGCACACATCGCGGACAAGGTATGCCAAATAACCGAGAGTTCACAACCTATTGTGTATTCCGCCTCACATAGCGATAATTCGAACACGGAGGTGTTTTCAATCGTTTCTTCGCTAGCGCAGAAAATTGAAGCTCTTACTACGCAATTTGATCGTTTAAGCAGGAAAAGAAACGGGCAAAATGTTACAAATTCCCGTAAACGCTCGCGCAGCCGTACCTTTAACAATGACAATCGGAACCTTGCCTATTGTCGCTATCACAATCAGTTCGTGGAAAAAGCCCGTAAATGTATTGCACCATGTGCGTTTAATTCAAAAAACTAGAATTTGCCGCTACACCAAATCAAATTGCTGGAAATTGTGTAGCGGCTAAAACATCAAATCGGTTACACTTGTACGATGCAGGTACCAATATGAAATTTCTAGTTGATACAGGTTGCGATGTTTCTTGCATTCCCCCACCTAAATATAAAAACATAGCACCAAACCATTCTTTTGAACTTTTCGCTGCAAATAATACTAAAATAAAAACTTTCGGTATCAAAACTATTAATTTAAGTTTTGGGCTTAGGCGAAATTTAAAATGGGATTTCATAATAGCTGATGTTTCCATTCCTATAGTAGGTAATTTCTACACATTTTACTTATGTGGACTTAAAACAACGTAAACTCATTGATACGCTCACAAATCTTAGTAGCCTAGGCAATTTAGAGCGAAATCACCAATTACACATTAAAACTGTTTCCGAAAATTCTATTTACAGCGACATTCTAAAACAATTCCCTGATTTAACCAATCCATCTATTCATAACAAAATTGTGAAACATGACAGAGTGCATGTAATTGAAACTAAAGGCCAACCCGTCCACGCTAAAGCTAGGAGACTTCGCCCGGAATTTTACGAACAGACTAAAAAAGAATTCGGATACATGATGGAACAGGGAATTTGTCGTCCTTCGAAAAGCAATTGGTTTTCTCCTTTACATGTTGTAAGCAAAAAGCCTAACGGAATACGACCAGTGGGTGATTACAGAGCACTAAATGCAGCCACAATCATGATGCTTTCCGTACATATTCAAAAATTTCGGTCACTACTTTTTAACAAACAATTTTCCCAAATTAGACATTCCCTGAGCATATCACCACATTCCAATTCATGAAGATGATATACCCAAAACAGCAATAATCACCCCATTTGGTTTATTTGAATTTTCGTACTTAAATTTTTTTTTTGGTTTATAGAATGCGGCTCAGATATTTCAACGATTGATGCATAAAATTTTAAGAGGTCTTGATTTTTGTTACACCTATTTGGATGACATTTTAATTTTCTCAGAAAACGAAAGTTTACATAAGCAACATGTAACTAGGGAATTGCGGCATTTTTAGGAATGTTAAATTTCTATCGTAGATTTATACCGCATGCAGCGCAAACACAAGCTCTACTTAGTGAATTTTTATAAGGTTCCATCGGATTACGCAATAGGTGGGGCACTTAATCAAAACACAGCAGCAGGACTCGAACCTTTAGCTTTCTATTCTAGGAAACTTAATGCTGCTGAAACTAAATATAGTGCTTACGACAGGGAGCTATTGGCAGTCTATGCAGCTATCAAACACTTCAGGCTTACGGACTATAAGCCATTAACATTTGCTTTTAAGCAAAAGCTAGACAAATGCTCTCCGAGACAAAATAGGCAACTTGATTTCATTTCTCAGTTCACAACAGACATTAAATACATAAAATGCAGTGAAAATGTAGTTGCGGATACATTGTCGAGCGTTAATGAAATTACAATGCCAGGTCCAATCGATTATAACGAAATCGCATCAGCTCAATTGGATGACACACACAACGAATTAATTAACTTATTAAATTCTGATAATTCATTGCAATTAAAAAAGGTTAAAATTCCTAATTCTGACTTAGAATTATATTGCGATATGTCAACTAATACGTATACTCCTATTCCCAAAAGTTTAGGAACTTTGTTTTATTAGCGTTCACAATTTAGCTCACCCTGCAATTAGAACCACTCTAATTAGTTCGTAATCGTTTTGTGTGGCTAGCATTAACAAAGATTTGTACAGTTTGGGCTCAAAATGCATACCTTGTCCAACGCTCTAAAGTACACAGACATACGGTTGCACCACTTAGAAATTCAGTGCACGTCTACAGGTTTGACCGTGATATGGAATAATCGGTCCGCTTCCACCGTCGAAGGATCTACGTTCTGCATGACCGCAATTGATCTTCACCAGATGGGCAGAAGCTACACCTATTCTGACATTAAAGCAACGACAGTAGCGGACGCTTTTTACTCAGCCCGGATTGCTCGTTTTGGTGTTCCTACTCAATCATTACCGATCAAGGACGCCATTTACGGATCCTCCCTATTTCTAGCTCTTGCTGAAATATTGGGAAATACAGCGAATACGCACCACTGCGTACCACCCTCAAACAAGGGCTAGGAAAGAATTTTACCGCCCTTTAAGGCAGCAATCATCTGCCATGTAACTGAAAAACGGACGAAATGCTTCCCATTCTTCTCGGTTTTCGAGCAGCACTTAAAACTTGGGGTGCACATCCGGAGATTAGTGTAGGGAAAACTCTCCTTTACAGGTGAATTTTTCATTGCAACTAAAGCGGCAAGCGATCCCGTTCAATTCGTTTAAGACTGCGAACACATGCAGCATCTAAACCCAAACCCACACGTTCGCGGGGTAAAACAAACTATTTTGTGCAGGCGAATTTTTCTCAGATGTACACACGTGTTTGTGAGACGAGATTCAGTCCGTCGACCACTTCAACCCTATTGACGGCCCTACCCTGTTATCAAACGCGTGATAAGTTTTACAAGGTGAACATTCACGGCAAGCCTACATAGATCTCAATTGATAGGCTGAAACCTGCATAATGTGGACGATACTTTTCACATAGAAAGAAATGATCAGAGACCAAACCAAACCTTCAAAAACCCTTCTGGTCGTCGTGTTCACTTACTATCATCCCTGCCCGGGAAGGGGAGCGGCGGTATTCCCCCCAAAAACCCGTCGGGAACGCGTGACGTTTTAACGGTCATGTGTTTCTCGTGGAAAGATCAGGGTGGACACCCCCGGGGCTGATCCCTAAGGGGGTCCCCTCTGACCTCCCATCTAGCCGACAGTAAGATGCCAATGCAGTTCCCACGACATCCGCCGGTTTCAAAGTACACCTTGCGAAAGGGACTTGGACCAATAGAAGAATGGTTCCACCAAATACGTCCGAACAGAAGTGACTACTCATCACGTGTCACTTTCGTGGGCGGGACGTATTTCATCTCAAAAAGAGACCCTGGGATCACGAGAACTGCCAGAGAGCGACACCAACGCATAGAGATGATCTAACTCCGACAGTCTCTCCAATTCCAATAGCTTCACCCGCATCTGCGCCTCGCGACTTCCAATAGCCTTATCAGCATCTGTTCCACCAGCACTTCTCCAGCTCGTTTCAACGCCGCCTTGAACATTCAGGTTTTATTATTGCCTGTAGCAGAACATTACCGTCCCGGCAATACCGCCGCGGCAAGACCTAAAAATCATCCATATCGTAATTCTCGTCCAAAATTATAAAGATTCCGGAGAGCAAAAAAGAAATTATTAGAAATTTGAGTCCACTCAACTTTTTAACAGTAAAAATTATAATGTGTTATGATATTGGTCACACATTTTCCCATTGAAAATTGTCATTTAAAGCATTTCATCACCAATACATGTAAAATCTCAGTTCTTTCTATATTTTCTCTCTCTTTTTCACATTTATTGTAATGAATTTTGAAATTCATTAAAATACGACACAAATTGCACTGTCCTTTATTAAATTAATTATATCCATTGAATTAGTTTAAAAATTGATTTCTCTTAGTAACAAAAACATTCTTTCTATTTCCCAATCGGGCTTATTAATTGTTCGGCCAGGCATTAGGGTCATAGCTACTGCCGTATCAATGATACGGAGTCCCCAAGCTTCAGAGGCCTCAACAATATGTGTAAGCAAAATATGGACCTATTTTATCTTACGGTTATATAATTGGCTACACTAAAAATAACATTACAAGAATACAAACGCAGATCATGTATAATAAATACAAATTGCTCGTGCCTACTTTAACCGAAATGTTAATAATGCAGATTAGGAAACAAAAAGGAAGCTTAATTTGGAAATTAATTCGATGAATAGAATAATTTAAGTGAAGACAGTGAAATTTGTGTGGTCCTGAGTGGGCTCTGCGATTTTTGCCTTACACCTTTTGGGACCCTCAAAGCTTGGGGCTCCATATCATTAATACGGCGCTAACTATCCCCTGATTGGAAATAATATTAATTTGTAAAACAAATTAATATTTCAAACACAAAATTGTGCTGTGGTGAATATTTTCTAAGAAAAATGACATATTCTTTTTTAAAGATTCAAATCAAAGCTGATTGTTTCCATGATAAGCATTCTTCTATGGCAATTTCAAATACAGTTTGTATCTAAGAGATTTGAGCAGAAAAAATGTATTACAATTTCGCATATTTCTATCAAACAAAGAAAATTAGTTTGTGTAAAGATAATTTTAAAAAAAAAAAAGCATCCCTTGAAATTTGAAAAATAAATAAATACTTTTTCTAAATTTCAGCTGAAGATCTACCAAATTCTTCGTCAAAAAATTAAAATCCACTAGCACGGCTTTAAAACGACGGTTCTCCGCACCCGATTTTGTACGGCAGTAATAAACTGAAACCAGAAACATTTGGTAGAAAACTCTCTTTCATCCATTTTTTCACCCCATAAGCGTAACAATCTCCCTTCCCCTCGAGACGTTTTTTTCTGCTCGAACAGGTTTTCAAACTGCGCATGCATTCTCATGCCAAAAGCACCTGTCAATCATTTTTAAATCACACCCCGTTGCTATAGTAGCGGTAGGTTACTAGATAACAAGCTTTA
Source organism: Trichonephila inaurata madagascariensis (assembly GCA_019973955.1). Taxonomy (NCBI): domain Eukaryota; kingdom Metazoa; phylum Arthropoda; class Arachnida; order Araneae; family Nephilidae; genus Trichonephila; species Trichonephila inaurata. Next base: position 12,157 of record BMAV01014524.1, read on the forward strand.
TGGTTCTTGACATCATCCGAGAGGCAAACAACGCCATCTGTTGGAAAAAGGAAGTTTATGAAATTCGGCAATCTCTCTTAAGTGACTTTTTTTTCATTAAAAATGAAAATTCAATTCATCCAAAAAGTTTAAAAATTCTATAACCCCCTTTTCCGAGATTACTGAATTTTCGTATTAGTTGCTCCCCGTACTTACGCTTCAAAAATTCTTAGCATTCATACGGAAATATATAGTAAACTATGATGATATTATCAACGATCTGTTATAAAAACACGCATAAAACAAGTAACAAAAAAATTAAGATTTCATTCCTACTTAAGTCAACAAAGAAAAATTTATTTTTGTTTATTTAATTTAATTAATGAATTAATATTTGTGAAAAACTGTATTAACATCAAATGTCATCCACTATAATTTAAAAAAATATATATTTGAAGCCAAGAAAAAATTCGTTTGAAAAACCTTCTGGCGCCACTAGTTCTAACTTCGTCAGAAATATTGCAGAATAAATTTAAAATTAAAAAGTAAAGTTTAATTAATAAATTAATATTTGAAAAAACTATTGACATCAAGTGTCACCCACTACAAGTTTAAAAAAATGTATTTGAACTTCAGTGGATGAATGAAAAGTATTTTATTAACGATTGCAAATTTGAACAAGATATATACATACAGTCGATTCTCGCTACTTCAGACCTTCGATAATTCGAAGCATGTACTCAGTCCCTAGAAAAACTCTTGATGTTTCGAACTAAAATTATACGTTTTGGTTCACTCGATATTTCGAAGTAAAATCTGTGTTTGGCCAGACTACAGCACACGATAATTTAAAGTTATCTTATAAAACTCTGGACAGTTCGAACACTCACTATCATGTACAGTCCTGTAGCAAACAGGTTGGAGCTTACAAGTTTTGTATTGTATTGTATGCGTGTCTTCCCTGTAATGTAGCCCCTTTGATGACTATCTGTCTGCTACCCCTTCTTGTTGTTTTCCGGTTCCACTGGCGAAGAGACAATTTGATTGCTTTCCCTCTTCAAGTGGACAATAGACCGACCGCACCTATTGTCAACCGTCCATATATTTCGTTTAACACGTGCTACACATGTGTTCAGAAAGGATGGTCCGCTATTGGGAAGAAGAGATGCGTAAGATTGTGTATTTTGCGCCGGACAAACCGGATTCCTTCCCGGGGCGGCACATTTTCAGGCATTTGGATCGAATTTGAAATATATATATATTTGTTGTTACAGAAAATTTGATACATTTTCTTCAATATTATTGGGTGGGCATTTGGTATTTTATGTAATGTAGGTTTTATATCCTTATTTTGTACTCTGTATGTTTAATGTCAGTTTACTGTTGTGTTGAAACTTGAGGGGGATCGGTATATGTTATTTCATAAAATTTGACCCATCCTGGAGAGGGGTCGCGATGGATGTTCCTTTCACCCATTCGATGTTTGGTGTCCAAAAGGGGACAGAGATAATAAGTTTTTGTTGGAGATGATGTTTTGTTTTAGTTTTTGGAGTAGTTACTATAGAAGTTAAAGTAAACGCTTGTGATCCCCACCATCAGTTAACTCTTTTTCGAAGAAATTGGCCTGCTTCTGTTACATTTTACTCGTTTTTGAAATAATAACAGATAATAATATCCTTAATTTGGGATTATTTTGTATTTTTAAGACTTAAAATAATATATATATATATAAGTAATAACTTGAATTGATATCTACTCATAATTCCAATCTCCTTTATTAATATAACATCTTATTCATAAATCTCTTATTTCGAAACGAGTCTCAATTGATCTTTTTCTAAAGCATCTAAAACATGATCATTTTTTTCTCATTCTTTAGACCTTGAACTTTTGATAGATTTCCAAGAAATACAAGGTCATTAATTATTTTAATCTAACCGGGATTAATATTCCTTAAACTTTGTATTTTAGATATTTTCTCTTCTACCAAACATGAGTGATACAGACTTGCCACATGTTTCATATAATTTCTATATTGGACTTGGTCTGGCAGTTTCTTCAAGTCTTTTTATCGGCTCAAGTTTTGTAATAAAGAAGAAAGGACTATTGAGAATTGGAAGCCAGGGACAAATAAGAGCAGGTCAGAAAGTGCTTATATTCTCCGTTTATTAATTAGAATACTTTTCTGTGAAGCATAATATATTCATAAATATAAGTTAAGTTTTCATTTATGTGTTCAGCAAAATTTTAATCAAATGATAATGAATAAGTTTATGAAGGAATTTCTAAAATAAAAAGTGTGATTTTGTGTAAAAAAAATTCGTGTTATTAACTTTCCTATATCATGATTCAGTTTCTACTATCGAGGGGGGAAAAAAAGCCAAGATTCACTACTACAAACATTTATTTTAAACCAAGGGTCAGAATTTTGCAAATACTTATTAGAAATGATAGACTGATGGAAACAGCATTCATTCTACAATTGTTAAAATTTTATCTTTTCTTTCCCCTTATAAATATGCTTTTGTATGATAATCCCATTTTGTTCTTAATGTGTGTGGATCTTTATTCAAAACCCCGTATTAACCAATGGCTATATTTTCATTTGACCCTGTTTGTTATTCAGTCATTCTGATACAAATCACACACATTGCAACACTATAATCATTTTTACGTAGATCACATTATTCAAATCTGTTATTTTTTAACGTAAGTTTTATAAATGACAAGATCTTTTACTTTCCCTTCCAACATTTACATTTTAATTGTAACAATTGTTTTTACATCTGTAAATAGGTTTGAAACGCGTACAATTTTGCAAAAATATTGTTCTTATAATCGACTGTTATATTGTTCTTATTCTCAACCAAAATTTACTATATATCCATTCCCGTTTTACACTATTGTGCCAAAATCATGGGATAGCAATATGCAAATGTCTACATGGTAGTAGTGTTGTAACCTTTTAAAGCCTTCTTACTTTTCACCGTAAGAGGGCGCATCAGAGCCACCGGATGTATTTTTGTGTAACTGCGTATTAAACAGTAAATAAAGCACATTCTTCAAAGACACCAGACCGATTACTTTTCCATCCAATCAGAGTATCGTGTAAAAAAGTTCAAATGTGTTGTGCATTGTCAAGAGTCTTCGTTTGTATTTAAGTTATTTATGTGATAAGTTTTCTGACGTGATTTAGTCCGCACGATGGAAATTAAAACTTTGAATGCGGAATGCTTATTTGACTTTGACGCATTTCATTTTCGAACTACACTGGTGTGCAAAACTTAAGCAACAATGTAAAAATTTAGCAGATAGCCATGAAATTCCAGAAAAGGAGGTCTGGAGATCAGTAGAGGGAACACGTAAGTCAGTAGAAACGTCATGCGTATGCAAATATCAGGAACAAAACGTCAGAAGCGATGTGAGCGTACGCAAAACGCGTGATGTCGGCGCGCGCTGCTCAACAGTAGAATGAAATGAAGGACGAAGACACAATTCACCATATTCTCTGCAAGTGCCAGTGAGTCAGTTCGTGAAATATGGCTAGAAGAAATGATCTGGATCACTTCACACGTGGAAGAATGATCGGAAAGCTGCAGGAGGGGCGTACTGTCACCAGTGTAGCTGAAGAGTTCGGAATCAACAAAAGTGTCGTTTCGCGCGCTTGGAAAGCGTTCCAAACCACAGGTACAGCTGTTAGAAAGATTGGTGTGGCCGCCCGAGGACGACAACTGCAGGGGATGACCGATATATCATCCTGCAGGCGAAAAGTTCGACAGCAGTCAGCAAGCGCCATTGCTCAGAAACTCTGTACAGCAACAAGTCGACAAGTGTAGCGGTTTACTGTGGCCAGACGCCTTACAAAGGGGCCTGTTCACCGCCTCTTGAACGCTGCCTCCCGTTGAAAGATGGCCACCGAAGCCACCGTTTACAGTGGGACAGAGAGCACAAAAACTGGACAACTGATCAATGGAGTCGTGTTCTCTTTACGGATGAGAGTCGGTTCAGTACCAGAAGCGATTCTCAACGCGTTTTGATTTGGAGAGAGATCGGGACCCGGTTTTATCCCAGTAACATCAAGGAAAGATTATTGTTACGGTGGTCCTGGGTTCTTGTCTGGGTTGGCATTATGCTGAACGGCGGAACGGAGCTTCCCATTTTCGACAGAGGGTCTGTAACCGGGGATCGCTATTGTGAGGAGGTACTTCTTCCCCATCTGCATCTTTTCCGAGGTGCCATTGGCCCAGACTTCATCTTTTGGGATGACAATGCACTGCCACATCGCACTCTTGTTGTTGAGGAGCTGCTGGAAAGTGAAGATATCACTCGAATGGATTGGCCAGCGTGCTCACCCAGATTTAAATCCCATCGAACATGTGTGGGATGCTTTGGGGAGACGTATTGCCACACGCTCACATCATCGGAGTACAACCAACAACTCAAACAGATGTTGATTGAGGAATGGGCATCCTACCCAAGAAATGTTGCACCAGCTGGTTCTGAGTATGCGGAGACGGTGCAAAGCAACCATTGTAGTAAGGGAAGGGCATATACCATATTAATGAACATCTGCTTGTTGTTCTTCCTGTTGGATAGACAATCATGAGTCACGATACTATGCGTTCAATAAAGCTTGTTTTTGTTTGATTCCATACCGTATGCGTTTTATTCCTTTTTCAGCGCCGATGCTTTCGTCATCCTTTACGTACATAATACTCTCCCTCATTTCAGAATTTCATGTTTCTCAGATGATTTTTCGTGAAGTTATGGCAATAAACCCACCTGTTGCTTAAGTTTTGCACACCAGTGTAGTTTGGGAATTCAGTATACTTAGATTCACACTGTGTCAAGAGAGAATATGCATTACCTCCCACCATGAAACTTGCAGTAGCGGACTGCGTCTGCTTAATTGCCAAGACCAGCGACGTGAGTGTTATCAGACTGTGTCAAATAACAGCAACAATCAATGTAGGATGTGCTACAGACGTGTGCGTGAGGACAGTGCAACAAAATTTGGTTTGATGGGAAATGGTAGCAGAACACCGACTCGAATGCTTCGACTCACAACACGCCATCGCCTGCAGCGCCTCTATTGGGCTCGTGAATATATCGGTTAAAACCTAGATGAGACTGAAAAAACGTTTCCTGGTCAAATTAGTGACAATTCCAGTCGTTAAGAGCTGATGGGAGGGTTTGATTGTGGTGAAGACCCCAGCAGGCCATGGACCGAAGTTGTCAACAAGACACTGTACAAATTGGTGGTGGCTCTGTAATTGCATCGACTTTGCTCTCTGGTTATATGGAGCCAATCACTGACTGTAAATGGTTATGTTCAGCTACTTGGAGACCATTTGCAGCTTATTATGGACTTATTAACCCATCAGTGATAGAATTTTCCAGAATGAAATTGCGCAATGGATCCAAAGTCATTCGCAACATGGCCTAAGGAATATTGTAGGTAATTCCTGTGAATGCTTTGTCCAACTAGATAGACAGATTCGAATTCCATCGAATGTATGTAAAACATGATCGAAAGCTCAGTTTTTGCACGAATTCCAGCATGGCAACGTTTTTGCAATTGTGGACGGCTGTAGGGACAACATGATTGAATATCCCTTCAGGGAACTTCCGAAGACTTCTATGCTACATCGAGTTGTTGCACTTCGCCAGGCAAAAGGAAGCCCATATAATATTAGGAGATATCCCTAGGGACGTCTTAAAAATTTTTGAGGCCTTGGGCCCAGAGACATCTTACTTTTTTTGTGGCACTGGATCTCTATACAAAAGCAGGCTCTACCTGTGACCCTTAAAAGTAGACAGTATATAGCATACATTGTAAATTACTCGTACAAACGGGTATCTGAAACAAATAAATGTCCATGACTCACAATTTCATGAACCTAGGCACAAATCATCTCGACCAACTGCGCATTTCAATCAAATGAGTGATGATGGTTTATGGTGTTAGGCCTATCCCTAGTCATACACACATGGACAACTGTCATCACCTAATAATGCCGTCTGGTCACTGTTGCCAGTTGACTTGTAGTTTGAAATTCCCAGTCTGTCGGAGAATATGTGGGTCTTCGACCATTAAAATTA
>BMAV01014526.1:0-439347 GCA_019973955.1 Trichonephila inaurata madagascariensis
CTTCTTTTGAAATCAAACTTAGAAATTTAATTTCTCTTTTTTCCTTTTGCACAGTTTGTGGCATATCAGTTAAATTTCCTTTTGTGATGCAAAGGGCTTTCCAATTAAAAGATGGCGGATTGAGACGGATGCATCAGTTCTCTCCGACATCAACTGTCGACCTCTAATGGCACGTGTCTCAGATGACGTCATCAACATACTTTCCGAGAATCCATTTTCATTTTGTCAAAATAGGGGAGGACGGTTGGATCGATACGAAAGGGGCTATTTCATCACTCCTTGATCAGTGACTCAATCAATTTTAGAAGTGATAATTCTCTCTCAAATGGAGGAAAAGTATCTTTAAACTGATTTAAGCTTTCGTCGGAGCCGTAAAAAAATCGAAAATAAAAGTTTCATCTACTTGAAATCATAATTTTTTCTCAAAAACAGAAGAGACAGTGCTAGAATAGAATTACAATAAATCACCTTGAAAACTTAGCTGACGAGAGCACGAGAGCATCCCCGCCATTGCTATGGCAACCCTGATTCACAACAAGTCTTTCCCTGCGTTTGCAAAGAACTGTTTTGTTTGCCGAACAGTGGGGAGAAAATGACTCATCAGCTCCATTTTGATTTTAAATCTTTTCAGGGATTTTTACTGGAATTAAAAAAACATTCGTACTATAAAGAATAAAAAAACTTTTCGCTAAGTATTGCAATTATTTCGGCAACTTTTTTTGGTACTTTATTTAGGAATTTTTTTTTTTTGGAATGCGGGAGAGGGGCTACATAAAAGAACAAAATTGGTATACAGCTTTAATTTTGTTCTTTTTAAAATTATTGTTATAAAACAGTCAAATGTGTGTAATAATAGGCTAAATATTACGCATTTACCAGGATTATAACAATTTATTTTTGTAAAACCAAGATAGAACTTTATTTAAAACTACCGTTCTCGTACCATACCTAAGGTAGGCAAACCTTAAGGTAACCAGTTTTTACAATGAATTTTACGCGCAAAAATTTTAAGAAAAAGTTGAAACGTATATATATGCAACATTTTAACTCAAACAAAAATATGCTAATTACGCTTGCATTCCTTCTAATTATTTAATTAAACGAGTATTTCCCCATTGAATATTTTTTTGTTGTCAATATATCATTTTCTATTATATCGAGAATTTCAGAGCAAAAAGTATGCTTCATATTGAATTTTACGGTAAGTACTGCAGCTAAAATAACAACATTTAGTCTTGATTTCTCTCTTGCCCCAAAATAATTACCAACTGAAAAACTCTTTCAACTGCTGTACTAGTTCCAGAACAGCACAACGAAAACTCAAACAAGAATAAATAAATTATCATATGGAAAGTGTTCATTTTTGAAATGGTTAAGTACTTCCTTCCATCTTTTATCAATTCTAGCATCCTGATTTTATATTGTTCCAATTTATTAGAATTTAAATATATACATTATGTCTTTTAATTTCTTCAAACAGACAATTGTCATCAATTTTAATATCAGGCATTTCTTTCGATTAAAACTCAACACAATTTTCCATATCTTCCCAATTTACTTGCACAATGAAGTAAAAAACACCATTAAAGGCTGTTATTTCCTGTAATATTTGCTTCAGACCATTCTTCGACATAATAGAAACATGTTTAGTTCATCTCTAAATAGAGATTAACAGATCAGTTTTAAAATATTGAAAAGGCGGACAATTAGGAGGACACTTTTCAAGGAAGGACGGAACCTATAAAAGGAGGACGGTTGGTCACCTTACAAACATAGTCTTTTGATTTTGTCATTTGCCGGGAACAAAAAACAGAAATGCATTATTAAAAACAAATACTTTATTAAAATTCACGTACTATCAGGGGCGAAGCTTCCACCATATTAATGATGCGGGGCCCCCAAGCTACAACAGCTCCATTATATGTAAGCAAAAAAATCGTAAAATAGTAAGGGGGCTTGAAAAGGGCCCTCAAGGAATTTCTGATACTGGGCCCACTCAGGATTAGCTACGCCAGTGCGTACGATATACATAGGATTATTATCAATCGGGAAAAAATCAAGGGCTATGGAGGGGAGGGGGGGGCTCCAAACCCGTGGGCCAGCTTCCCCTTGTGTGCGCGATTGAAAATAATATTTTTTGTTTAACGCAAACTGCTTAGTTGTTAACAACATTTGCAAAGAAAAAAAAATATGTTAACTTAAAAAAAATACTGAAACCGCTTTTTAGTGAGCTATTATTCCAAAATTATCGATAAAAATATTGCTAATAATAGTTCGATTAACCAATAAAGTACTGTCGGACCTCTATATAACGAAGTCACTAAATCCCCCCAAAAAAATTCGTTGTATGGAAAATTCGCTATACAGAGGTCCATCTTTCCATTTTCTTTATAAACCACATAAAAAGTATTTTAAATTCATAAACACTATATATTTAAAGAAGTAATTATTCACGCCTTCTTGTAAACTAATTGTTTTTATCTTATGTATCTTACTTATCAAACATAAAAAAAAAAGGAGAAAAACTGAAAGGAAAGTTTCTTGACGCTTTTATCCACTTCCTGAAGAATTAAAATTTTTTCTTTGATGCTCAAGCACTTACGTTTTGACATTTTCGAACAACTGGAACCGAAGTTACTAATACGGCTGATCAACGCTACAAACAAACGGAGACTAGCTAAAGTACACGAGATAACTCCACCGAGGGCGAAAGGGGATATCGGAGATGTTTCTAGTGAACTAAAAAGGATTAAAGGCTGCACTTCTTGGATAAAACGCCCAGAATTCTATTGCTCTTGGCGAGTTAGGCACTTAAAAAAACCAGTTCAAGATTTATGTCCACCATAAAATGTGTTAAAAGAGAATAATTTGAAATGTCGAGAAATACTTTAAAAATAGGAGAAAAAAATTGAATCACAAGAGAAAAAGTTCGTTTTATAGAAAATGCACTTCGCTATTGGGAGGTTATTTTACGAAGAAAATCGTGAAATGTTCTTGGTTCCAGGAAAAAGTTCGCTCTATAGAAAATTTCGCAATATAGAGGTTCGTAATATGGAAGTTCGACTGCATTCTATGGCGATGTTTAGACAACATTCTATCATTGATTTACGCTGGGGGTGAGCAATTTTTGTAACACTTTAAAAAGGGGCCAACTCTATGGGCTGGGGGGATACCAAAGACAATTTTTAAAATGATTGTATTCATTAGTTGACCGTGCATCTCAGAAAAAGTATAAATTGTACCGAAAACTAAATATAAGCAATGGCAGTTTTTTTTTATTTTTTTATGATTTCACATCTATAGCTGCAAACACTTTTAATTTTAGAATCAGTCTAATGCGGGGGAGGCAGTAACCCACAGGAATTTTTAAAGGGGGGAGTCGGGGTTGAAATTTCCCCAAATTCTTGTATCATGCTATTTTTGTTTTTGTCGTTTTTCAAAAAAAAACACAGAAAACTAATTTTTAAAAAATTAATTAACTAATTAATAAAATTAATCATTAAAAACAAATATTTAATTAAATTTTATTTTTATATACTTAAATTATAACAACCCGGAAAAAAAACAAGGGCTTTGGGGGGGCGGGAACCCCCGGACCCCTACCTTGTGTCCCACGGGTGGGGGAAAAATTGTCACGTGTCCGATGGCACGTGACACATTTTGGGGGGGGGACCCCCGAACAAAACAATTTTCATTTTAGTTTAAAAAAAATTTCCGTAATTGATTTGTTAATGAAGAATTTTCGTGGATTTTCGCAACAAAAAAATTATGGAAACCCCCAAATTTATTATAACCCTTTACTTCGATAAACAACTTTTCCCAACCCTAAATTTAAGTTTAAAATGAATGGTTGATTTTTCCAGTCAGTTTTTGGCGTTTTTCGGGGGGAAATGATTGAAAACTAACAAGTAATGTACATAAAAATGCCAGTAACGAAATTTTGGAAACATGGAATTCGATTCTGGACACATTTAACTGTTTGAAGCTTACTCGTGCTATTTTTTATGTTTTTATTTCCATGCCTGCAGTTATTATTTGCAAAATGAATACTTTTAAAACTCGTTTAGAAACCGTGGGCAGATGACTCCAATTCATCATGCATTCTACTAAAAGTAACATCTTATAATCCTGATATAAATTATTTGTCATCTAATCTGCTACAACAGAAGTCGCACTAATGTTACTGTAATTCGAATTACACGTATAACAGTTACTACTTTACAGTGCAAAATGTATTTTTTCGTAGTAATTTAAGAGTTTTGAGTTGTTAGTATTTAGTTTTATTATTTTCCCAATAATCACAAGTCAAGAATGTTTGACGGCACTGTACTTCATTAAATATTTGTTTAGAAAAATGGCACGTTGATCCATAAAGGTTCGCCACCCCTGGTCTAATGAGACAAATGAGTCTTACATTTTCTACTATTACAGTCGAACCTCCATATAACGAACCTCTATTTTACGAATTTCTCTATTTTGCGAACTTTTTCCTGGAATCTAGAACACTTTACGATTTTCTTTGTAAAATAACCTCCAAATAGTAAAATGACCAATTTTTTTTCCAATGAAAACGAGGACAACAAATTTAAGAAAAAATTTCAACGTAAAATATATCAAACATGTTATTAATTCAAATCAAAAATACACTTTCTATGCTTATATCCCTTTTAAATATTTACTTAAACAAGTATTTTTTCATTGAATGAATTTATTTTGTCAATATATCATTTTCGAACATATCGGAAAATTCACAGCAAGAAATATGCTTCATATTGAATTTTACGGTAAGTGCTGCAGATTAAGTCAGTGCTTCTCAAAGTTGCAATACTCACGACCCAATATTCAATCATTATTTCATCGCGCCCCCATACAATAACAATGTACTGAATTCAATAATACTATACTTTGACGCTAAGACTACGATACGACTTTAACCTCTTAATCACCCCCCCCCCGTGTATATAAACGTCTCGCTAAGCCAAAGCCTTTATTTCTCCTGACGTATATATACGTCTTTCCGAAGTACGATTTTTTTCTGTGCAATGCTATCCGTAAAATTATTCCAAGACTTTGGAATGCAATAAAAGGACCTTCACAATGTTTGCGAAGGATTTAAGTATTCCAGAGTACTTTTGCTCCTTTATTCCTCCCTCCTCCCCCAATACATCACATACGCGTGCCCACGTGGAAAACGGTTGGCATTGGGAAGCGAATCGCGAAACTTATGATCGGCAGTTAATGTTTAATTATAAATCGTACAAAAATTATCAAGATAAGTGTTAATTTTTGTTATAAATTATATATATGACAAACCCATAGTGTTACTGGTAATTAATAAACTTGTTTTTAACTTAGAATTGTTAAATTAATTATAAAATACATTGTGTAGCACTGATATATTTATAAGTGTAATATATCAGTGTAAATATATATTTTATTTTTTATTATGTCAGAATGTATTTTGTTTGTTTACTTTCAGAAAAAAATAATTTTTTAAAATAATCTTTTGTTCTCGACTTTTCAATTTAAAAAATTCCTTACCTATATAAAACTGCTTTTACAATTTTTTAATTAGGTGTGCTTTAAAATGTTCACACATGTATATGTTCACACATTCTTATTGTACATAGTGACAATTTTCAAATTCAATAATTTTCCAATGGTATTCATGTCTTTTATGCAGGGAATTCCAATTATATTTTTATCTCAATATAAAAATATAGCATTAATTGCATATAACAGAAAATGTATTGAATAGGACACGGAACCTTTGTTCGTAAAACTTATTTAAAATATGGTATCACTTGAGGTGAAGTGTAAACAAATATATATATATATAGATAGATAGATAGATAGATATTTTTATTTAACCAAATGATTTAACAAACTCTCGAAAACGTCAATCTCATTTTAATGTAAACATTGATTTAACAGCTTAAAGAAAAATGCAAGGTTGCAAAACAGACTAATTACCTAACTAATTAAACAATTTAATTTGTAAGCTACAAAGCTAGATATTGTTTTATTGCTAGATTTAATTCATCGTACTCTAAGCAAAAAAAATCATTAAAAGCTACTAAGATTCATTTGACTTTTCCTCTTAAAGAAGTAATGAAATTATCAACATCAAAGTATTCCCTTGATTGCTTCCAGAAATACCGTTAAAAACAAAATTTAAAAAATACAGTTCACTTCACTTTTTTGCATATTTATATGAACAAGTACGATCAATGAAAGTGAGCCCATTGGAGATAACGAAAAATAAAATTACTAGCAGCAAGGGTGTCAAACTCAAAGACTGACTTGGGCCAAATAAATAAGTTTTAACTTAAGGTGGATCGCAAAGAAAATCCAATTTCATAGAATCGTAGGTTTATTTCGAATAATACATAATAAAAACATATATAAAAAAACAAGAAAGATTTAATATGTACTTCCTGACACTTGACATCTTTTTTCTGTTACAATATTTCCAATTGTGGGAGAAATATTGATATTTTATTATACATTATTGTGCGTCATTAGAGTGACCGGGCCCCAAAAATGCTCGTTGTGGGTCGTATGCGGCCGCGAGCTACGAGTACAAAACTAACTACGAGCTTACAGTAAGAAAAACTAAAAATAAGAGTGAAACTTACAAGATTATGACTTCGGATTATGCTTTAAAATGGATTATTAAATGAATGTTTATACTTTATTAAAGTTTAAATTCATCCTTACAATTGAGTAGCTTTTTTTTGATACTGGATTTGTTAACAATATTTTATGAGCCTTACATTAAACAAGTAATATAAAAATATCAATTCCTACTTTGAATGGATGAATAGAAAGTATTTAATTAACGATCGAAAGTTTGAACTATATATATATATATAATGTATTGGAGTAATTCTTAAAGATTGACAGGAGAAATGCAACGTGCAGTCGTTTATCATATTATACTTTATTCCAAGATTCAGCAAAACAGTCTGTACTCCAAGCCATGACAAGATGAGACCTCTTTCAGCGTTGATCAGCAGCGAGTGAGTCGTTAGTACACGTGTCGTGTCTTTTTTAAGTCCGGCTAAAGTAGAAGTCAAATTTCTTATGAGGGAGGGGGGTTGAGTTGCCCTGGTAGGAAGTTTACCCCAACTGACACTTGAAGGGCTGAGGATTCATCATATATATATATATATATATATGAAGAGAGGAATTGAAAAAAGAGCATGATTTGTGTCTGCAATGTTGTAACAATGCCAGTTTTCGACGCCAACTTTTGTCATAGTTTTAACATTTACATTGTTACAACAACGGAGACGAATCTCAGTTGGTGTCAAAAAGGGTAATTAATTAAATTTAATTTAATTAATGAATTAGTATTTGAAAAAAACTCTATTAACACCAAGCGTCATCCAGTACCAGTTTTTAAAAATTTATTTGAACTTGATTGGATAAATAGAAAGTATATTATGAACGATTGAAAACTTGAACAAGATAAAGGTATATATAAATATAGAGAGAGTGTAAGCTCTAATAGTAGAAATTAAATAAAGTCAAAACACATCAACGTCATCCAACACACACACACACAGATATTTTGTTCTCTAAACACTGCTGCATTAAAATTACATCAGTACAAACTCCAAGTATAAAATTTGTGCTACATAATTATTCTTTTACATAAATTTCAATTTAAATAAATTACAGAAATAGTCATCAGTGAAACATTATAACAAATAATTTATATATTAAAATATATATATATATATATATATATATATATATTTAGCATTGTAATTAAACAACTATAACTACCAAACGATTTATATATTAAAAATATCTAGCATTATACTTAATTATAACTACCAACGATTGTAAAAAAATATCAAATTAATTCGCAGAAGATATTTTAAACAAGATTAAATGTAAATAAAAACAAGTAATATAAAAAAATAGTTTTTAAGTCAATTCCTACTTAGATCAACAACGAAAATTTTTATTTTAGCTACTTTTTATTAAATAGTTACAATTAATATAAATATGTATATACATAGGACAGAGTCACAACATTAAGTGGTAATTAGTTTCTTAATTATCATTAAAGTATCGTATTGTCCTTTTAATTTCACTCCAACTGAATGCTTTACCACGTAAGAAAAAAAACCTTTTCAAGTTTTGACACAAGTCGCCAAAAGGGTCGCTAAGTCGCCAACGGGGCTGTATTTGTAATTCTTTAAATAATTAGTTTTAATCAATTAATTTTTATTAATTATAATTAAATTACTGTATTGTCATCCAAAATGATCCTGTATATAAAATTTCAGTTCAATTCAGCTCTTTAAAATGTATTTTATTAACGATTGAAAATTCCACCAAGATAAATAAATATACAAAAATATATAAATAAATAAATATATAGACAGTGCAAGCTAATAGTAGGAATTGAATGAGAACAAAAGAAATATATTCTAAATCATATTTATGAAATTTATGAAAATGTATTTTCCTATGAAATTTATATTAATTTAAGACTCTATTGAGAAACCAGAAAACCACATACAACTTAATGAAATTTCTTCTCCCATATCCGTCGGATTATAAACATAAATCTTGCTATTGTTTGTAGTTTGATTCATCCATAAGATATATGCACCAAAAAAATTCTTTTTTAAAAAAAATCGAATGCAATGGAAAAAAAAATCAAAATTCAAGTATTTAAGTATTGAAAATGATTCAAAATTTTTTTTTCCATGTGTAAGAGTTAAAAAAATATCTTTTCTGAAAGTCTTGGTAAGCTTTTGTGTATTTTTAAAAGAAAATAAATGTGTTTTACAATGGCAAAATAAAACATCGTTCTTTTTTTCTTTTAATAAAATTATTACTGAATGACATGAGATGTTTGAAATTGTTTGAAAACTAATTATACATAAAAAAATATTTGAATGCAAAAAATTCAGTAAATCAATCAACAAATGAAAAAAAAAGTGAAAAACAATAAGGAACAAAAATCTTAATAGGCAACGTGAAATGTTCTTTTTTTTCCTTGAGAATATTATTGATCAATTAATCCGGGTGAAGTCGGTTACAGTAAGTGGAAGGTAGATATTCCTTGCACTAACTAAAGGACGTTGCTAAGCAAGCGACAGGTTCTTAGCCAATGTGAGGCAGTAAAGTGGCTTTGATAAATTGATTGATATTTTAATCTGACCATCCAGCCTCAACAAATGTCAAATAACTATCTTTCTTCCTGCCATGAACAATGTTATGGCTAGGGGGTAAAAATAAACAGAAGAAAAACTGCAATAAGAATCTAATGGAGAAGTATAATGTGCTGCTAATTATTATTCTTAACAATGAGAAATATTTAATTGCATTTCAAGTAAAAAATCTCCATAACTACAGTAATAATTGTTCACATAATTGTTTCTTGTACATTGTAACTAGTAAGTAAAATAAAAAAAGAGAGTCTTAGTATTATTTATATCAGTGCGTCTCAACTTTTTTTTTTGTTGTTGTTGATGTGGTACACTTTTAACAATGTCAAAATTTGATGGCACACTAACAATAAAATGAGTTTAAAAAAGTTTTACTTATTTGTAACACACTCTCTCGATGTAAAAAGGTTTATGATAACAATTTTCAATGTTAAATAAAATATCTACAACAAAGAGACAAAATGTTTGTAAGTATAATAAATTATATAAATCAATTATAAGAATACATTTAATGCGAAGTTTGAACTTGATGATTTTTGATTATTTCATTTATATTGGGTCGTAAAAATGATAATGCCACTCTTATTTCGTCATCTACGTTTAAAAGCCTCAATGTTTAGTTTTTTTTTATTCATTTTTATGTTTGTTTTTTTATGCTGAAATTCCAAATTTAAGCAAATAAGATGTAGATGCAGATGACAATATTTTAAAGCTTTTTTAGCTATTATGAAATAATCGTCTCTAATTTTAATGCAAAATGAACTAATTGACACTTGCGAGTGTTTTAAAATTAAATCGCGATTATTATAGACCGAAATTAACTTCCTCTTCATTCAAAGTTCATATACAGATGTATCCGATATCACAAATGGATTACGAACCCAATCATTTTTTTTTTTGTATCTATCTATCCACGAAAAAGCAGAAGTTAAATATTCTACGAATACACTCCTAGTTTATTTCTGTAAAACGACCGAATGTGATGCGGATCCAGATTTATTTTTTTCCCTCAAAATGTATTTAATAATTTTAAAAAAATTCAGCGTCACACAAAATTGCCAGGGCGCAGTGGTTGAAAATCGTTGTTTTATATAATCGATTGGTATACATGTGGAGCAGTAGCGCACACAAAAATTTTTCAAGGGGGAGTCCGGGGTTGAAAGTTCATCATTCTTGTATCATGCTATTTTTGATTTTGTCGATTTTCAGGAACAAAACACAGTAAAAAACTAATTATTGAATAAATAATTAGCATTAATTAATAAAATTAATCATTAATAACAATATATTTAATTAAATTTTACGTATTATATACTTAGAATTATAACCAGTCGGGAAAAAATCAAGGGCTTTGGGGGGTCCGGACCCCCAGGACCCCCTCCCCCCTTGTGTGCGCCACTGATGTGGAGGCTTCACCTTAACATAAGCCTCAAAAGGTTGTTATAAGTAAAATTAATCCATTAGCATTTTCACACATTTTATGAAGGAATTTTAGTTGAAAAACCATGAAATAGTGATTTTTGCATCACTATTTTTAAGAGGTAATTTTTCTCTGAAAAATACACACGAGAAAAAAAACAAATAGTTCGTTTTCTTGCTCGCTATTATAATGGATATGATACTACTCGATTGTTGAATGGCCGCGGTAGCCGAGTGGTCAAGGTTTCGGATCGTGGCTGGCCTTGTCACGAGTTCGAGCCCAGTGCAACTAAAGACCCGCCGTGTAGGGGCGTGATACACGCTAAATCTGTCAAGAGCTCAAACGTCCTCCCGTTGGTGTGGTAGTTAGGAGAAGGGGTGCCAGCTCAGGTGTCGTTCAAAATTACGTGGTCCATCGCCAAAAGCCCTCGTGTAGCTGAACAGTGCGACGTTAATATTCACTCTATCGGTGATTTTTCGGATTTTTGATCAAAAGAGAACATGGGAACTAATTTGATAACGGGGGTAATAGAGTGCCAAGTGCTACTTGTTTCTGGAATGAAATCCAATATGGCGGCCTAGCGGTAATTTAATGATACACACTAATTTAAAAGAATTGTTTTGAAATACATTGAAATATGTATTTCAAATAAAAAATATAGGAAGAGATTTAGAGAATAACCCAGATCACACACACAATCAATAAATAATGAATAATAATATTATGTAATAAAAAGTAACATGAGAACTAATAATAGTATTATATATATATATATATATATATAAGAGCAGCATATATATACTAATCTTATATTATTTTATCGTGATTATATATAATATTCATATAGTACGATTTTATAACGGTTATTAGAAATAATAATCATATAATATAATTAAATAGTAATTATTAAAAAGAATAATCGTCGAATTGTAAAAAAATAAAAATGATGCATAAGAGAACTCGTAATACATAACTATAAATAAACATAAGAATAGCTATAAATAAACGAAAGAAATAGTTATAAATAAATAAGATAATTATAAATAAATAAAATAATAATTATTATAAATAAATAACAATATTAATTATAAATAAATAACAAAATATGTAATAATAGTTATAAATAAATGCTAAAAGAAACAATTATAAATAACGAATATTATATGATGATTATACACATAGTAATAATTGCATTTTTTTTCATTATGAATAAAATAATTACATAATGTATGTTAAAATTAATTTAGAATATCAATTACAAAGTAGTGAAAGCTTGCAATATGAAACTTGCACTGCAAGTTCCTTCAACGAGTATCATCGAACAAAGAACGTAAAAAAAACATTTTTAAAAGGAAAATAAACTATTTATAGCGATAATTAAAAGCACAACACTTATTCTTTTAAGAAAAAAATATTCTAGTACTCACTCATTTTAGAAATATCCGTATTCGAAAGTAGCCCAGAATTAAACGGAAGACGCAAATAGAAAAATTAAACTGAAAATGGTTAAATTTTTAAAGATATCGTCTGAAATTAAACGATTATAGCGGGAAAAACGAATAAAAGTTATTTGTAATATACGTTATCCCCATGGCAACTTCATCGACAGACGATAAAAATATTAAGCTAACCATATTGTAATATTATCGCTCATCTTGGCGAACATAAACAACAGCTTGGCACTACTACCCCCGATATCAAATTAGCACGAGAACATGAAACTTAACTCTCACATCAAACGATTCCTCAAATCTAACATGGAGCAAGGCATATACATCTCAGTCCGGGGTGTAGCTACTGCCGTATCAATGATACGGCACCCTTTAGCTACAGGGGCACAAACGTTTGTAACTACAGTCCCACTAACATTGCTCCCATATCTAAACAAGTAATATAAAAAAATAGTTTTTAAGTCAATTCCTACTTAGATCAACAACGAAAAATTTTATTTTAGCTACTTTTTATTAAATAGTTACAATTAATATAAATATGTATATACATAGAACAGAATCACAACACTAAGTGGTAATAATTTTTTTTAATTATCATTAAAGTATCGTATTGTCCTTTTAATTTCAGTCCAACTGAATGCTTTAACACCTGAGAAAAAAAACCTTTTGAAGTTTTGACACAAGTCGCCAAAAGGGTCGCTAAGTCGCCAACGTGGCTGTATTCTTAATTCTTTAAATAATTAGTTTTAATCAATTAATTTTTATTGATTATAATTAAATTATTGTATTGTCATCCAAAATGATCCTGTATATAAAATTTCAGCTCAATTCAGCTCTTTAAAATGTATTTTATTATAACGATTGAAAATTCCACCAAGATAAATAAATATACAAATATATAAATAAATAAATATATAGAGACAGTGCGAGCTAATAGTAGGAATTGAAAAAGGGCCTCAAAAGAATTTTGATACGGTGCCCCCTCAGAGTTAGCTACGCTAGTGATATATCAGTTATTTGTCCCGAATTATGGAGTATCGTGAGAAAATTTTTAATTACTTTTCCTAGTGAAGAGTTTCAACATGAAAAGAAAAAAAACCCTGATTTCTACTATCAGAGGAAATTTAACATTAAACCTGACAAGATTGATAAAAAACTGAAAATTTGTTATTAAAGCACCAGATTCACACCCCCTCCCATTAAAAGATTTGTTTTGTTCAGCTATTTTAATTAAAAATTAATCTAATTAATAACATATATATATATATCCATTTTAAGTTTTAAACACTATACCTCACTATGTTAAATATAATATTTTTTTTTTTTTAAAAGTGGTCTCTTACTACCTGCAAAAAAAGATTTAAGTTAATAAATTTACAAAAATTCAATATTAATTAACGGAGTCTCCCCCAAACCCGGGGAAAAACATAGAAAGGAGCAGAGACAGAATTTTGGGGGGAACCCTCTGTTTTAAAGCCTCATTGATGTTTGCAAAAGCGCATGCACGCCAAAGATTTTGCCCCAAAGGCATATGAAGTTCAACAATGATTTTTAAAAATGCCGTTTTCGAAATTACACTAGGGAAGGAGGGAAACCCTTTTAAAAAAGAGGCGGAGTCTATCCTTTTTTTTTTTTCCCCGACGGAGCCCCGTTCTAGGACAATAAAGTGACCCGAATAGTCGCCCCCGGGGTTTTTTCAATCGGAAACTAAAAAGGAAAAAAGGAGGCTGTTAATCGTGGGGTTTTACGGGTGATGTCTACCTATTCAAGCCTTATTCTCAGATTTAAATTTCATTTTTTTTTTGAAAAAAAAATGCAGCATTTTTTTTCTCCTAATACTACAAATTTTTTAATTATTTTTGTTATTTTTTAAATTTAAATTAAGATATTATACCCTAAAAGGGTTTTTTTTAAAAAAAAAATTACACATTTTTTTATGATTTTATTTTATGGGCCATCTTATTAGCTTTAAAAAAATACCAAGTGTTTTATTTTCCATTCATAAATACAAAAAAGTTTTTTAGAAGAGATGCCATAATTTAAAAAAAATGTCAAATTTTAAAATGTTTTTTTTTTTTCCCAAAAAGTTCAAAGGGGGACAGCAATTGCTCAAAATGTTTTAAGATAATTTTTTGAATTTTTTTTTGTACGTTCTTTAAAAAAGTAAAGTGTTTAAACCTTCAAATTTATCAACACTGTTTTATTAGAAAAAATTTCAGTTCTTGATATGAATATAAAATTTTTTTTAAGAATTTCATATAATCACTAAGATAAAGTGCTCTACATTTTGTAAAAACTAGATAGGCCTTTGACCCGTCTCGGTGGTTTATCGCCGGAGTGCATGATCAGATGTTTCCGGTGGGCAGCTGACGCTAAAAAATAGTGTTTAGCTCCCAACAAGTTGGTACCCATTTATCGATCACGAAGGGGTGAAAGACGACGACCCCACACGGATTTTGAACCCGGGTCGTGGCAAGGAAGCACGTAGCAAAAACCGCCACGGGTTTCAAATAAAGGTCCAAAGCGAAAAAGGTGACGTGGTGTGGGAAATTGGGGGATGGTGTAAACTCTGGTGTCATCATCTTGACTTGACTGAGGTTCAGATTTACAGGCACGCCAATAGCTCTGTGTTGCTTTTTGGGCGAAACAAAATAACAGAGGGAAAAAAATTAAAGATTTCCCCTCCCCCCAACCCGTCTGTTGGATAAAGGGGATCTGATGCTTAAGGAAAGGAGAAAAGATTGATAAACCTGTTTAAATTAATATTTTACCATTTTCAATGAGCTATTTTTTGACGGTCACAAGTGGGGAACCAAGGGGGGGTCCGGGCCCCCCCCGAAAAGGGCCCTTTATTTTTTTTCCCATTGATTATAATTCTAAGTATATAGTACGTAAAATTTAATTAAATATTTGTTATTAAGATCAATTTTAAAAATTTAAAGCTAATTATTTATTCAATAATTAGTTTTTACTGTTTTTTTCCGAAAAAACGACAAAATCAAAAAAGGGGCAGGGTACAAGAATGGGGACTTTACCCTGGACCCCCCACCCCCTTGAAAAATTCCCTTTGCGCTACTGCGGTTCATGATAAATGCATTCACGTGATCTTCATTAAACTCAATGCTACCGTTAGTCTTGTAATTTGTTGCTGTATTAGAAATTCAAATTTAATAATTCAAAAAAAAATTTTCATTTTTAAAAATTTTTAAAAACCCTTTTTTTTTTTTTCTTTAAAAAAATTTAAAAGAGCATTTTTATTCAAATGCATTTTGTTTCCCATGTGGTTTTTTTTGTAAGAAAACATATATTTTTTTGGGGAAAGTTTCTGACAAGAGAAAAAAGTTCAACAGTGAAGGCATGAACTGGTTTTTGGGAAACACGTGACTGCATTCATCATGTGGTATGAGGGACAGGAAATTAAGCCCATTCCTGTAGTTCCAGATTTTTCGAAAGGATTTAAAGGGTTTTCCCCTCCAAATTTGAAGAAGTCATTCAGATAACAAATAAATATAAGAAAATAATCAAGAGATGCGTAAGCAGGGGCTTAGCTCCCTCCGTATCACCCGTATAAATGATAGGGGCCCCCAACAAGTGGATAACACCCCCACAACAGGGCTCTAAATTTTAAAAAAAAGGACCCCGAAGGAATTTTTTAAGGGTCCCTCACAGCTACTACGCCAGTGGGGCCTAAGATAGTAAATTTATTAAAATTTTTCGTCAGAAAAATTTTCTAATCCGGGGAAGAAGAATCATTTTTTGTATATGGGGAACATGTTCGCGAATGGGTGGAACAAAATTTTTTACGAAAAAAGTATGCACATGCAGTGCCGCACACAAACTTTTCATAATGGGCTACATTTTTTTTAAAATAAAGGAAAACCCCGGAAATAATCTTTATGCTAAAAAAATTAAAAAATCTGTTGGTCTGTGGATATTTTAACCCTGAAACCCTATCTTTTGAGTGCCACGGGTCGTGTGAGGAGCTGGAGAAAAAAGGAGGGATTGGGAAAAATTTAAAAAAAATGCATTTGGTATTAAAAAATATTTATTTTTCAAATGCCACACACTACAATACACCTATGCCATCAGAGCACGACTAAAAAATATCAGTAGTAGATGCATCCATAAACATCTTCAAATATTCCTCTAATAGGAACCCCAAGAAAGGGCCACTTCGGAAAACATCATAATGGGTGGTGAGTGAATATTAACGTCCCCTGTTCAGGGCTTTGGCGCGGACCTTGTAATTTTGAACCAGGTCGGAGAGGACGACACATGAGCTGGCACCCCCTTCCCGACCACACCACACCAATGGGAGGACGTTTGATTTTGACAGATTTAACGGGATCGCTCCCTACATGACGGGGCTTTTGTGGGAGGCTAAAATCAGACTTGCCCGCCGATCCGATATTACCACCCTACCGCAGCCCATCATAATCCCCGGGCCCCACCCCACACACACACATATATATATATAAATATATACTTTTTATTGAGAAACACTACAAACATTTATTGGAGTGAAGATTTAAAACAGTATGAAGTAGTATTATATTGGTTTCATTACTTTCATGTATACAGACATAGGTAATATAATAATTATATGAAATGATCAAATATAATAATTTATGTAAATAAGGAGATATTTGTTTCTAAATTCTTTCACTTAGTTCTTGTAAGCCGATCTC
Source organism: Trichonephila inaurata madagascariensis (assembly GCA_019973955.1). Lineage (NCBI taxonomy): Eukaryota > Metazoa > Arthropoda > Arachnida > Araneae > Nephilidae > Trichonephila > Trichonephila inaurata. The sequence continues at coordinate 16,754 of BMAV01014526.1, forward strand.
AATGCGTGTATTTCCACATCGTAATTGATGTTACAGGTTCCAATAAGTTTGAGCACGATTTATGTTTGATAAATTTCGTTTTCGCAGGTGTAAGTTGAAAAAAAGGTACGGGAATCATGCATGATGCTGTGGGGTATTGGTGCAATGCAATACTGTCCATTTCTAAGTATCTACGAAAACAGAAGCAACGTGATAAAGTGGAAATAATTATTGGATTTATTTGTTACGAAACACTACACTAAAAACAAAAATATTGCACACAATAATCGATTTTGCAAAGTTGTAAAGAATTTCATGGGTCGCAAAATTATTCAAGGTGAGCCGCGGGTTGGCCACCCCTGTTCTAACTAAAATTCTAACGAAGAAAAAGCTGTTGTTAACTCAAAATACTTTAGAAAAAGGCTTTTGTGAAATTCTTTATAGGCTCTACACCCTCCAAAGGTACAAAAACAAACTAAACAAATAAATAGTCATGTTCATTTTGACAAAAAAAAACTTAAAGATATTTTTTTTTCACATACCTCAAATAGAAACATTTGAAAAAAATGAACAATCTATTTATAAATGCTTTGAATGGTAAATATTTTGATTTATATTTTTAAAATTACATACAACTCCTGGAGAGCGTTGGTGGAATTCGTCGAGATAGGCAATAAATACATCTTTTAGCACTCTTTCAACGGCATTACACCCTTTCCAGTGAAAAGGAAAATGCGATTATAAAAGGGCTTGCGGAAGATCTCAGTCGTAAAGGTGGAAAAAGAAATGAATCTTTCATAGTTCTGTCACTTTTTTTTGTGGTGGAGAAACAGTCGTTATAATACCATTGTATCATGACCTTGAAAGAGATTCTAATTCAGCGATATTCAACCTGCGGCCCACCGAGCTTTTTTAAGTGGCCCGGTCAATGCCCATTGCTCTGAAAAATTAACTTATTTAAGAACAATATATTAAAAATTTGTGTCAAGAAATCAACTGTATCAATTTTGCTTTTTGCTGTCGCGCGAGTGCGAATTGATATTCTTTTTTCTATCTGTAACGGCTACGGTTAGTGATAACAGACAACAGAGGAGTAGTGACAGTTTTATGGGCGGAACTAATTTTTTACTATCTTTCATATCTTGCAAGCGAAAAATATTCGAAGAAAACATATCATTTCAAGATGATTGGAAGAAGACTATTTTGTGGTGAAAAACAAATACGGATCAGTAATTGTTTGATTTGTCACGAAAGTGTAATTAAAAAAAATACCAATAAACAGGAATCGTTCAATGACACTTTTCCTCGATCTCTTTCAAGAGGTAATAAATAGGTTTTCTTGAATAATCTTTGCAACAGCAACAAAGTGTTTTGTCAGTGGTAATATCAAAAAGCGGTAACAAGGACAACTTATGAAGTTGATTATATTATTGGTAATCATATGAAAGCGTTTACTGATGGAGAAATTGTGAAGGAGTGTTTATTAAATTCTTCTAATTCAGTGTTAGTGACAAAAATAAAAAAATAGTAATTAAAAAAAAAGCAAACCAGGAGTTGAAATATTTTTATCAATTTTCCACATTTTAATCCTCCCCTTCTTTATTCTCATGATGCTGCCCGCGTGAAATAGCTGACATATGTATGCGGCTCATCAGAAAAAAAGGTTGAGTACCCCTGTTCTAATTCCTTTCTATTTATGGATGCTGAAGAGAACTAAAAGCTATTGCATTTTTCCCATCGAAAGAATTTTAAAAGGAAGAATAAAACGACTTAAAGTTACTGAAAAGTTAAATCAGTAAATTTCATTTGTGACAGGTCTATCCGCGTTCTTTCAAATACTAATCCTCTTGGAAAATATTGGGTCGTTTAAAATTATTATATTATAAATCTTTCCCCCGAAAAAGAATATGTGATTATGCAAATTAAGACTTGTATATACAGATTAAACTTTCAGATTAGAAAAAGAGAGTGGTTAGACTGCTAACGGCTAGCAGTAATTGATTAAACGATGAAGTGAGGCGTGAATTTTTCGTAGCTGATTAGTGTAATATTAAAGTTGACGATTTGTCAATTAGGAATCAAATTAGACTGGGTCGCTAAGAATTAAAAGATATTGCCTAAACGTAAGTGATCTGATTACTTTAAAGTCTTCTCGTAGCTCGTCTGCCTCGCTATTTCTTTCCATATTTAGCATTTGAGTGCATCTCTTAACTTGGTTAATAGAATTTGTGTTGTTGTTCATAACTGAGAATAAATTGAAGTTATTTTGATTATGGCTAATCTTCCTTCCGATTCTCCCACACTAATAGACGTCGCGGGGCGACCCTTACACATTTACTTTTTAAGAGGAAAATATAGATGATAATGACAACCAAACAAAGCATCTGCATTCAAATAATTTCCAAATTTAATATACAAAAGTAATAAATATAACGATTGTTATTTTAGTAGCTTATATAAAAATTTATTATTTTATAGTAGAATTTAACTGCTTGCATTGATTTGTTGTGTTAAATTAAAGTAACTGTATAGTACAATTTTATTTTTATCGAATAAATATGTTACGATAGAACATTATAACCCTTTGAGACCCGGCCTGCAAGTTCGCGCTGTTACACTTTACGTTCCACGGGGGCGTTAATAACCAGAAGAATGTAATATTTAAAGGTAAAAATATTTCGGGCATTAAAGGGATGAGAATGTCAAACCCGCATAATTGTGTGAGCTGGATCTTAAAGGGATACATAACATTTTTCGGAATTAAGTTTACATAAATTTTAAAAAACATTATTCTAAAAATTCCTGACATTATTCTAAAAATTCCATGTAAAAATAAACTCTAAGTAATTTGGGAAGAGGATTTTATTTATATATTTATCTTCCCCAAGAATAATATTCTAAACACGTTTTCGAAATTTGTAGCTCTAATAGTAGTTAAAAAAAAAAAACTCAGAGGAGCAACATCCCATGAGGGCCAAGGCCTACAGTGCTGATCTCAATTTTCTAGACCTTGGGCACTGAAAGGCATTGGTAAATGCACCGGTCAGGTGGTCAGTCTGACGCGAAATCCCCAGTGTTTTGTTCCCATGCAAGCTAGGTTATTCATTTATCGAGACCCACTGAACTGATGAAAGGCTGAGTCGACCTTGCCCAGCCCAGGATTTGAGCTTCGGACCTTTGGTAGTAATAGTACTTAGTAACTACTAATAGTTAGGTATAGAAAATACATTACTGTCGTGATACAATAAAACAAAAATATCAACAAAGTAAAAATGTTGGTTTCTTTTTTACATCAATAATAAGAAATAAACACTTAAATGTATTACTAGATTCAACAAGGAAGAAAGAAAACTACAATTCAATTGCCGATATAAGTTGGTCAGCGCCTCTACACGGCAGGTCTTCAGTGGCATTAGGTTTTAAGCCTGCAACACTCTCTGACACCGCCTGCCACGAGTTCGCGACCATGACCATTTGCCTACCGCGGAATATTACTATGGTAACAAGAGTGAGTGAGGTGTGTTTTAATCTCGCACTGTAAAGCAACACGAGGGCTAATGGCGAAGGGCCTAGTAATTTTAATCACGTGACGAGAATTTAATCTGACATCCCACCCCTCCGAGCTTCCACACCACACCAACGAGAATGGTAACCAGAAAAAGTTTTCATTAATGAACCGTTATAAATTCGAGCAAACATACAATACATTTTTATTGACAACAACTTTGTATTATATAATTCAGTGTCTGAAGGAAAATGTCAGATAATGTAAAAAAGGACAATTTTTAGACAATTTTTCACATCTAATAACAGTTTCTTTACAATATTAGCCTTTTATATGAATATTAACTACGAATATATAAGCGGGAATTTTACATGGAACAAAAGCTCACTAACAAATATTCTGTAAAAGATTACACAAAACAACAGCTATTTTTTGTAATTGAACAAAATCTTTCTTATAAGAAAAATAAACACGAAATTAAAAGTATTGAATGAAAAGGAATTTGAGTGTTCTAAAAAAATGCCTCAGCTGTGTGTACATAACAAGCTTTCCGAACCGGAACTGAACCGACAACCGGAAAAACCGTTATTTTGGTCTGAACGAAAACCGAAATTGAGCCGAAAGAAGTATCGGTTTAAATATGGGTTCGATTAATTCATGGAAAGAAATATCGGTTGATATATCTTGTCATTTTGTTACTGTAACCAACTTATAGGTGTTTTCTAATTTAGCGTCTACCATATAATTATCATCATACATTTATATTGCTTCTCGGTTTCCTGTTTTGATGTTCACCTAGTACTTTTCTGTTTCAGTTTCGCTCGAAACTACTTGTAGAAGGTTGATTTAATTCAGTGGAATGAACTAGAAATATAGAGGATTGAAGATAAGAATATACATAAAATTTTTAAATTATTCATTCGGAACTCTGAAATGAAAACCGTTATTTTGGTCTGAACGAAAACCGAAACTGAGCCGAAAGAAAAATATCGGTTTATTCCGGTTCGATATATCTTCAGTCATTTTGTTACTGTAACCAACTTCTCGATGTTTTCTCATTTAACGTCTACCATATAATTACCATCATCACATTTATATTGCTTCTCAATTTCCTGTTTTTATGTTCACTAGTACTTTTCTGTTTCAGTTTCGCTCGAAACTACTTGTAGAAGGTTGATTTAATTCAGTTGAATGAACTAGAAATATAGAGAGGATTGGAGATAAGAATATACATAATATATATATATATATATATATATATATATATATATATATATAATTATTCATTCGGAACTGAACTGAAAACCATTATATATTTTTGTCCGAACGAAAACCGATATAATATATAATCCATAATATATATGCACAGATAGCTTATAGAACCTAAGTATAACTATTCATATATTTAGTTGAATCGGAACGAAAAAAAAATTACGTTTCGAAAATCTGGTGCATATATATATATAATCTACATTTCTTAATAGTAAAAAATTTCAAACAGAACAGTATGATGTGATAATTTGTAATACATCTTTTTCGAGCAAAAAATTAAATACTGAAATCATTATATTTATATTTATAATTATAAATATATTATATTATATTTATATATAATTATTATATTTATATTTATAATTATAAATATATTATATTATATTTATATATAATTATTATATTTATATTTATATTATTATTATATATTATTATTTATATTATTATTATATTATTATTTATATTATTATATTATTATTTATATATATTAATATTATTATATTTATTATTTATTGTTTCATTTAAATACCTATAAATTTTGTAATTAAAAGTATGAAATTGGCATATACTATTTTCTTAAAATATTGGCATTATTATAGTGTAACCCTTTTAAAATGTGTGCTACTTATTTTTTAAGTATGTATTAGGGTGGACCGAAGAACTTTTTTCAGCATTTCAAACCTTACCTATTCAGAAAAGATGTTTCTTGGTATACAGATGAAGGGAAAAATAATATCAAAACTTAATTTTTATGTTAAGTACTGCAACAAAGGGAATGAAGCTTTTTTATGGTAAAAAATCAAGGTATGTTTTGCTTAAAAACGTTTTAGAACTTTTACTTATTTGATGAGGAACGGCATCTTCTAACAGTGGTTCCCAAACTATGTTTCGCGGAACCCTGGGGTTCTATGAGGCATACTCAGGGTTCCACGAGTCCCAATGAAAACTCGAAAGAAATACTTATGAATCAAAAGGATTCACGATCTCTATCGGTTTAAACCGTTACAAGGAAGTATCTATAACTCGTCCTACATTAAAAGTGAAAATTTTAAGCCACGGTAGCCGATGGTAAGGTCGTATACCGCCTTGTCTCGAGTTCGAGCCCAGTACCACTAAAGACCCACCGTGTAGGGGTACAATGCATGTTAAATCTGTCGAGAGCTCAAACGTCCTCCCGTTGGTGTGGTAGTTAGGAGAGGGGCAGCTCAGGTGTCGTCCCCGTCCCTTGACCATGGTTCAAAATTACGTGGTCCGTCGCCAAAACCCTCGTGTAGCTGAACAGTGCGACATTAATATTCACTCGCTGAAAATTTTATTTATATATAATTGCTTTATTATGCAGCACTTTTTAAACTTTTATTATAATATAATAAATTAATATTAAAACGCTTTATCTTTATGTATATACTTCCTACTAGATTGAGAATATTCCATTGTTTACACTATATCGAGAGTTCCAAGAGATAATTTCTACTCGTTAGTTAACAAAATACCTTGCAAAACTAAATAGTTTTCTAATGGAAAATTCACCTTTTGTATATTCGTGGTAAAAACACCTATAATGAAGGAGAAGAAACAACTTATCAACATATCAACAGATTTGTGATGTTATAATCTAAATTTAACAAGAACAGCATCTAAATTTTAGATTGGAAATTCAAACGAAATACACGGGTTTCCTCATACAGATATAAACATTTTAATGCCATTCAGAGCATTTTGTTTAAGTGAAATATATTTCTCAACGTGAGTGGGGCTACAAAAACAAAGTATAAAACAAATTAAACTCTGGATAATAATACGATTGTATACGTAGACTTTTCGACAGTTTGGGTGAAAAAAAGTACGCATGTATCAAAGTTATTAAATACTGCATGGATAAGTGAGATTCGGATCATAAATTAATAATATTGATGAGTAAAATTATATTAAAAAATTAGGTTATAATTTTTTAGTTATTAATGTGATACTTATTTTAAATGCCTTTACATAAAGTTCTCATATCATGTTATAATCTACTTTAAATATTATTTTGAGATATATTCTTTTTGAAGTATGTGTATGGAATGGAGTTCCACTTTCTAGCTGTAGGGGTTCCACGAAAGCTCCTTCAATTTCTAGGGCAGGGGTTCCCAAACTTTTTTGTCTTCCCCTTGCCATGTTTTTCGGTTTCAGGTAGACCCTTGCTTACCCTAGTATTTAATTTTTGCAAATTTATCAACTTAAATGTCTTTTTGACACAGATGGTGTTACTACTTTAAAAGAATTAAATTTCTAACTGCAGTGTATAGATAGAGCACATATTTAGAACTTAAGCAGCGCATGTTAATGAATTAAAATTAAAATCAAATTAATATATAAAATAACTGATCAACAAACAAATGCTTTTAATGAGAGGAATGAATCGGGTCAGGGGCGGCTCTAGGGCCAGACAATCCGGACCCCTGCCCGGGACGGCAAATTTTAAGGGCGGCATTTGGATCGAATTTGAAAAATACTTTTTTTTTGTTACAAAGAATTTGATATATTTTCTGAAATATTATTGGGTGTGAATTTGGTATTGCATTTAACGTATTTATTATTTATTTTTTTTATTTTGCATTCTGTATATTTAATGAGACAGCTTTTTTTGTGTTTAAACTTGAAGGGTTTGAGACGGGAGTATATGTTACAGCACGAAATTTAATATGTTTACATATCTTTCACTCGCAAATTTCTCCCCATCCATGAGTGAGGTTACAACGGACATTCCTTTCACCCTTACGATGTCCAGTGTCAGCTATCCAAAAGAGGACAAGGGTAATAAGAAGTTTTGATAGATAGAGAGTTACAGGAGGTGTTATATTTTAGTCCTGATTGTAGTTACTATAAGTTAAAATATACGATTTTGATCCTCACCATCATTAGATTATTTTTCGAAGTAATAGGCCTGCTGAAATTGACGATTCCTTCTCTTACATTTCACTCGTTTGATATAATAACAAGTAATTATATGTCCTTAAATTCGAATTGTTTTAAATCTTTTAAGACTTAAAATAATATATATGTATATATATATATATTTATATATATAGAGAGAGAGGGGTGGCATTTTCCATTTTTGTCCGGGGCGGCAAAACTGCGAGAGCCGGCCTTGATCGGGTGCTTCAATAACAAATTTTTAACATTTAATATCAATCTAGTCGTTTAACTCTAAATCTCCTTTGTTAGTAAGTGTGATCAGTTTTTTCTTTCTTTCCCTTTCTTTTTGGTTTTTGAGATTGGCAAACTCAGTGAAACTCCCTCTCACTAGGAAAAGCAATTAAAAACTTCCTCACGATGTTCTATAATTTACGACAGTCATCAGGTATGTTTTTTTAAGCCCAAAATTGCTGATATCCGTTTCTAAACTTTATTTTAAGATCTTCATTAGGACCTATTCTGATCCGTTCCTATTTAATATGACATTTTTTTCTCAAAGTGACTATATGAAATCATTGTCTATATATACTGCTATATTGCCATAAAAAAAAGCAATCTCAAAACTAGTTTCAAAGTTTGAGCAAGGGCATTTAAATGTTGAACGTAGATTAAAATGTCTTGACAGACTGTCTGTGACAAATTGAAAAAATTTGTGACACCTAATATTATAATTTTTCAGCTTAATTTTGGAATGAAATGCTGAAACGGTCCTTGTCTTAATAAAACTTATGCTGTCACCTAATAACCACAAATTAACCTCACTAAATTTAGTAAATGTTAAATTGGTAAAATCTGGTTTCCACTAGATCACAATTGTTTTTTAAAGGTTATAGTCATGATCAGGTTTAATGAGAGCCACTATCACATAGACCCCCATTTACACCTCATGGACCCTCAAATTACTTTTTTGCTGGTGTGACCCCTTGCAGGTTGTCATAGACCCCTGTGGGTCTATATAGACCACTTTGGGAATCACTGTTCTAGGGTTTCTATGAGGTGAAAAGGTTTGAGAACCACTGTTCTAAATAGTTACAAGAAAACATAATGCACATTTAATAGCTTCTTCAGTGTCAAATTTAAGAAAAGGCTACAGTCGGAAAATTACAACGCACGATAAACCGGAAGACAGAAATAAATAAATAAATCGGATTTTGATTCGATGGTGCGGGAAGAGAGAGGCGTGGTTAGGAACAGGGCCACTTTTAGCCTTAGACACGCTAGGCAAAAGATTGGGCGCCAAAGATTTGGGGGCGGAAAAATTTGGAGGACGAAAAAAAAAATTTAAATTACAGCGAACGCACCACCGCTATACGAAGCTCTCAACACAAGATTCTATAGATCAGTGATTCTCAACCACTGTTTTGGCGCCACTTTCGTCTGTCACCATTTTTTTTATTATTATTATTTATATTTTGAGAACAAAATAAAAACCGGAACCGAATCATTCGGCCGTTTTATAAAAATAAACTAAGAGTATTCTTTGTATATTTAACTTATCTTTTCGTGGATAAATGAAGGTAAAAAAAAAATTGATTGGATTCTTAATCCATTTGTGTGATAACAGAAACATTTTTATATGAATTAGCTTTAAATGAAGAGGAAAAACATTTCGTTTTTATATTAATCAGATTTAATTTCAAAACATTCAGAAAAAGTAAACTAATTTCATTTTGAATTAAAATTAAGATGATTATCTCCATAAAGCAAAAAAAAAAAATCTTTAAAATATTGTTACAATTTTCTACATCTTATTTGCGTGAATTCGGATTTTCAGCATTAACAAATTTAAAAATGAATAATAGATCGGGACTTTTAAATGTAAATGACGAAATGAGAGTGGCATTATCATTTTTACTATCAAATACAGAAGGTCGTTCGCACTTTATGGAAACAATTTTGTAATTCATTTTCTCGTTTGCATTTGGAGATAAAACTTAAGAAACTTCAGAACAATCGTCTTCTGCTTTCTCTTGATTGGAAGGTAAAACAAAAGAGTTAATTTTAAAAATGGATCCTTAAATTAACAGGTGACTCCAAGAGTACGCAACTATATATTCAGAGGAGAAATATTCATATCAACACATTTCAAAAAGGTGTAAAAATCTCGGTTATTGCATTTCAATAAAAGGTGTTTATAATATATTAAATTTGAAAAGGTAAAAACCTCTAGCTTAAAGTAAAAATGAATACATGTCCCCGTTCAAACGCAGACAACAATTAAGGTATCCGACTACGTTCGGAACCGTGAATTTTCAAAAGCGTATAAATGGATATTTATGATATTTAGTGTCAGTTAGATTAGAAAATGTATATAAAACTGTTTTACGAATAGTATTACAATAAAAAATTATTTAAGTACAATATTTTGACAAAAAATGAACATAGAATGACCATTTTTCAAATTATTCTACTTGTAAAAAATGCTTCTATTATAATGTGAGAGTGAGGGAATATTAACGTCGTGATGTTCAGCTACACGAAGGCTTTTGGCGACGAACCACGTAATTTTGAACCATGGTCAAGTAACGTGGACGACACCATAGCTAGCACCCCAACGGGAACCATATATTGAAAGGACATTAGTAAAGTTGAGCTTCAAATGGATCTAGCCTCTAATCACACGTTTAAGTTAGCTGCCGCTTATTTAGCAAAGAAAGAAACAGAAATACGAATAAAGTGTATCCCATTTGATGAAATACGTGTAAAATAACCCTATGCTTCTCCAGTGAACTTTTGTGCATTCCGTTTGTTAAAACGAGCCATAGGAAAACGGCATCCAAGAACAAAGAACGGATTTTGGAAAACGGTTCAAAAGGAATGGAGTGAAATTTGCATGGCAGCACTAAGAAAAAGTTTGCTTTCATGAAAAATTTAAGCTAAAGCTATTGTCAAACATCATGGCTATCAGATAGAAGTGAGTGAGTGAATATCAAATGCCGTGGACGACACCTGAGCTGGACCCCTCTCCTAACTACCACACCACACCAACGAGAGGACATTTCAGCTCTCGGTAGATTTAACGTGCATCGCTGCCCTACACGACGGGTCTTTAGTGGTACTGGGCTCGAACTCATGACATCCCGTCTGATCCGATACCATACACGGGCTGCAGCAGCCCTTATATCAGATAGAAGAATGTTGCCACAAAAAATACGGTATTTATTGATAAAAATTAACTATCAAAATCATTTCGATACAGTACGAACGACCTTCTGTACAAGTAAAATTATCAAAAATCATCACAAGCTCAAATTTCACATTAAATGTATTCTTATAATTAACTTGTCATTAATTACTCAATAAACGTTTTATTGTTTTTGTCATACATATTATTTTATTTAATAGTGAAAATTATTATCATAAACTATTTTACATTGTATAATACAGATATAAGTATATATATAAAATTCTATTAAACTTGCTTTATTGTTAATGTGCTGCTAAATTTTGAAATCGTTAAAAGTGTACCGCAACAGGGCCGTCTCTAGTAGTTTTGCTGCACCGGACAAAAATGAAAATGCCCCTCACTCCAAAGCAAAAAATTATATAATTATGTGTGTGTGTATATATATATATATATGCACACAAATATATTGTGGATTGATGACCTAGAAAATGAACTAGGAATTGGAGAGCACTAACAGGAAGAAGGCTGGCCTGGTTGATTGATTGAATATTAACATCGCACTGTTCAGCTACACGAGGGCTTTTGGCGATGGATCACGTAATTTTGAACCATGCTCAAGTGACGTGGACGACATCTGAGCTGATACCCCATCTCCTAACTACCACACCACACCAACGGGAGGACGTTTCAGCTCTCGACAGATTTAATGTGCATCGCTGCCTAAAGGCGGGTCTTTGTGGTACGGGCTCGAACTCGTGACAAGGCAAAACCACGATCCGATACCTATACCACTCGGCTACCGCGGCCACCAAGGCGGCCTGGAAAAGGCTCTTGAGAAGGCCAAGGCCCACCCGGGCTGTCGTGCCACCGAGGAAGAATATATATATATATATATATATATATATATATATTTATATATATATATATATATATATATATTGTCCTAAAAATACAAAATAACTCCGGGAAAATTTAAACACATAATTACCCGTTATGATTCACTGGCGTAGCTAGTTCTGAGTAGGCCCTGTATCCAAATTCTTTGGGGACTTTTGAGAGAGGGCTTTACATGTTTTGCTTACACATTTTGAGGCCTCTGAAACTTGGGGGACTCCGTATCATTGATGTGGTGATAGCTACACCCCTGTTATGATTTCAAATGAGTAAAATGTAAGAGAAGAAATATCCCATTTCAGCTGGCCAATTTCTTCGAAAAAGAGTCTACTAATAGCAGGGATCACAAGCGTTTTTATTTTAATTTATAGTAACTACACTGAAGACTAAAATGAAACATCTCTTGTGGCTCTCTATTTAGTAAGAACTCTTATTACTCTTCTCCCCTTTTGAAAAGCTGGCGCCGGAAATCTTATGGGTGAAAGGAATGTCTGTTGTGACCCCACTCCTGGATGGAGGGAAAGTTACTAGTGAAAGATGTGTAAACACATATATATCAAATTTCATGATTTAACGTATATTCCTGCCTCGAACCCTTCAAGCTTCAATGCGAAAGAAAACTGACATTAAACATACTGTGTACAAAATAAGGAAATAAGTTAAATGAAATACCAAATTCTTACCCAATAATATTTCAGAAAATGTATCAAATTTTTTGTAACATAAAAATTGTTTTCCAAATTTTATCCAAATGCCGCCCTTAAAATTTGCCGCCCCTGACAGGGGTCCGGTTTGTCCAGCCCCAGAGTCGCCCCTGACCGCAACAACAACAACAAACAAACAAAAGGTTGAAAATTACTGTTCTATATATTCAGAAAGAAGTCTTCATCAAAAGGAAAAGAAGATGTGACAAAATAGGTGAAATACTTTGCTCTACGCCACTCCAAAGGTGAAAAAAAAAATTAATAAAACGAGTCTCGGCCTACATCAAGTAAAACGAGTTGGAAAGTACCTTCCCAATTTTAGAAGTCACAATGAGAATTTACATAACATGCTGTGACTAACTGTAGAGCGGAGAGAAGCTTTTCTCTCTGCTCCGCTTTTTTCTTTTTTGTGTGTGCGTTACTCTAGTTGTAAAACTGAGCATGGAATTAGCTCTGAGGGGTGAGTATATTTATTTTTTTATAATAATTTTTAAAAGGTAAAGTTTTATGAAATATTGATTTTTCATTTGTTTTATTCTATATATTCATTATGAAAGCATAATGTTTAATTGTTTTACGTTTTTACAATTTCTTATGGTAAGTAGTTTTAAAAATAAGCTAATTAACATTCCATAAAAGTCTGAGTGAGTGAATTTGAACGTCGAATTGTTCAGCTATACGAGGGCTTGTGGTGACGGAACTCGTAATTTTGAACCATGATCAAGTGACGAGGATGACACCTGAGCTGGCACTTCCTTCTAACTACCACACCACAAGAGGATGTTTGAGCTCTCGACAGGATTAACGTGCATCGCTCCCCTACACGGCGGGATTTTAGTGGTACTGGGTTCGAGCTCATGACATGCCTGCCATGATCCGACACCTTAAACACAGGGCTACCGCAGCCCCTCCCCCATAAAAGTTTGAGACTATTTGATAAATATTATATCATGCTATATTCATGGAATAAAAACTTCAAACTGATATTTCTCCATATTGAGTTTTTGATCATATACTATCATTCAAAACCCTAAGGCTATTTTGATAATTGAAGTAAGAATGCGAAATTTTTTATAAAAGTTCTAAAATGTATGTTTTATAAAATTGTGCATGGAGTTATCTTCAAGATACGCAGTAATTTTTTTAAAAAAATTTCAAAATAAAAATTAAGACAATTATAAAAATAAAAATAAAAATGGAAAGACTGTTCAAAAAACAAAAACAAAACAAAACAAAAAGGAAAAAAGTAAAAAACGTACGAGAAAATCCTTCCCGGGCCAAAATTGGCAAGGTAAGAACTGAAGGAGGGGGATGCTTCAGAAATGTTGTAGGAGGGCATAACACAGTTTGAAGTGTCCAGGGTGCCAGGGAGGTTGAAAACGGCCCTGGTTGGAAAATGTAGCAATGTACTTTGCACACTTTTCACTACACGGTACTCATTTGTCACTAGCAGAACTTTTAGTTAATTATACTGTAGAAAAATAACTATTTTGAGTCTAAAATCATCTAATCCAAATTAAGAGGCTCTTTTTCAATCTTTTTTCAAAAATGTCATCCTTTTTTTCCTACCTTCTTCAGTGGCTCGACAGCCCAGGGTGGACCTTGGCCTTCTCAAGGAGCCTTTTCCAGGCCAGCCCTCTTCCTGCTAGTGCTCTCCAATTCTTAGTTCTCAAAACTAGGAGATCTTTTTCTAGGCCATCAATCCATCTAATATTTGGCCTGCCTTTTCTCCGTGTGCCATTTGGTTGGGTATTGAAGACTTTTTTAGTGGTGCGGTCTTCGTCCATTCTGACAACGTGACCTGTTCATTTAATTCGTTGTATTTTGATGAAGTTAACAATGTCAGATTCTTTATACAATTGATAAAGCTTGAAATTTGGTCTTCTTCGCCACGTTCCATTTTCCTGTGAATACCTTCAAAAAAAAAATTTAAAATCTTCCTTTCGTAGATACTCATCATGTTCTCATCTGTTCGACACATGGACCAAGTTTCACAAATCTTTTTTGGCAATGTTAAATTTGGATATTATTTTTCACCAAATCTGTGTGGATACCATATAATATCTATTTCGCCCTAGGTAGGTTCTGATTAATAATAATGTTTTTTTTTCTGCATATAACCGCCATCCACTCTGGTATTTATATCGGCCGCGGTAACAGAGTGGTCAAGGTATCGGATCGTGGCTGACCTTGTCACGAGTTCGAGCCCAGTACTACTAAAGACCGCCATGTAGGGGAGCGATGCACGTTAAATCTGCCGAGAGCTCAAACGTCCTCCCATTGGTGCGGTGTGGTAGTTAGGAGAGTGGGTGCCAGATATGGTATCGTCCGCATCACTTGACCATGGTTCAAAATTATGTGGTCCGTCGCCAAAAGCCTCGTGTAGCTGAACAGTGCGACGTGAATATTCACTCACTGGTATTTATATATTAAAAGATTCGATTTCTTTTCATTTTGTTTATACTAGTCATTTTAATATTATTTCTTTTCATCCTTCATATTGTAAAAGTCATTTTGATGACAAGTAATTTTCATCATCAATTTTGTTAATTTTACTTACAACATTCTTGTGATATACAAAGAAAGCAATAGTTTGTTTTTCTGTATATAATTTCCAAACTTTAAAATCTCAGATTTCCTTTGCATTGCGCTGATTCACCGATTTAAAATAGTCCTGAAGGTCTTTTTTAGGAAGAAATTCTTGATTGTATGTATTGCATTTTAAGTGTTTAATTGAAATTTACCTTTTCCCTTGCTTTAAGCTCCAGTCGTGACCGCGGTAGCCTAATGCTCGAGGTATCGGATCGTGGCTGGCTTGTCACGAGTTCGTGCCCAATACCACTAAAGACCCGCCGTGTAGGGGCGCGTTGAACGTTAAATCTGTCAAGAGCTCAAACGTCGTCCCGTTGGTGTGGTGTGGTAGTTAGGAGAGGGGGGTGCCAGCTCAGGTGTCGTCCACTTCACTTGACCATGGCTCAAAATTACGTGGTCCGTCGCCAAAAGCCCTCGTGTAGCTAAACAGCGCGACGTTAATAATCAATCAATCAATCAATTAAGCTCCAGTCTTAAACGATGATGTGTTTGACGCCGAAAAAAGATTGTATAGCTTCTACACACACTTACAGAAACTATAGAATTATATATATCTTGAGAATTACATAGCAAGATAGAGACAGAATCCTGAGGGGAAAAAGTCCGATCAGTATTTAATTGGATTGATTATATAAGTTATTCAAAAAGAAAAGAATGCAAACTATAAAAAACATTTTCGCATTTGTTTGCCCACACATTTTAGAGATTTTTCGTTCAGCTGTTTTAGTAAATAAGAAAGTTTAGTAATTAGAATGTGTGTGTGTTAGTCTTAGAATTAAAAGAATTAATTTAATAATGTCTAACAAACAGAATTAATTATTTAAGAACAAGTTTAACTTACCAGATGCAAAACATTATAAAAAAATTTAAGCATATTCAATTTCACCACAGTAATTTCACATTCTGAAAATTTTAAAAATAAAATTAAACTGAAATTTTTAGTTATCAAGTTTCAATGCATCAATAGTCGTATTTCAAACAATTTAGATATGATTTGAGAACAATAATAAGAAAAATCAATTTAAAATTTGAACACATGCATTCAAAACATTAATTAAATAACTCTACTGCTAAAAGAATCAATCAAAATTAACAATTTGAAAAGCAACAACAAAAACCTATCTTGATTCTTCCAAAACTAATGTAAAATTTATTTTTAAAATTATAGAATATAATATGTATTATGTAAAACAATACCAACTAGTTAATAAAAAATAAAGCTGACGTAAATAATAATCGTCAAATAATGAAAATGAAAGAAAAATTTCTTATTGATAGCTTAAAAAAACTACAAAAAGTACTTTAGGGCGCTCTAATTAAGGCATTACATTATTAAAATTTTTACCCTCTTTTTCCCTGTCCTTCATAACCTCATACTCCTAATGGTTTCAAGTCTCCTGTTGCTAATCCCTTAACGTGAAAAGGCCTACATAAACATGATTCATCGTCCCTCTCCTCTGGATCCGCTCTGTAGAGGGGCGACATTTACGGATTTTAATAAGCCCCATTATAATCCAAAAGGGGGAGTACTTGGTTGCTTACTAACAAAACCCAACATTGAAGGGGCTATTCCTTTTGGTGGTATAATCTTTCAGCCCTCCCCAATGGCTTTGTGATCGAATGACAGTTTTTTAACAAGACCCAACATTAAGGGCTGTTCCTTTTGGTGGTATAATCTTTCAGCCCTCCCCCCCTAAAGGTCTTTGTGATCAAATGACAGAATTTGTAACTGTGCTATTCAAAAACGAAATTAGCAAAAATCTATGCATTATTTGGAATAATATAAAACAATTCCCAATCGATTGTGATTTTTAATAGCATAAACATTTAAGTATAATAAAGGAGAATTACGATTCTTTTAAGAGGAGTCGGAAACCTCTATATCGACAATGTTAAATTGGCTGTTTTCTATGTACCTTTTCTCAAAATATGTTATATGTACATGCTTGAAATTTTTCGTACAATTAAAGTACACCTTTTTCATTATACTAAAATGAGCTTTTATCTAATTTTGAATTTTTTCATAGTTTCTAAAATATTTTATCAAACATAGTGAAATTTGACCCATTTTTCACATAAAAAATTTGTAAAGAATAAATTTTTGAGTTTTTTACAAAAGGCTCATTTCAGTATAGAGTAGCCATCATTATAAACATGTCATAAGAAACTTACATACCTGTAAACATTATTTTCCCAGAAAAGATACATCGAACATCAAAAATTTACATTTTAAGATAAATGAACACACACTTTAATGTATAATTACTTTTTTATTAAAACGTTCCTCCCTGTACTCCAAATGATCAACATTTTTTTTTTTAATCTCATCATCCTCTCTCCCTTTTAAGTCTTTTTTTTTTCTTTTCTAACTTCCTTTGTTTTTTGTAAACATGAGTATTTAACCTTTAACAGCCTCTGTTTTTCGAGGCGCTCCATTGCCTGTACCTTGTAATCAGCAGGCTCAATATTAAATTTTCTCAAAATTTCTGGTTTTGATACATTTCCCATAATAAATGATGAAATTGCCTCATATGTACCAAATAATAATACTTCTATTTGAACAAATATTTTCTTCGGTACACGAAACCATAATAGGTTGTTTACACTTTTATTTGGAATTTGTGTACTTCCATGTAAACACTTTTTTAGCAATTCTGGATTAAATTTTTTGATTTCCATCATTCATTTAACTTTTAAGCAAAAACAAAACATTTTGCTTACATTTTTCGCGCGCCATTTAAAGAGCGCGGGCCAGTTTCAACGATTATTTTAAAACAAGTTTTAAGGGCTTCTAATTACTTTAGAGGTTAAAGTAAGGTATTTTTAGAAAGGTTAAAACCTGTACAATTTGAAAATGTAAAAATCTCAAAATTGTCATATTAAGAAGATTTTAGGTTTCCAACACCCCTTTAACTGAAATAATAAAAAGCAACTTAGTGATTGAAATTTGTTGCGACTGTAGAGGATTTTTTTTTTATTTATTACATATAGACTAGCGATACTCACCCTGCGTCCCACCGGGCCTTTTTAAGTGGCCCGGTCGTGGTCCATTGCTCTGAGAAATTAATTTATTTATAAAATTCTTTGTTAAGAAATCAAATATATTAATTTTTTTTTTTCTGTCGATGGCGTATGGGTGCGAATTGATATTTTTTTCCTGATTAGTGATAATAAACAACAGTGAGTAGCATCCATTTTATGAATGGATTTTTACACATATCTTTCATATCTTGCAAATGAAAAATATTCGAAGAAACAAGTTGTTTCAAGACGATTGGCAAGTTGACTATTTTGTAATGAAAAACAAGCAAGAATCAGTAATTGTTTGATTTGTCATGAAAGTGTTGTATTTAAAAAGTACCAATAAACTGGAATCGTTCGATGACAGTTTTCCTCGAAGATCTCTCTTTCAAGAGTTGATAAATAAGTTTTCTTGAATAACCTTTACAACAGCAAAAAAAAAGTGTTTTGACAGTGGTAATAATGTCACAGTGGTAACAAAGGCAGCCTATGAAATTTGTTATATTATTGGTAATTGTATGAAACCGTTTACTGATGCAGAAACTGTGAAGGAGTGATTCTTAAATGCTTCCAATTTTGAAAAATTCAGTGACAAAATAAAAAAAATTTAAAAAAGCAAAATAGTAGTTTTTAATATTTTTAATCAATTTTCCACGTTTTAAATTTTCTGTTATCGTGGTCTTAAAGCGCATTTCTCTCCATTAATCTTCATGTTGCAGCTCGTTTGAAATAGGTAACATATGGTGTGCGACCCGGGAGAAAAAACGGTTGAGTATCCCAGGTGTAGACCAACAAAGGCTGTCAAACCCCCTTTGTAGTGGACTCAATATTTAAGCACCGTTGAAATTGGGAATTGTTGTGGAAAGAATGAATGAACCTCTCTACATACTGGAAAATGAAGATTTTGTAGGGTTGCCAGCCAAATAATAATATTCGGATACTATAACAAAAGTATATCCTCCCTCCTCTTTTCTATAGAACTCGATTGCTGTGGAGGGTGAGTAGGACAAAACCTATGATGTGGAAAATTGAGACCTTGTAGGGTTTCTTGATCAAATTATTCTCACTCCAATGCTGGTGCAACAAAAAGATATTTTCCCCTTTTCTCGGAAAACTCAATTGTTGTGGAAAGGACGAATGAGCTAGCTACCTTCATGTAGGTAAATGGAGACTTTAGGATTGCCAGATCAAAAAGCAATTCTAGAATTCAAAATAAAAATCAAAACAAGTAAGAGTGCTATTTTTTATGGTTTAGTGCTATTTTTATGGTTTTAATGATTTTTGTGGTTGTAATAACTAGTTTTTTTTTCATATTTTTCTAACAAATAATTTCACAATTACAAGATCCTGGCGAATTAGTATTTTGTACTTTGTTTTTTTAATTTTAATTAACATCTTTTTCCAAATTGGAACGAGATTTAATTTTAAGTTTCGATTATAAGCGATATTTTTTAAATTCCTTCTAATAATGAATCTAAAAGATTTTTTTTTTGAGGGGTTGTAACCAAAATATGCATATCTAAGAATTTATTATTCGGTGAAACTGCCTTTAATATATGCATTGTTCGAATTTTCTGAAATTTTAATTTCAGAAATTATTGTAGCAATTATTTTTCCTCGAAGCCTATTCAAGGATTGCAGATGTAACCTAAAATTAAAATTACATTTTGCAAAGGAAATTTTCCTCAAAAATTTCCGTTGTTTAAATTTTAAACTGGAGGTGCGTATGAAAATTATTTTAGGAAAGAATGGGTCCAAAATCTTGAAAATTTGAGAAAGCAATCTTAATTCTAATCACGTCAACTATACAAAGAAAATTTATCTTTCAGTCTGATAGAAAATTTAAATTAGGGGGTCATTTACTTGAAAGTAATTGAATATTTAGATAAAGTTTCGTACTGCGTGACCCGAATTGTTCCTCTAAATGAGCATCTGTAATATGCGTTCCTAAACTAATTTTAAGTTTTGTTATATGAGAAAGAAATGTTGACTTGTAGTCTTAATTACTTCAAAAGCAGAAATCAATCGATAAGCATGCTTTCGTTAAGGTATCCGACTACGTTCGGAACCGTGATTTTGCAAAAGCGTATAAATGGATAATATTGAGATTAGAAAATGTATATAAAATTGCTTTAAGAGATAGTATTACAATAAAAAATTATTAAGTACAATATTTTGACAAAAAATGAACATAGAATGACCCATTTTCAGAATATTCTCCTTTTGTAAAATAATTGCATTTTCATATTATAATATAATATGTTCAGCTCGGGGTTCGGACCGAATTTACTGTATACTAGAAGCTCACAACTACACCACAAAGGGGAAATTTATCTGACAAATTAACTTACAGTTAGGGTTTAGCCATGTTTTTATGACAACAGAGGGGAGAAATTTTAAGAAAAAAATGCCGATAGTTATTTCAATTGGTTGTAACTGAAAATAATGTGAATTTTTCAAAAAAAATAGTTCAAACTCTCTGGAGAAATCTTTATATAAGCACACACACACACGCACACACACAAAATATTATTATTTTAGAAGCATTTTTTATAAAAGGAGAACATTTTGAAAAAAGGTTATTCTAAGTTCATTTTTTGCCAAAATATTGTATTCAAATAAATATTTTTGTCAAAATGTCCTTAAAACATTTTTATACATGTATTATAATCTAAGTAACGCTAAATATCATGAAAATTTATCCATTTATGCGCTTTTTTATAATCACGGTTCCGAACGTAATCGGATACCTTAACATGGATATTCAGCAGAATTTTTCCTAATTTTTGAGATTTTTTTAGCATCAAAAAATGATTGAAGATGACTTGATAATGATGAATTTGAAGAATGTTGAATGATCGTAGGGACGACTTTTCCTTTAACCTTAATTACTTCACTCGTAGTTCCATAGGAGTATGGAATATATCTTTTAAATGTGGTTTAAATATCAGTTTCAAAATAGAAACAATACGAACGTGTTTCTTAAAATTTGAAAATTTTTTATAGCATGTTATTCTGTTAAATGATCCATGACACTGGCGCGCATATTCATCAAATGCTTTATTTTTGCACACAGTATTGCTCATTTATAATTTTTACCATCACGAGGAAGTGGCATACAGATATATCAGAGTGAAAAAGCAATATATTTTGAGAAACGTAATTTTTATCAAAACGTTTGAATCTTTGACCCCATTTCACATTTATGTTTCATTTTGTCTCGTAGGCGGATATTTAAATTGCTTTATTTTGCTATGATAATAGACAAAAATTTAATGTTTCTGCAAAATGCTTCATCTAATAAATCACAAGGTTTTCCTTGTTCTTGATAAGTTTTTCAATTCCTACACTATTAGCTCGCACTGTTTATATATTTGTATATTTATTTATTTATCTTGGTTGAATTTTCAATCGTTAATAAAATACATTTTAAAGCTCTGAATTGAGCTGAAATTTTATATACAGGATGATTTTGTATGACAATACAATAATTTAAATATAATTAATAAAAATTAATTGGTTAAAACTAATTATTTAAAGAATTACAAATACAGCCACGTTGGAAACTTAGCGACCCTTTTGGCGACTTGTGTCAAAACTTGAAAAGGTTTTTTTCTCACGTGTTAAAGCATTCAGTTGGACTGAAATTAAAAGGACAATACGATACTTTAATGATAATTTAAAAAAACTAATTACCACTTAATGTAGTGATTCTGTCCCATGTATATACATATTTATATTAATTGTAACTATTTAATAAAAAGTAGCCAAAATAAAATTTTTCGTTGTTGATCTAAGTAGGAATTGACTTAAAAACTATTTTTTTATATTACTTGTTAATTTCAGACAAAAAATTAAAAACTTCTCAAGAACAAGAAAAATCTTGTCATTTATCAGATGACTGGTAATGCACAGGATAGTTTTTGATGAAATTTTAACTCTTATTTATCAAAAACTATCCTGTGAATTGTGCTAATGAACCTTGCTGTATAGTACGGTAGATCACAACATCTCGTTTCCACGTCTAAAGTTAGCATCAGATATAGTCCTCATCACTTGACTGAGGTTCAAAATTAGCCCTCTTGTTGTTTAATAGTCCGACGCTAATGAACTCTCACTCACTAAAGCTTGCATTTACCGAAATTAACGATCAGGCATTATATACATTTAGGCGAATATGGCTCACAATGCCCAATGCAAGAGCGCCTTGCAAAATCGTGTATCTTGAACAAAGATTTAGTTAATTGTAATCATTAACAAACTTCTTTAAAGTTTTTGAAGATGTCTACACCGAGTTTCTTTCAGTTAGTGTACCCGGCGTAACAGGTTCTTCCTTTCACTGAAAATCTTTAATTACAGTAAGATTAACATATAAAACTTGTGCTCCGAATCAGTTTTATCACTGCTTTCATTGCAAGTGATTAAAAAAATAAGCGTCTTCGTTTTGCATAATATTACAAAGTTGTTGTTTTATATTCTCAGCTAATTCGTGCTGTTGATCTATTATAGTTCTTGAAAGAACCACCTATTTGTATTTATTAACTTTTTTTTGAGCAAATATTGACATTACTCCGATAATACATTCCTTCATGAATTTTAAATTTCTAAATTTTTTTTTTGCTTTTGTGTCAAATTGAGTTTATTTATATTCATATTTTTTAAAACAGTTAAAATCGTATTGTACAACAAACACACCATTTTATCTTCTACAGAGAAGTCAAGAGAATGTAATTCCCACATTCTGCATTGTGTTCTGTTTTCACAATTCCTACTATTAGTTCACTCTCTCCCTAAATATATATGTATATATATTGTTCAAGTTTTCAATCGTTAATAAAATACTTTCTATTCATCCATTCAAGATTAAATACATTTTTTTAAAAATTGTAGTGGATAACACTTGATGTTAATACAGTTTTTTCAAATATTAATTCATTAATTAAATAAAAAAGGAATAAATAGTAACAGACAAAAATAATAGTGGTGACAGCGTATATAGAAAGGAAAATTGTTCGTTGTGTCTCTGTAGCGTAATGGATAGCTTGTTGGACTTCTAATCTAAAGGTCACGGGTTCGAATCCCACCTGGGATGGCCTAATTTTTGAGAATGTGATTTATTTTTTACTATACTGTTTTATTAGAATAATTAAATTTAATTGATGAATAAATAGTAACAAAAAAAAATAAATAAATAAAAAATAGTTCAAGAGCATATATAGAAAAAAATGGAAAATTGCAAGAAAAATGGCTTTCTATTTTGTCACTTAATTTTGTGATTCTGTGTTATACGTCTATGAATATTTATATTAATTGTAACTATTTAATAAAGAGTAACTAAGATATAGTTTTCTTTGTTAACCTAAATATATAGGAATTGACTTTTTTTTTTTTTTGTACATTACTTGTTTTTATTTAATTTTCTTTTACTTCAATTTGATATGAAGAGGGTAAAAACATATTAAATAGTATCTTTAAATTGCGTACATTTGCCAGAAATACAATAACACCTTGCTTTAGTAAAACCATAGAATAAAATTTATAATTGTATTATTATTAGTATGGTGCAAGTTTGAAGAACAAGTCAATTATGATCTTTTTACGAGCATTAATATTAAGAAAATAGTTTTGTGTAGAGATCAAAGGTAACATATGTCCGGTAGAGTTGCCATTTTGGCACTATGTAATACGCCATCATTTGAAATATACACTTGGTTGTAACCATTACAGTAACTACTGAAATTTACTTTTATACTGGTCTTTATTCAATTCTACAAATTTCAAATTATCTTCCAAATATATAAGTGAATATTAATTAATATACCATTTAGTTTCTTTGAAGGCCGCTGAAGTCAATCATGGAGACCTCACGTTTCCCATCTTTGGTACATATGAATTATGGTACATGTGGTGCACATGGCTTTATGAATAGTTGAGCTATATTCATTGACTTTTGCCAATTAATTTTTGTACTATGAAATTGAATTAAATAATTGTATAGATTTTAAATTCTGTAAAATGACGGAGCAATGAAATATATCTTTTAAAATCTCAGAATATTTACAGAATTTGCGGAAAAAAAACAGCTTTTTTTGATAAATTTTAGATAGTTTGATTTTCTTGTATCCCATTAAGCTCAAGATTTTTGAATAAACAGAGCAATGCCTTTAAAAACTACGTCTACGTTGATCACAAATTTAAGAAGAATTCCTGAATAATTATACAATGTGTAAAGTATTTTTTTGAAAATGTTTCGAAAGAACGCATTTCTATCAACGAAATAGGAAACAAATTTCAGAACAAAAACTATAAATGAATTTTCGAAGAACATTCAAAAATTTCTATTCTTTTTTTATCAACCTCAATTCAAATTTGAACTGGAATTAACAATTTCCTCTTTTTTAAGTAGTTTTTGAAGAAAAGATTGGAGGCAATAGAAAATTATTCTATTGTATTTAGGGATTACAATATCGGGCCAAAAGCTCAATACCGATATTTTTTAGATCTTAATACCGGGATAGCGATTTTATTACTGGAAGAAGAAATTTTAGAAAAAGGAAGAAAACATAGGTGGTTCTTTGTTTTATTTGCCATATTTATTAGAGAGTGTAAATATCACAAAAAATATAATTTGTAACGTATAAATTATAAAAGTATATAAAGAATCATAAGAAAATTAAAAAGGAAAATCTTATTTATTTAAATCACAAAAAAGTGTAAATATCACTATACACTCTGCGGTACTATTACAAATTTTTGAAATGTGATCTTAAAAAACACAATGCATCGATTGTACTGTATGATATGCAACAACAATGTGAATAAAAAACTCACTAATTAAAAAAAATATCAAAACATTACGCATTTTCTTCACAACTACAACCTTGTTTTCACACATACGATTATCAGACTACAAATTCTGAGCGTTTGCAGTGTCACTCTGCGCTGTAATAGGATAGTTTTGGTCCACCTCCTTGTATGATTCACATATTTTATCAATTATCTTGATTGTATGATGATACTTTATATTCAGTCTAATTAATTGCGCCCATTAGGGACTGATAAAAACAAAAACGTATACGTTTTTGCTACGTTGGGATCCCTGAACATGTAGTGGAAACGATTTAAAAAATTTCTAGTAAATACCGCGAAAAAAAGGTATTTAAACTTGTGAATACCGGTATTACAAAATTGTACACATGGCTCAAACTACCGGTATTTGATATCCCGGTATATTGGTATTGCAATCCTTAATTGTATTCTACCTAAATCAGTCATAGCATTTCAAACAATAAATAATTTCAGCTGTAAACACATTATACAGCATTACTATTAGAATCAGTGAAAAAGTAGTAGAAAAAGGTACTCTGTGCTCGAAAAATTCAAGCAATTTTTTGAAAAAATACTAATGCATCGGATTCCTATCAACTATTTTTCATACAAAATATAGAATACTGTTTCAGTTCTTAATAAATACAAAAATGCTACGTTTTGATTTTAAATATTAGACACAGCATTACTTATTTTAAAATTATTTTTAAGGCAATTTTTTTTCACATAAAATAGAAAAGTACAATCGGATCTCGATTTACAGAACCCAATTTAATGAATTTCGCCTTTATTTAATGATTTCTTCTTTCTACCAAATTTATGCCCCGAGTTATGACAGTTTTAAAAGTTTAATATCCAATTTGCAGGATTCATTCAGTGCTAGGTTTGATGATTTTCAAGATAATAAATAAATAAATAAATAAAAAAATGCTGATCTTTTCATACATTTTTTTTTCTCCTAATATATCGACGACACGTTTATTGTTATCCACCTAAACAAGTAATAAAAAAAACAGATTTTAAGTCCATTCCTACTTAGATCAACAACGAAAAATTTTATTTCAGCTACTTTTTATTAAGTAGTTACAATTAATATAAATATGTATATACACAGGTAAAAATCACAACATTAAGTGGTAACTAGTTTTTTTTTTTTCATTATCATTAAAGTATCGTATTGTCCTTTTAAATTCAATCGAACTGAATGCTCTAACACGTGAGAAAAAAACCTTTTCACACACAAGTTTTGACACAAGTCGCCAAAATGGTCGCTAAGTGGCCAACGTGACTGTATTTGTAATTCTTTAAATATTTAGTTTTAATCAATTAATTTTTATTAATTATAATTCAATTATTGTATTGTCATCCAAAATGATCCTGTATATAAAATTTCAGCTCAATTCAGCTCTTTAAAATGTATTTTATTATAACGATTGAAAATTCCACCAAGATAAATAAATAAATATACAAATATATAAATAAATAAATATATAGACAGTGCGAGCTAATAGTAGGAATTAAAAAAATGAAATCGGAAATATTGACATACAGCATTATACTACACTATAAGTTCTCAACGTGGAAGTTTGAGGCTTTCAGGGGGGCAATAAAAGACTCAAGAGAAAATTAGGGGGCATTGAAATGGCACGGAGGGGCTCCGGCGGATTAACGAAACATAGTTTAAAAAAGACTAAAAAAAAAGTTGATTATGTACTAACAAAAGTAAACTTTGATACTGGTTACCTTTTATGTCGATTGTATGCATTTAAATCACTTCTATCACGTGTACGAAAATTCTCATATTTCGGTAGTTCGGAAAGTGGATGAAAAACTTAAAGATTAAATTACATTCAGAACTACATTAAATTGAATGATATAGTAAATTTTAATTTCTATAGTGTAGTGTTGTCTTTGTCTGTTAGCAGTAGGAAAAATGTTTCGCCACTGAATCTCATTACGTATATTATCCAAGAAATATAATTAAGCTCGTTAACCAGGAATTAACGTGTGATTCTTTAAAGGCTGAAACTGTCAAATTTTTTTTATTTTGAAAGCAATAGCTTATATATATATATATTGTGGACTACTTCATATCATCAAAACCTTCTTTCAAAAGTGTTTTTATATTAGGTAAGCTAAAGCTTTTATTGCACTCTTTAAAATAATGAAAAAATTCAATAGCGTTTCAATTCCAACAATGTCCTATCTAAAACTAAAATATATAATACTACACATTTAAATATACTTGTGGAAATAGCTATTTCAGATTCGCAAGTAAAAAAATTGCGGGCTTTAGAAAAAAATAAAATTAAAAAAAATATACATTCTATTAGTAAAAGAATATTTTTTAAAATTTACTTCTTGTTTTCACCATGTATCATGTACGCCGTCATTTCTCTAAAGTGGGACGGGGCGGTATCGAAATATTTAATTGAAGAGGGGAGGGGGCAGTTCATAAAAGGTGGAGAAATTAATGTATTAAACCAAAAAGCAAATATAACGAAATTATTTGAACTGCAAAGAATCCAAGTTATGTTGAATTTTGAAACGTTGTAAGAGAAAGGAATTCCTTCAAACTCCTCTTTTTAGCTGTCAGATGTCAAATATTGTTGTAGGTTTGGATCAACAAGTTTTTGAACAAGTGTTTTCTGTTATGAGCAGAATAAAATCAAATTATAGCTCAAAAAAAATTTACAGATATATACCTAAAACTAAGAATTCATTAGCATCTTTAAAAACTGTAAAAAGTTTGTTAACAATAAAACTTAAGTTCGTACTTTTGTCTTATTTATTATATTATTTTTGAATTTCCACTACTTTGACTTTTATATAAAGATGTGTTGAGTAAAAATTCCATAATAACCTATAAATGATTTTTTTAATATTCTCAGAGGCCGTGGTAGAGTTGTGGTCAAGGTATCGGATCGTGGCAGGCGTTTCCACGAGTTCGAGCCCAGTACAACTAAAGACCCGCCGTTTAGAGGCGCGATGCACGTTAAATCTGTCTAGATCTCAAACAGTCTCCCGTTGGTGTGGTAGTTAGGATACGGGGTGCCAGCTCAGGTGTCGTCCTCGGCACTTGACCATGGTTCAAATTTATGAGGTCCGTCGCAAATGCCCTCATGTAGCTGAACAGCGTGGCGTTAGTATTCACTCACTTTCATCTTTTCATTTTTTTTTGTTGGAAAAAGTAGGAGTGGCACGCATATTTTTTTTTAATCAGATAGTGGCAGTTATTTTAAAACAGCTCAACTCCCCTGTTTCAGTTCAATCAATTTGAAAAAAAACATTTAATCATGCATACTGTTTTCTATCAAAGTTAATTTATCTTGATCACAAAATTTCTATCCAGTCTGTTTATTTATTTGTCCTTACAACAAAAATGTAATATTATTATTAATGAGCCACCTATTTGCATTATTTTTTATATCAAGAGCAAAAAACAACTTTTAATTCATATAAATGTGCTTTTCATGTCATTTTCTTGCAAATAGAAGATATATCATAAATACTTTAACCTTAATGTGAACGTTAATCAAAATTTTTTTAAATAACTGGAAGCTTCTCGCCTAATACAGTTAAATACAAAAAATTACTGACCTCTCCGATCAGCCATCCACAGAAGCTCCACTCGATCCCAACTCATTTTAACTTTTTATAATTCTACATATATTTTCTCTGTCTAACTCAAAAACCTCTGCTGCAATCGGATTAACTAAGCATCACTCCTTCCACGCCAATCACGGGAAAAAAAATAATAAATCTGTTCTAAGTAAAGATATATTTTTCATCAATTTTTAGCATTATTTTATTTATATTTGTTTATTTATATCAAAGTAATGTCTCTTTTTACTATTTTCCTTCAGTTAATTTTATGTTTTAATTATTATTTATTAAAAAGGGTAATTTGAAAACTTCCTAATGTCAACTAGATGCCCTGAATGGAAATGAAGGCTTGGAAGAACTAAATGCTCTCCCACCCCACCAAACAACACAAACCAGATCTTTTTCCTCTCTCCATTTTAATCAAAAGAACCCATTATTTGATTTAATTTAGCATTCATTCAAATCGACTTTTTTTCGTCAGATCATAAACCTGTTGATTCCTTTTTTTTGGTTGCTTCTCTTTAATTCTTAAAGTTATTGATATTTAAAGTACTTATAATTGAATAGGTTAATTTTTTAACGCTTGTATGTATAACGCATCCATGAGTTTGAATATTAATTTTCATTTAATTTGAAACTCTCTGATCATTTACTGGAAGTGTGAAGTTTACCACACTTCAATAAATAACTTTATTTTTCTAACTCTTTCGTTATATAAACTGAACTTTCAAATACTTGAAAAATTCTTCAATATTAAAAGTATATTGCTTTATTTACACAAAAAAATAATAAAATAAGAGTATGCGACATATCAGGATGATCAGTATTCAGCTAGTAGTTTCAGTGAAATTTAGTTCTGACAACAGTTTTTCTACACCGTAAATAAATTAAGATTCCTTTAAGCAACTGTGCATATTAAAATCTAAGTTAAATTTAAATTCTCTAATTTGCACACAAATAAGGATAAAAAATAAACCTTAGTAAATTTTTAAGTCACACACACACATAAGGGCTTTGTATAATCGTGTACTAATGTAGATTAATATGAATATGTTTTCCTTTTGTTATTTCAGAATGTGCAAGAAAAATTTGTGTGGAACACTTTCTCTGAATTCAACCAAAATTAAAAGCTTCTCCTAACTATGTTTTTAATCCATGCACTTTTAACTATTTTGTCGATACTAATAAAAAGGAAATACTCATCATTTATCAATTTATGCTATTCTAATTTGGACAATTATATGAATAGGTTCTAATATATATGATTATTTTAACAGGAGATGAAAACACATTACACCTTATGAAAGTGTTTCCCATCACACAAATTTATTTTAATAATATGCGAACAAATTAACCAAATTTTATTTCATACATCGTACAAAGTTTACAGCATATTTTGAGATGCGAAATAACTTACTAGAATCAGTTTCATTCAGAAGATTTTTGGTATCAACCACGGTGAAAAAAGTACAGAAGATAGAATAGCATTTAAATTGAATTTTACTATTTTGATCCACAATAATAAGAACTATCCCAGAAAATTTAAATGACAGCTTAGGAGCCAGAAGGGAAACACTAAAAGTTCTAAAATGTAACTTCCCCGAAACTCTGAGGAAAAAACTGACTACTCGATGATTCATCCTCTTGTAGATCCTACAGAATCTGCCGCTATTGATTCATTTCGCCGTCCGAACCCCTCAGAAAACGAATGCGGGTAAAAACAGTTGTTTCTACCGACCGGCTATGTTTGATTTTGCGTTTGAAATCCTTCCTTCTTTCTCCCTTTCATTTGCAGTCAGTTCCTTTCGAACAAAATTTAAGGTAAGGGAAACATTGAGTGAAAGTAAAGTTTAATTTTAAATGAATGCTCTGAATATGAATAAAAAGATTTATATATGAAATAAAAATATTGAATTTAAAAATTGCATTTATTTAACATATTTACAAAGTTTAATAATTCAAAATCATGTAATGTTAAATTTAGGCTGAGTATATTCCTATTTTTTTGGCAATCATTTCAAAATTAACTTTACTCTCCCTTTGAAATATTGTTCAATTAATTTATTCTTATTTTGAAAAAAAAAGATCTGTCAGATGTTTTTCTAGAGAGAGACTCAAAATATTTTTTATAAATTCTGTTTCATATAAAAATGGGTAATAACACACTTATTATTTAGGAATTCCTATGCATAGTTGCTCAAATTTTTAAGATATGGCGTTGATCTTGAAGCAATATGAAACTAACCTTTAATTAATATCTAATTTGTATATATATTCATACTAGCTACATTTCACTTTTAAATTACGAACAATAATTTTTTAAAAAAATGCATTTTACGTTTATTACGCTAATTATTGCTTTATATTGATTCAGAATTATTAAAAGGCTTTAGATATTATTTAAAAATTAACATCCAAAATGTCCTGAATGAAGATGAAGGCTCAAAAAAACTAAGTGTGCTCCACCACCCAATACCACAAAATTACAAACAAACTTATTGTTCATTTATATATTTCTATGCTTGCCGAGTTTCTTCACTTTCTCTGGCTACTTCTTTGCATTTTGCATATCACGTAGCGCATATTCTTCTTCCAAATTGCGAAAACTCGTAAGCCAGTATTAAAAAAGTAAATAAATAAAATAAAAGTTAATAAAGAAGTAAAATAATCCTTTTGCTAGTCTTCTCATAGAAAAACACATTAACTTATTTTGATTTTATTTTGATATAACATATATTCAAAATCAAAATAATACCTTTTTCAATTCCTACTATTAGTTGACTCTATATATCTTGTTCAAATTTTCAATCAATAGAAAATAATTTCTGTTCATTCATTCAATTTTAAATACAATTTTTAAAAATGTAGTGGATGACAATTGATGTTAATACAGTTTATTCAAATATTTTTTTTAATTCCTTAATTAACTTAAAAATAAATAAATAGTAACAAACAAAAATAGTTCAACAGCATATATAGAAAGGAATACCGTTATTTGTACCCCTTTAGAGCAATGGTTAGCGCGTAGAACTTCAATCCAAAGGTCGTGGGTTCGAATCCCCCTGGGATGGTTTAATTTCTTAGAATGTCATTTCATTTTTACTATCCTGTTTTATTAGAATAATTAAATTTAATGCATGGATGAATAGTAAAAAACAAACAAAATAGTTCAAACCCATATATAGAAAGGAAAATGGAAAATTGTTTTCCATTTTGTCACTAATATAATTCGGTCATATGTATGTATATATATTTATATCATATAATTGTAACTGTTTGATAAAAAAGTAAATCAAATAAAATATTTCTTTGTTGACTTAAGTAGGAATTGACTTAAATTTTTTTATATATTACTAGTTTTGAATTAATAACAGGATTTTGAAATGAAGACAAAAAGTTACTCTTATTTGTTTAAATAAAGCGAAAGTGTGAAATCACGTTGTGTTCTTGTGTATTGAGAGAGAATCGCAAGAAAGTAAATAATATAATCGATTATTCTGCAGAACATCTGTGTGACTGCCCTTAAAAATAACTATTTACGAATGTTTTTTGTTTTGGTTTATACCGAGAAAGGGAAGGTATTTCTCCTTCAGCATCATTATTCTCATTTAGCAGAGATACTTCTATAGCTTTACTTTCATTCATTTTTCTTCCAATTCTTCACTTTGTATTTATTTACGAAAAGAAAAGATGTGTACATATTTGACTGTCCATGAGTCATTTAACATCATTACATGATGAGATAAATAAGAAACGATTTTTTTGGCAAATTCTGATTAAAAATAGAAAAATGCAACTAAGAACAAAAAAGAGAATTAATTTATTAAATATGATTATAAGATGAAAGGCTGTATGAAATGTACTAAAAAATAAAGACCTGGACTTTTCAAGTTAGATTGTTGGGTGTGTAATATGGCTACTAGTAAAAGATCCTGTGTAATTTTTAAGTAGCAAATTAGTGATATATGGTTTTTCTTTTTTGATAATAATAATATCTGACGAGAACAAAAAGCAGATATTTTTGTCACAGAATCTATTCCCGTAAATCTAGGGATTTTTTTAAAAATAATATTATAAAAATTTAGACACAGCATTCATTATTTTAAAATTATTTTTAAGACAGTTTTCCCACAAAATAAAAGTACAATTGGATACACATTTACCAAACCCATATTTATCGAAATTCTCGATTTAATGATTGTTTTTCCCCCCAATTAAAAGGAAGACAATCCCCTACTCTACCTATTTAATGAACAATAAACCTGGAATAAATAAATTAATTAAACTGTTTTTTTTTATTAGTGTGGATTAGGAAAAATTAGAATTTTCTTCAAATGACACAACCCATCTTGCCCAGAGCAGAAAGACTTTTCTTGTAAACAGCAAATTTCGACGAGAAACGGTACAGCCCATTATTAGACTTTCAGGTTGCAGATGAGTCACGAGTGTAACCTATCGCTTGAATTTTGAATGTGACAGAAAATTCCTTTCTTATCTCATTCACTGGTACCAGTATTTTTATCAGTTAAAAAAAAGATTTCTAACTGTGGATATATTTTTGTGTGTATTTCCTAGCATAATTTCCAATAAGTAAGTGGAAATTTTTTTTTAAACCGCGATATTATGAGTTAACGAATAAAATATTCGGACCCCATGAATTCATTAAATTTATGTCCGACTGTATTTTTTTAAAAGCTCATGTTTTGATATGTTAAGAGCTACCTTGTTGAATTCGTGTGAAAGAGTTAATTTTTTAACGCGACTTATCGAAAAATTAAAAATTTTGAAAAAATAATAAATATTATTATTATTATTTTTTACAGATTAAATGAAACGCGGTTGTATCAGACAAAAAAGCCATCAAAATTTCAAATACACTTAATTGAATCAAAATTAAAAATTAAAAAGTAGAAAATACTCCTTCATTGTTGTGTGCACTGGATTTTAAAAGGAAGTACACACATGAGATTTTGGAGTTTCAGGGAGCATGTTTTAAAAAATATCTGGTATAGAAAAGTCAGTGAATGTTTGCTACTCAAGAATGTAAATTGGCTTTGGGAGTTAGCTTTTCTTCCCGTTACTACGGGACATATAAATAATGTGAATTTAAAACTGCAAGGATAAATAATACTTTTCCTACCTTAATTGATCATATATCTTCTTTTGCGATCAAGCCTTTAATTAATTTTTTTTCCTCAATTTTGGAGATAAAAATTAATTCATTTCACATTAATGCAGGAATTATCTACCAAAGTTATACACCGAGTTATGACAGTTTTACAAGTTTAATATCCATTTTGCAGGATTTATTCAGTACTAGGTTTGATGATTTTCAATAATATAAAAAATAAATAAATAAATAAAACAGCTGATCTTATCATACATTTTTTTCCCATAATACTTCAGAAAGACTTTTATTGTTATCCACCTGAAATCCAAATCGGAAATATTAACCTACATCATCATACTACAACAAAAAGCAAATATACGGCAGTTATTTGAACAGCAATGAATCCAAATTATGTTGAATTTTGAAAAGTTGTAAGAGCTAGCAATCTTCAAACTTCTCGATTTCGCAATCAGATGTCAAATATTGTTGTAGTTTTGGATCAACACGTTTTTGAACAAGTACTTTCTGTTATGACCACAATAAAATCAAATTATAGCTCAAATTTTATTGAAATACACCTAAAATAAAAATTTGTTAGCATCTTCAAAAACGGTAAAAAGTTTGTTAACAATGCAGTACAGCACTTAACATCATACATTTTTCTTATTTATTACGTTATTTTTGAATTTCCACTATACTTTGACTTTTATATAAAAATGTGTTATTTCAGTAGAAATTCCATAATGAGACTAAGTAAATTTTTTTTTCATCTTTTCATTGGCCGCGGTAGCCTAATGCTCGAGGTATCGGATCGTGGCTGGCTTGTCACGAGTTCGTGCCCAATACCACTAAAGACCCGCCGTGTAGGGGCGCGTTGAACGTTAAATCTGTCAAGAGCTCAAACGTCGTCCCGTTGGTGTGGTATGGTAGTTAGGAGAGGGGGTGTCAGCTAAGGTGTCTTTCTCATCTCTTGATCATCGTTCAAAATTATGAGGTCCATCGCCGAAAGCTCTAGTGTAGTTGAACTGTGCGACTTTAATATTCCCTCACTTTCATTTTTTCATAAATATATATTTTTTTGTTCAAAAAGTTAGAAGAAGTTGCAAGGATATTTTTATTTTTTTTAATCAGATAGTGGAACTCTTCTAAATAGGTTGACCATCCCTGTTTTAGATCAATCAATTAGAAAAATACGCATTTACTCTTGCATACTATTTTCTATAAAAGTTAATTGATCTTGATCCCAAACACTTCCTATCTAGTCTATTTATTTATTTGTCCTTACTACAAAAATGAAATATTAATAAAGCACAATCTATTTACATTATTTTTTTATATATGAAGAGCTTGGCACTCATATTAAGGAAAAAAAATAAATAAATAAATCTTTTCTATAACTGTAGATCTTTTTTCATCGATTTTTAGATTTATATTATTGATATTTGTAAATTTATTAATACCGAAGAAATTTCTCATTTTACTATTTTTCATTAGTTAAAATTTTATGTTTTAATTATTATTTATTTAAAAAGGCAATTTGAAAGCGTTTTAATGTCCTCCAGATGTCCTGAATGGAAATAAAGACTCGGAAGAACTAAGTGCTCTACCATATACAACCCCCACCAAACTACAAACTACAATTCAAATCATTTTCCTCTCTCGACATACAATCAAAACGCATTATTTGATTTAATTTAGCACTCATTTAACTCGACATTTTTCTCCGTAAGATCATAAATCTGTTCATTCGTTTTGGTTTGCTTCACTTTAATTGTTCTTTTTGTTATTTACCATTAAATTACTTATAATTGAATAAATAACTTTTTGAACGCTTGTATATATAATACATTCATGAAAATGAATTATTAATTTGCAATGCATTTGAAAAGCTCTGATCATTTCCTCTGGAAGTGTGATATTTCCCATCACTTCAATAAATAAACTTTTTTTTTCTATCCTTTTGTTATATAAGCTGAACTTTCAAATACGTGAAAAATGCTTCATTATTACAAGTATATTGCATTAGTTACACAAAAAGTAATAAAATAAGAGTATGCGACATATCAGGATGGTCAATAGTCAGGCATTAGTTTCAGTGAAATTTAGTCCTGAGAGTATTTCTGGACTGTAAGGAAATTAAGATTCATTTAAGCAACCATGCATACTAAAATCTAAGTTAAATTTAAAGTCTCCAATTTACAAGTGAAGATATCAAATAAAGCTTAAGAAATTTTTTAAGTCACACATACATAAATATTTTATATAATCATGCACTAATGTAGATTAAATGAATATTTTTCCTTTTGTTATTTCAAAATATGTAAACAAAATTTTTGTGTTGAACACACTTTTCCTAAATTCAACCATAATATATAACTTCTCCTAACTATGATTCAAATCCATGCACTTTCAACTTACTTTGTCGGTACTAATAAAAACGAAATTTACTAACTATTTATCAATTTATGATATACTAATTTGGACAATTCCTTCAATAGGCTCTAACATTTTTATTTTAAGGAGATTAAAACACATTAAATCTTATGAAACTTTTTCCCGTCTTACAAATTTATTTTGTCCCTGTAGCGCAATGATTAGTGCGTTGGACTTCTAATCTAAAGGGCGTGGGTTCGAATCCCACCCGGGATGGCCTAATTTCTGAGAATGGGATTTTGTTTTTACTATACTATTTTATTAGAAGAATTAAATTTAATGAATGAATAAATAGTAAAAAAAAAAAAAATAGTCCAACAACATATAAAGAAAAAAAAATCGCTTTCCGTTTTGTCACTTAATTCTTTCACATGTATATACATATTTATATTTATTGTAACTATTTAATAAAAAAGTAAGTAAAATAAAATATTTCTTTGTTGACCCAAATAGGTATTGACTTTAGGTATCCGACCACGTTCGGAACCGTGATTTTACAAAAGCGCATAAATGGATAATTTCCATGATATTTAGTGTCACTTTTAGATTGGAATACATGTAATACAATTGTTTCAAGGGCATTTTGACAAAAATTATTTAAATACAATATCTTTGGCAAAAAATTAACTTAGAATAATCTTTTTTCTAAATGTTCTCTTTATGCAAAAAATTCTTCTATTATAATAATATTTTCCTGTATATAGCTCAAAACTCTCTACTGAGGCTCAACTAGAATTTTTGAAGTATGTAACTTAGAAGTGGGTTTATTCATATTTTACGAGAACAGAGGGGAGCAATTTTAAGAAAAAAACGCCAATAATTATTTCAATTGATGGTAACTCTGAAAATAATGTGCATTTTTCCAAAATTCTGGTTGAGCATATGTAGAGAGGTCTGAGCTATATACAGGCAAAACATTATTATAATAGAAGCGTTTTTCACAAAATTAGAACATTTTGAATAAAGATTCTTCTAAGGTAATTTTTTACCAAAATATTGTATTTAAATAATTGTTTTTTGTCAAAATGCCCTTAAAACAATTTTATGCATGTATTCCAATCTGAGTGACACTAAATATCATGAAAATTATCCATTTATACGCTTTTTTAAAATCACGGTTCCGAACGTAGTCGGAAACCTTAAAAATGATTTTTTTTTATATTACTTGTATGAGTTAATAACAGGAGTAAGAAATGAGGCAAAAAGCTACTCTTATTTGTTTAAATAAAGCGAAGGTTTAAATCACGTTGTCTTCTTGTGTGTTGAGAATGATTTGCAAGAAATGTAAATAATATAAACGATTATTCGGTTCAATGTTTGAAGAACATCTTTGTCACTGCTCCTTAAAAATAACTATTTACAAATGTTTTTTTTTTTTATTTGTCTTGGTTTTCCGAGAAAGGGAAGATATTTCTCCTTTAGCTTTATTATTCTCCTTTAGCAGAGATACTTAGATAGCTTTACTTCCATTCCTTTTCCTTCCATCTCTGCAACTTGTATTTATTTACGAAAAGAAAAGATGTGTGCATATTTGACTGTCCGTGAGTCATTTAACATTCTTACATGATGGGATAAACAAGAAAAGGATTCCTTTGGCAAATTCTGAACAAAAATCGACAAATGCAACTAAGAACAAAAAAGAGAATTAATTTATTAAATATGATTATAAGATGAAAGGCTGAATGAAAAGTACTAAAAAATACAGTCCTGGACTTTTGAGGGTTAGGTGTGTAATGTGACTAATATTTCTAAGACTGTAATTTTTAAGTTGAAAATTAGAGATACTAGTTTTTCTTTTTGATAAATAATAATTTCTGAAGTTGAACCTAAAGCAGATATTTTTGTTACAGACACGTTTTCTTAAAACATGGGATTTTTAAAAAATAATATAGCAAAAATTTACTCAGCATTACTTATTTTAAAATTATTTTTAAGGCAATTTTTTCACTCAAAACAAATATACATTTGGATACTGATTTACCGAAGCCCTACTTAACGATTTTCTCTATTTAATAAATTTTTCTTTCTCCCCGATTAAAAGAAAGGCAATCCCCCTTCCCCACCGACCTATTTAATGCACAA
The DNA here is from genome assembly GCA_019973955.1 of Trichonephila inaurata madagascariensis. Lineage (NCBI taxonomy): Eukaryota > Metazoa > Arthropoda > Arachnida > Araneae > Nephilidae > Trichonephila > Trichonephila inaurata. The sequence goes on from BMAV01014526.1 coordinate 54,868, forward strand.
TAAACCTCAAATAAATAAATAAATTCAAATGTCGAAATTTTTTTTATTAGTTTGGATTAAACAAATTAGATTGTTTTTCAAATGACACATCCTTTTCGTTCGGAACAAAAGACCTTTCTTGTAAAAAGCAAATTTGTACGGGAAACCGTGCAGCCCATTACAAGACTTTACATTTGCAGATCACCCATGAGTTTTGAATACGACAGGAAATTCCTTTCTTTTCTCTTTCAATGGTACCAATATTTTTAGCAGCTGAATAAAAAGTGTGTAATTTCTAACTGTGGATATTTTTTGTGTGTATTTCGTAGCATAATTTCCAAAGGTAAGTCCAAAAAATCTGTATTTTTTTAAACAGCGATATTATAAATAACACCGAATTAACGAATAAAATCTGCGGTTCCAATGAATTCGTTAAAATGGGTTCCGAATTTATTTTTTAAATCCATGTTTTGGTATATTAAGAGATAACTGTTTGAATTCGTTTGGAACAGTTAACTTTTTAGTTCAGGGATGGCCAACCCGTGGGAATGCTTGCCACAGTTAATTTTTTAGATCGGGGGATTCTGCGGCACGCGTGCAACAGGAGCTTTAACAGTGGCACGCAACTTATCGAAAAATATATAAATATAATTTTTTTTTACAGTTTAAATGAAATGCGGCTGTCTCAGAAAAAAGACATCAATATTTCAAATGTATTTAATTGAATTACAATAGAAAATTATAAAGTAAAAATACTCCTCCATTATTGTGCGCACTGGCTTTTCAAAGTAAGTACACACGTGAAATTTTGGAGTTTGAGGGAGCGGATTTAAAAATATCTGGTAGAAAAAGCAATCAACTGCCCTGTGAAGTGTTTGCTACTGTGAATAATGTAAATTGGCTTTGGGACTTTCCTACCAATACTATGGGACATTTAAGTAATGTGAATTTAAGACTGCAAGGATAAATGGCACTTTTCTTACCTTAATTGATCATATATCTTCTTTCATGATCAAGAGTTTACTTTTTTTGTCTCGTTTTTGGAGATAAAGTTTAACACATTTCACATTCATACAGGAGTTATCTACCAAATTTGTGCCCCGAGTTATGACAGTTTTAAAAACTTAATATCCAATTTGCAGAATTCATTCAGTGCTAGGTTTGATGATTTTAAGAAGATAAAAATAAATAAATAAATAAATAAAATAAATAAATAAAAAATGCTGATCTTTTCATACATTTTTTTTTCAAATCTCGACGAGAAGTTTATTGCTATTTACCTGAAATCCAAATCGGAATTATTGACCTACATCATCATACTACCCAAAAAAGCAAATGTACAGAACTTATTTGAAAACCAAGGAAGCCAAATTATGTCGAAGTTTTAAAAGTTGTAATGAGCTAGCAATTTTCACACTTCTCGATTTCACTATCAGATGTCAAATATTGTTGCAGTTTTGGATCAACACTTTTTTGAACAAGTGTTTCTTTAATGAACATAATAAAATCCAATTATAGTTCAAAACTTCTTGATAGACACACACCTAAGACAACGAATTTGTTAGCATCTTCGATAACTGTAAAAAGTTTGTTAACACAATAAAACTTAAATTCGTATTTTTGTCCTATTCATCATATTAATTTTGAATTTCCACAACTCAGATTTTTATATAAAAATGTGTTATTTCAGAAAAATTTCATTAATAAGCCTTTAAGTAAAATATTTTTTTTATCTTTTCAATGGTGGCGTTAGCCAATGGTCAAGGTATCAGATCGTGGCTGGCTTGTCACGAGTTTGAGCCCAGTGCCACTAAAGACCCGCCGTGTAGGGGAGCGATGCACGTTAAATCTGTCGAGAGCTCAAACTACCTCCCGTGGAGTGGTGTGGTAGTTAGTAGAGGGGTTCCAGCTGAGGTGTCGTCCTCGTCTGTTGACCATGGCTCAAAATTATGAAGTCCGTCGCCAAAAGCCCTCGAGTAGCTGAGCAGTGCGAAGTTAATATTCACTCACTTTCATATATATATATATATTGTTGGAAACGTTAGAAGTGGCACGCTTATTTTTTTTTTAATCAGATAGTGGCACTGTTCGTAAAAAGTTTACCCCTGTTTTCAATCAACCAATTTGAAAACATTTACTCATGCATACCATTTTCTCATGCATTCCATCAAAGTTAATTTATCTTGATCACAATCTTTTCTATCAGTCTGATTATTTATTTTTCTTTACTGCAAAAATTGAAATATTATTAATGAGCTACCTATTTACATTATTTTTTATGTCAAGAGCAAAAAACAAACTTTAATTCGTATGAATGTGCTTTTCATGTCATTTTCTTGTAAACAGCAGACATATCATACATACTTTAACCTTAATGTGAACGTTAGTCAAGGTTTTTGTTCGAATAACTGGAAGATTCTCACTTAACTTAAATCAAAAACTACTGACCTTTGTGATCGCGGCCATCCACATAAGCTCCACTCGATAGCAACTCTTTTTAACTTTTATACCTAAATATTTTTTCTGCTTAACTGAAACACCTTTTCTGCTACCGGATTAACTAGGCATCACTCCTCGCACCCCATCATCGGAAAAAATAAATATATCTTTTCTAAGTGAAGATCTTTTATCATCAATTTTTAGCTTTATTTTATTTATATTTGTAAATTTATTTATATCAAAAGTATTTTCTCTTTTTACTATTTTTTAGTTAATTTTATGATTTAATTATTATTTATTAAAAAGGGCGATTTGAAAGCTTTCTAATGTGATCCAGATGTCCTAAATGGAAATGAAGACTCGGAAGAACTAAGTGCTCTCCCACCCCACCAAACGACAAACTGCAATTCAGATTTTTTTTCCTCTTCGATATAAAATCAACAACCCATTATTTGATTTAATTTAGTATTCATTCAACTCGACTTTTTTCTCCATAAGATCACAAATCTGTTCCTTCGTTTTTTGGTTGCTTCACTTTAATTGTTCTTATATTTATTAATATTTAAAGTACTTATAATTGAATAGATTAATTTTTGAACGCTTGTATGTATAATACATTCATGAAGTTGATTATTTATTTGCCTTTCATTTGAAAAGCTCTGATCATTTACTGGAAGTGGGATATTTACCATCACTTCAATAAATAATATTTATTTTTCTAACTCTTTCGTTATATAAACTGAACTTTCAAATATGTGAAAAATGCTTCATTATTAAAAGTACATTGCTTTATTTACACAAAAAATTAATAAAATAAGAGTATGCGACATATCATTATGATCTATATGCAGCTAGTAGTTTCAGAGAAATTTAGTGCTGACAGTTTTTCTGGACCGTAAGGAAATTAAAGATTCATTTAAGCAATTCTGCATATTAAAATCTAAGTTAAATTTAAAGTCTCTAATTTAAAAAAGAAGATAAAAAATAAAGCGCTTAGTAAATTTTTTAAAGTCAGACACACATAAATATTTTTTATAATCGTGTACTAATGTAATTTAATATGAATATGTGTTTTCCTTTTGTTATTTCAGAATGTGTAAGAAAAATTTGTGTGGAACACTTTCCCTAAATTTAACCACAATCAAAATCTTCTCCTAACTATGTTTTTATTCTATGCACTATCAACTATTTTGTCGATACTAATAAAAACGAAATATATACTCATTTCTTATCATATTATGGTATTCTAATTTGGACAATTATATGAATTGGTTCTAATATTTTTATTTTAACAGGAGATGAAAACACATTAAATCTCATGAAAGTGTTTCCCATCACACAAATTTATTTTCATAATATGCGAACAAATTAACCAAAGTTACTTCATGCAGCGTACAAAGTTTACAGCATTTTTCGAGATGCGAAATCACTTACTAGAGTCAGTTTCTTTCAGAATATTTTTGGTATCACACAACCACGGTGAAAAAAGTACAGAAAATAGCATAGCATTTAAATTAAATTTTCCGATTACATCCCCAATCCTAAGAGTTGTCCCAGAAAATTTAAATGACAGTTTAGGAACCAAAAGATAAACACTAACACAGTTCTACTGTGTAACTTCCCGGAAGCTTTGAGGAGAAAACTGATTACTCTACGGTTCAGTACAGAATCCGCCTTTTTTGGTTCATTTCGCCGTGTATGAGGTTCCGATAATCTCAGATAACGAATGCGGCTGGAGAGCGTGGTTTCTACCGACCAGCTTTGTTTGATTTTGCGTTTAAATCTTTCGTACTGTACCCTTTCTTCCGCAGTCAGTTCCTGCAAACAAGATAAGTAACATCGGGTGAAAGAAAAATTTAAAATTTTTTAAATGACAGCACTGAATATGAATATAAAGATTTATAGATGAAATAAAATATTAAAATTAAAAATTCCATTCTTTTTAACATATTTAAAAATTTTTTAGTAATTCAAAATCATTTTATATTTAAAAAAATACGTTAATTTTTTGGCAATGTTTTCAAAATTAACTTTTACTCTGCCCATTGAAATATTGTTCAATTAGTTTATTTTTTTTTCAAAAAATCTGACAGATTTTTTTCTAGACTCAAGATATTTTTTAAATTCTACTTCAAATGAAAATGGGTTATAACGCACTTTTTATTTAAGAATTTATATATATATAAAATGTTACACATTGATCTTGAAACAATATGGTACTAATCATTAATTAATGTCTAATTTGTACATTCATACTAGCTACATTTCATTTTTAAACTGCGAAAAATAATTGTTTTATAAAAATGTATTTTTATTTTTCACGCTAATTATTGCTTTAAATTGATTCAGAATTAAGAAAAGGCATTTGATATTATTTGAAAATTACCATCTAAAATGTCCTGAATAGAGAAGAAGGCTCTAAAGAACTAAGTGTGCATCGCCCTCCCCCTCCCACACCACCAAACTACAAACAAACCTATTGTTCATTGATGTATTTCTCTGTTTGTCGAGTTTCTTTACTTTCTGGCTACTTCTTTGCATTTTCAATATCACGTAGAGCGTATCCTTCTACAAAAATGGGAAAACCCGTAAGCAAATATTAAACTGAAAATCCTGTAAAAGTTAATCAAGGAGTAAAATAATGCTTTTGCTAGTCTTCTCATAGGAAACACATTATTTTATTTTAGCTTTATTTTGATATAACGCATATTAAAAATTAAAAGAATTCCTTTTTTAATTCCTACTATATGTTCACTCACTCCTATATATATATATATATGTATATATATATATATATATATATACTTTTTTCAAATTTTCAATCGTTAGTAAAATACCTTCTATTCATCCATTTAATTTTAAATGCATTTTTTTAAACTTTTAGTGGATGTCACTTGATGTTAATATAGTTTTTTCAAATCTTAATTCTATAATTAAATTAAAAAATGAATAAATGGTAACAAAAATAATAGTCCAACCACATATATAGAAAGGAATGTTGCGCGTTGTGTCCCGGTAGAGCAATGGTTATAGCGTTGGACTTCTAATGAGAGATCGTTTCGGGTTCGGATCCCACCTGGGATGGCCTAATTTCTGAGAATGTGATTTCGTTTTTACTATACAAATTTATTATAATAATTAATTTTAATGAATGAATAAATATTAAAAAAAAAAATAGTCCAACACCATGTATAGAAAGGAAAATGAAAAATTGCTTTCCGTTTTGTCACTTAATTCTTTCACATGTATATACATATTTATATTTATTGTAACTTTTTTAATAAAAAAGTAACTAAAAAAAATATTTCTTCGTTGACCGAAATAGGTATTGTTTTAAAAATAATTTTTTTATATTACTTGTATGAGAGTTAATAACAGGAGTAAAAAATGAAGACAAAAAGCTGCTCTTATTTGTTTAAATAAACCGAAGGATTGAAACCACGTTGCGTTCTTGTGTTTTGAGAATGATTTGCAAGAAATGTAAATAATATTATCGATTATTCGGTTCAATGTTTGAAGAATATCTGTGTGTCTGCCCCTTAAAAATAACTATTTAATAATGTTTTTGTGTTGGTTTTCCGAGAAGGGGAAGATATTTCTCCTTTAGACTTATTATTAACCTTTAGAAGAGATACTTCGATAGCTTTACTTTTATTCATTTTTGTTTCATCTCTTTTTTGTATTTATTTACGAAAAGAAAAGATGTGTACATATTTGACTGTCCATGAGACATTAACATCATTGCATGATGAGATAAACAGGAAACGATTCCTTTGGAAAATTCTGAACAAAATTGGACGAATGCAGCTAGGAACAAAAAAGAGAATTAATTTATTAAATATGATTATAATGACGTGCTATATGAAATGTACTAAAAATAGACTTGGACTTTTCAAATTAGATTGTTAGGTTTGTAATGTGGCTAATTTTCTATGATCCTGTAATTTTTAAGTAGAAAATTAGAAATAAATAATTTTTCTTTTTGATAAATAATAATTTCTGAATAGAACACAAAGCATATATTTTTGTTACAGACACGATTCTCGTAAATCAAGGGAATTTTTTAAAAATAATATAGCAAAACTTATACTCAGCATTTTTTATTTTAAAATTATTTTTAAGGCAGTTTTCACACTAAATAAAAGTAAAATCGGATACCGATTTACGAAACCCCTATTTAACGAATTTCTCGATTTAATGAATTTTTCTTTTTCCCCGACTAAAAGAAGGCACTCTCCAAACCTCCCTATTTAGTGAACAATAAATTTGGAATAAATGACTTAATTCAACTGTCGAAATTTTTTTTATTAGTTTGGATTATGATTTTATTTTGATACAACGCATATTCAAAATCAAAAGAATTGCTTTTTCAATTCTTACAATTAGATCACTCCCCCTATATATATATATTTATATCTTGTTCAAATTTTCAATCGTTAATAAAATACTTTCTATTCGTCCATTCAAGATTAAATACATTTTTTTAAAACTTGTAGTGGATGACACTTGATGTTAATACAGTTTTTCAAATATTAATTCATTAATTAAATAAAAAAGGAATAAATAGTAACAAACAAAAATAATAGTGTGGCAGCATATATAGAAAGGAAAATCGTTCGTCCTGTCCCTGCAGCGCAATAGAAAGCTCGTTGGACTTCTAATCTGAAGTTTATAAGTTCGTGGGTTCGGATCCCACCTGTAATGTCCTAATTTCTGAGAATGTGATTTCTTTTTTTACTGCACTTTTTTATTAGAATAATTAAATTTAATTAATGAATAAATAGTAACAAAAAAATTAAAAATAGTTCAACAGCATATGTAGAAAAGATGCAAAAATGCAACTAAATGGCTTTCTATTTTGTCACTTAATATTGTGATTCTGTTATATGTCTATAAATATTTATAGTAATTGTAACTGTTTAATAAAGAGTACTTAAGATAAAATTTTCTTTGCTGACCTAAATAAAAATTGACTTAATTTTTATATATATATTACTTGTTTTCATTTAATTTTCGTTTAATTCAACTTGACATGAAGGGGGTAAAAACATTATAAATAATATCTGCAAATTACGTACATTTGCTAGAAATACATAGTAAAACCATAGAATAAAATTTATAATTGTATTATTATTAGTATGATGCAAGTTTGAAGAGGAAGTCAATGATGATCTTTTTACGAGCATTAATATTAAGAAATTAGTTTTTTGTAGAGATCAAAGGTAACATATGTCCGGTTGCGTTGCTATTTTGTACTTTGTAGTATGCTATCATTTGAAATACACACTTAGTTGTAACCATTACAGTAACTACTGAAAAGTACATTTATACTGTTCTTTATTCAATTTACAAATTTCAAATTATCTTCCAAATAAATAAGTGAAGGTTAATTAATATACGATTTAGTTTTTAGAAAGCCTTTTAAGTCAATCATGGAGACAGCACGTTTCCCATCTATGGTACAGGTGAACTATGGTACATGTGGTGCATAGGGCTTTATGAAGAGTCGAGTTATTTTCATTGAGTTTTGCCACTTAATTTTTTCTACTATAAAATTGAATTAAATATTTGTACAGATTTTAAATTCTATAAAATGAAAGTGCAATCAAATATATCTTTTAAAATCTAAAAGAAAATTGCAATTTACGCATTTTTTTATATTCTCAGAAACTGCAAAAAAAAAAGACAACTTTTTTTTGATAAATTTTTGACAGTTTACTTTTTTATATCCCACTAAACTCAAGATTTTTAAGCAAGCAGAACTATGCCTTTATAAACTGCGTCCAAGTTGATTTCAAATTTAAGAAAAATTTGCTGAATAATTATACGATGTGTAGAGTATTTTTCTGAAAATGTTTCGAAAGAATGTATTTCTATCAATGAAATAGAAAACAAACTTTAGAACAAATGCAGTAAATGAATTTTCGGAGCACATTAAAAAAAATTATTATTTTTCATTTTTTTATTAACGTGAATTTAAATTTAAACTAGAATTAACATTTTCCTCTTTTTAGATTAGTTTTTGAAGAAAAGATTGGAACAATAGAAAATTATTCTATTGTATTTAGGATTTGCAATATCTGGCCAAAAGTTCAATACCGGTATTAGGTATTTTTTAGATCTTAATGCCGGAATGCAGGTTACGATACCGGAAGAAGAAATTTTAGGAAAAGAAAGAAAACATAGGTGTTGCTTTGTTTTATTTACATTTTTATTTGAGAGTGTAAATATCACAAAAAATAATTTGTAACGCATAAATCATTAAAGTATATGAAGAATCATAAAAAAAGTAAAGGAAAATCTTATTTATTTAAATCACAAAAAAGTCATGTCACTATTCACTCTGTGGTTCTCGAGAAATACAAGCAATTTTTTGAAAAAATACAAATGTAACTGATTCCTATCAACTATTTTTAAGACAAAATTTCGAATACTGTTTCAGTTCTTAATAAATAAAAAAAATGTTACGTTTTGATATTAAATATTAGACACAGCATTACTTATTTTAAAACTATTTTTAAGGCCATTTTCACACAAAATAAATGTGCAATCGGATCTCGATTTACCGAATCCTATTTAACGAATTTCTCCTTGATTTTATGATTTTTTTTCCCGAATTAAAATAAAGGCACCTTCCCCATTTAACGAACAATAAACAACGAATAAACAAATTATTTCAACTCTGTCGAAAATTTTTTTTTATTAGTATGGATTAGGAAAAATTAGATTTCTTTTCAAATGCACAAGCTTTTTGTTCGTAACAGAAAGACTTTTCTTGTAAACAGCAAAATTTCGGCCGGAAACGGTGCAGCCCATTATTAGACTTTACAGGTGCAGATGAGTAATGAGTGTAACCTATCTCTTGAGTTTTGAATATGACAGAAAATACATTTCTTATATCATTCAATGGTACCGGTATTTTTAGTAGCTGAATAAAAAATGTGTGATTTCCAACTGTGGATATACTTTTGTCTGTAGTTGATAGCATAATTTCCAATAGGTAAGAGCAAAAAATCTGTATTTTTTTTAAACCACGATAATATGAATAACCCCGAATCAACGAATAAAATATTCGGTACCGATGAATTCGTTCGGGGATCGACTGTATTTTTTAGAAGCTCATGTTTTGGTTCTTAAAGAGCTACCTGGCTGAATTCGTGTGAAATAACTATTTAGATCAGGGGTGGCTAATCCATTGCACGCGTGTCACAGCGTGGTACGGCTGAGTTGTAACAGTGGCACATGAAGACTTATTGAAAAATTTGAAAAGATAAAAATTTTAAAATTTTTTACAATTTAATTGAAATGTGGTTGTCTCAGACAAAAAAAGGCATAAAAATTTGTTTCAAATACAATTAATTTAATAACAATAGAAAATATATTATAAAGTAGAAAATAATCCTTCATTTTTGGGTGCGTGAGTAAATATTAACTTCGTACTGTTCAGCTACACGAGGACTTTTGTTGATGGTTGACTATGGGACATTTCAAAAATGTGAATTTATGGAATGCGAGGAAAAATTGTACTTTTCCTACCTTAATTGATCATGCATCTTTTCTTGTGATTAAACCTTTACTTTTTCCGTCTCGATTTTGGAGATAAAAGTTTAATACATTTCACATGAATGCAGGAGTTATCTGCCAAATTTATGCCCCGAGTTATGACAGTTTTAAAAGTTTAAAATGCAATTTGCAGAATTCATTCAGTGCTAGGTTTGATGATTTTAAGAAGATAAAATAAATAAATAAATAAAAATGCTGAGATATTTTCATACATTTTTTCTTATAATATCTCGGAAAGACGTTTATTGTGATCCACCTGAAATCCAAATCAGAAATATTGACCTACAGCATTATATTACAGCATAGGTTCTCAACGTGGGCGTTTGAGGCTTTCAGGGGGACAGTAAATGCATCAAGAGAAAATAAGGGGCATTGAAATTCCACGGAGGCGCTCCGGTGGATTAACGAAATATAGTCTAAAAAAAGACTAAAAAAAACAAACTGATTATATACTAACTAAAGTAAACTTTGATACTGGTTACCTCTTTTGTCGATTGTGTGTATTTAAATAATTTCTATCACGTATACGAAAATTCTCATATTTCGGTAGTTCGGAAAGTGGATGAAAAGACTCAAAGATTACATTACATTCAGACCTACATTAAATTGAATGATATAGTAAATTTTAATTTCTATAGTGTAGTGTTGTCTTTGTCTGTTAGCAGTAGGAAAAATGTTTCGCCACTGAATCTCATTACGTATATTATCCAAGAAATATAATTAAGCTCGTTAACCAGGAATTAACGTGTGATTCCTTAAAGGCTTAAACGGTCATTTTTTATTTTTTTTTTTATTTTGAAAAGAATAGTTTATATATATATTGTGTGGACTACTTCATATCATCAAAACCTACTTTCAAAAGCGTTTTTATAACAGGTAAACTACAAATTTTATTCCACTCTTTTAAATAATGAAGAAATTAAATTAACTATATAAAACTATTTAGCTATATAAAGCTATTTCAGATTCGCAAGTAAAAAAATTAGGGGCATAGGAAAAAATAAAATTAAAAAGATATATTCTATTAGTAATAGAATATTTTTTTTAAAATTTAATTCTTGTTTTCACCATGTATCATGTACGCTGTTGTTTCTCTAGAGTGGAACGGAGCGGTATCGAAATATTCACTACAAGAGCGGGTGCCAGTTGAAATAGGTCGGGAAACTATGTATTACACCAAAAAGAAAATATAAGGAACTTATCTGTGATCTGCAAATAATCCAAATTATGTTGAATTTTGAAAAGTGGTAAGAGAAAGGATTTCTTTCAAACTTCTCTATTCGGCTGTCAGATGTCACACATATTGTTGCAGGTTTGCATCAACAAGTTTTTGAACGTTTTATGTTATGAATATAATAAAATCAAATCATTGCTCAAAATTTACTGATATGCACCTAAAACAACGAATTCGTTAGCATCTTCGAGAAATGTAAAAAGTTTGTTAACAATAAAATTTTGTATTGCTTATTGTACTATTTTTGAATTTCCAATTCTTGGACATTTATATAAAAATGTGTTATTTCAGTAAAAATTCCTTAATAAGCCTATAAGTATTTTACATTTTCAGTGGCCACGATAGCGTAGTGGTCAAGGTATCGGATCGTGGCGGGCTTGTCACGAGTTCGAGTCCAGTACCACTAAAGACCCACCGTGTAGAGGCACGATGCACGTTAAATCAGTTGAGAGCTCAAACAGACTCTCGTTGGTGTGGTGAGGTAGTTAGGAAAGGGGGTGCCAGCTAAGGGGTTATCCTCGTCTCTTAACCATGGTTCAAAATTAGGGGATACGACGCCCAAAGGCCTCGTGTAGCTCAACATTGCGACGTTAATATTCACTCACTTTTATCTTTTTTTTTGTTCGAAAATTAGAAGTGGCACGCATAGATTTTTTAATCAGATAGTGGCACTCTTCCTAAAAAGGTTGAACCCACCCCAGTCTTAGATCTATTAATTTGAAAAATACACATTTACTCATGCATCCTATTTTCTATCAAAATTAATTGATCTTGATCCTAAGCATTTCCTATCCAGTCTGTTTATTTATTTGTCCTTACTACAAAAATGAAATATTATTATTAATGAGCTACCTATTGACATTATTTTTTATATCAAGAGCAAAAAACAACCTTTAATTCATATGAATGAGCTTTTCATGTCATTTTTTTGTAAATAGCAGACATATCCTAACTACTTTAACCTTAATGCGAACGTTAATCAAAGTTTTTGTTTGAATAACTGGAAGCTTCTCACCTAAACTTAAATACAAAACACTAATGACCTCTGTGATCAGCCTTCCACAGAAACTCCATTCGATACCAACTCATTTTAACTTTTTATATATCAAATATTTTCTCTGTTTCACTCAAACATCTTTTCTGCAACCGGATTAACTACGCAGCACTCCTCCCATACCCATCACGAGAAATAAATAAATAAATCTTTTCTAAGTGAAGATCTTTTACCATCCATTTTTAGCTTTATTTTATTTATATTTGAAAATTTATTTATATCAAAGTAATTTCTCTTTTTACTATTTTTCATTAGTTAAGTTTAAATTTTGATTATTATTTATTAAAAAGGGCAATTTGAAAGCGTTTTAATGTCCACCAGATGTCCTGAATGGACATGAAGGCGCGGAGGAACTAATTAACTAAGTACTCTCCCACCACACCAAACTACACACACAATCCTGATCATTTTCCTCTCCCGATATAAAATCAAGAAACCATTATTTGATTCAATTTAGCATTCATTCAACTCGACATTTCAGCTCTAAAGAGCTAAGTGTTCATCCCCCACACCAACACCACCAAACTACAAACTTATTGTTCATTTATGTATTTATCTGTTTGCCGAGTTTCTTCACATTCTGGCTACTTTGCACTTTCAATATCACGTAATGCATATTCTTCTTCAAAATTGCGCGAAAACTTATAAGCTAATATTAAACTGATAAACCTGTAAAAGTTAATAAAAGGGTAATATAATGCTTTTGTAAGTCTTCTCATAGGAAAGTACATTAACTTATTTTGATTTCATTTTGATATAACGCATATTCAAACTCAAAAGAATTCCTTTTCCAATTCCTAAAATATTAGTTCACTCTCTCCCTATATAAATATAGATATGTATATATATATATATATATATATATATATATATTTTCTTCAAATTTTGAATCATTAGTAAAATACTATCTATTCAACCATTCAAGTTTAAATATATATTTTTAAACTTTTAGTGAATGACACTTGATGTTAATACATTTTTTTTCAAATATTATATTTTAATTCCTTCATTAAATTAAAAAATGAATAAATATTTAAAAAAAAAATAATAATAGTCCAAAAGCATATATAGAAAGGAATATCGTTCTCCTTGTTTTTGTAGAGCAATGGTTAGCTTGTTGAACTTCTAATGCGAAGGTCATGGGTTTCGAATCCCACCTGGGATGGCCTAATTTCTGAAAATGTGAATTCCATTTTACTATATTATTTAATTTGAATAATTATGTTTAATAAATGAATAAATATTAAAAAACAAACAAAAAATAGTCCAACACCATATATAGAAAAGAAAATGGAAAATCGGTTTTCACTATGTCACTTAATTCTGTCACATTATACACATATTTATATACTATACATAATTGTAACTATTTAATAAAAAAGCAACTAAAATAAAATATTTCTTGGTTGACCACGTAGGAATTGACTTAAAGTAATTTTTTTATATTACTTGTTTTGAGAGTTAAAAGCAGGAATGAGAAAAGAAGACGAAAAGCTACTTTTATTTGTTTATATAAAGCGAAGGTGTGTGAAATCCCGTTGAGTTCTTTTGAGTTGAAAGTTATTTGCAAGAAATGGTAAATAATATAACTGGTTATTCTGTTAAATGTTTGAAGAACACCTTTGTCATTGCCCTTTAAAAATAAATATTTATAAATGTTCTTTTGTCTTGGTATTCCGAGAGGGAGGGAAGATAATTCTCCTCTAGGCTTATTATTGTTCTTTCGCAGAGAGATACTTAAATAGCTTTACTTTTTTTTTCCTAAATTTCTTCATTTCGTATTTATTTACGAAAAGAAAACATGTGTACATATTTGACTGTCCACGGTCATTTAACATAATTACATGATGAGATAAATAAGAAACGATATTTTTGGCAAATTCTGAATAAAAATGGACAAATGCAGCTAAGAACAAAAAAGAGAATTAATTTATTAAATATGATTATAAGATGAAGTGCTATATGAAATGTACTACAAAACAGAGACCTGGACTTTTAAATTAGATTGTTGGGTATGTAATGTGGCTAATTTTCTAAGATCCTGTAATATTTAAGCAGTGAAGTAGATATATAGTTTTTCTTTTTTGTTAAATAATAATTTCTGAATAGAATATGAAGCAGCTATTTTTGTTACAGACATAATACTCGGAAATCATGGGATTTTTCAAAAATTTTATAGCAAATATTTAGACACACATTACGTATTTTAAAATTATTTTTAAGGTAATTTTCACACAAAATAACAGTACGATCGGATACCGATTTACCAAAAACATATTTATCGAATCTCTCGATTTAATGAATTTTCTTTTTCCCCTATTAAAAGATAGGCACTCTCCCCACCTCCTTGTTTAATGAACAATAAACTTGGAATAAATGAATTAATTCAAATGTCGAAATTTTTTTATTAGTTTAGATTAAAAAAATTTCGATTTCTTTTCAAATGACACATCCTTTTTGTCCGGAACACAGAAAGACTTTTCTTGTAAACCGCAAATTTCGACGGAAACGGTGTAGCCCATTATTAGACTTTACAGGTGCAGAAGAGTCATGAGTGTAACCTATCGCTTGAGTTTTGAATACGACAGAAAATTCCTTTCTTATCTCATTCAATGGTACCAGTATTTTCAGCAGCTGAATAAAAAGTGTATAATTTCAAACTGTGGATATATTTTTGTGTGTAGTTTTAAGCATAATTTCCAAAAGTTAAGTGCAAAAATCTGTATTTTTTTTTAACCGTGATATTATGAATAACCCGAATTAACGAATAAAATATTCGGTCCCGATGAATTCGTTAAATTGGGGTTCGACTGTATTTTTTAAATCTCATGTTTTGGTATATTAAGAGCTACCTGTTTGAGAGAGAGAGAGAGAATTCGTGTGGAACAGTTAACTTTTAAGTTCAGGGATGGCCAACCCGTGGAATGCTTGCCACAGTATAGAACGGCCGAGCTATAACAGTGGCACGCGAATTATCGAAAAATTTGAATATAGTAAATATTAATTATTTTTTTACAGTTTAAATGAAATGCGTTTAACTCAGACAAAAAAAATTACATCAAAATTTCAAATACACTTAATTGAATTACAGTAGAAAATTATAAGGTAGAAAATAATCCTTCATTGTGGTGTGCACTGGCTTTTCAAAAAAAAATAATCTGGTAGAAAACAATGAACTGCTTTCGACTCAAAAATGTAAATTGGCTTTGGAATTGAGATTTTCTTACAGATACTATGGGACATTTAAATAATATGAATTTAAGATTGCAAGGATAAATTGTACTAATTCTTACCTTAATTGATCATATATCTTCTTTTGTAACTAAGCCTTTCCTTTTTTTTTTTTTCTATTTTGAAACTAACGCGATTAACACATTTCAAATAAATGCTGGAATTATCTACCAAATTTATGCCCCGAGTTATGACAGTTTTAAACATTTAATATCCATTTTGAAAGATTCATTCAGTCCTAGGATTGATGATTTTGAAGAATATAAAAAATAAATAAAAAGTGCTGATATTTTCAAAAATTCTTTTCCATAATATCTCGGCAAATCGTTTATTGTTATATACCTGAAATTCAAATTCGAAATATTGACCTACAGCATCATACTACATCAAAAAGAAAATGTAAAGAACTTAATTGAACAGCAAGGAATCCAAATTATGTTGAATTTGGAAAAGTTGTAAGCAATCTTCAAACATTTCGAGATCGCTGTCAGATGTCAGATATTGTTGTAGGTTATTTCTTTGTTGACACAAATAGTTTCTGACTTAAAAATAATTTTTTTATATTTCTTGTTTTGAGTTAATAGGAGTAGGAAATGAACACGAAAAGCTACTCTTATTTGTTTAAATAAAGGGAAGGTCTGAAATCTCATTGTGTTCTTATGGGATGAGAGCGATTTTCAAGAAATGTAAATAATGTAACCTATTATTCTGTTAAATTTTTGAAGAATATCTCTGTGACTGCCCCTTAAAAATAATTATTCTGGAAAGAGAAATCTAACTTCCTCTTTGTCCTCGTCACGTAATGAATAAGTAGGAATGCAAGTTTTATATGAGGAATAATAGCAGTAGAATGAAGCATTTAGCAACATTTAGAATGAAAAAGTCCATTCGAACTGCTATTTGCTTGTAAATGACAATATCACTTCGTCTTTTGATTGATTGACAGTAGATAAACATCGCACTTAGGCCACCGGTGCACTGCTGGCCACCGTAAATGCAACACCAAGAAAGACAAGAGATAGCACAACAAAATTTATTTTGTAGATAACATGTTGACCAAGTATCAAATGATTAAATTTATAAACATCTGTGAAGTGTGGTTCCTGCCAGAATCAGTTGCCAGAGTAGCCGCCATTGTTGGAGATCACCGCTGCCACACGAATCGGTATTGATTCAAAGAGACTTTGAATGTGTTCTTGGGGTACAGCAGACCAAACAGTTTCCACACTTTGCCAAAGTTGATCTGGTGTGGCAGCTGGGGTTGTAATCTGGGTTAATCGTGGAGCAACTATGGACCACATGTTTTCTATCGGTGAAAGATCTGGAGAGCGAGCCGGCAGGGAAGCAATTCAATCTGGTGATTGACGAAGAATCTTTGGACAATGCGTGCCCGTGTGGTCGCGCATTCCCCTGTTGAAATATGGCTGTGGCCAAGCCCTGAAGGTAAGGAAGGACAACTGGTTCCAACACCTACCAGATGTAGCGCTGGCTGTTTAAAGTACCGGCAATGGGTACTAGAGGAGTGTGAGTGATATCCAATACCGCCCATACCATAATACCCGGTGCAGGACCAGTGTGGCGGTGCATAACGCAGATGTTCAGCATCCTCTCTCCACGTTGTCTCCAGACTCGAATCCGACCATCGTGGTGTTGCAGACAGATGCGTGACTCGTCAGTAAAGACAACTTCATTCCATTCTTCCACCCACATCCTTCTTTCATCGCACCATTGGCGGCGGAGACGTCTGTGGTTCTGCGTCAAGGGTAGACCAAGCAATGGACATCTTGCGGATAGACCACTCAGTTGTAAATGGCGTCGAATGGTACGCGCAGACACTGAATGATACGTTACAGACTCAATGTGCTGTACTATGGTTCGTGATGTGACTGAGCGATCCGTCACTGCCATGCGCACAATTTGCCTGTCCTTACTTGAAGTGGTGCACTGAGGTGGATGCGATCGACCACGTCGGTCCGTCGTACCCTCCTGCATCCATCGGTCATATATCTGCATTACAGTTGTTTGGTTTCGTCCAACACGACTACCGATTTCCCTGAAAGATAATCCACAATCTCAGTAGGCCACTATCCTTCCTCTGTCGAACTCGGATACTTGATCAAAAGCTGATCTCTGTTTTCTACGAGACATAACAGATCTTTTTTTGAAAAAACCACAAGAAAAACACAATTGCCGAACTTGAAATCGTCGAAATCTCCAAGCCTTAAATAAAGCTTTGATGTGGTGCCACAGGCGCGCGTGACGTGTGTCTGCGCTGATATTCTAATCATTTGCATATCTCACCTCCGCTAATGCATGTTGTAAATTTCATGTTATTTGCATGCTTCCTTCAGGGTTTTGCATTTATGTGTGTGATGGCCAGCAGTATAATACATTCATGAAGTTGACAATAAATTAGTTTTACATTTGAAAAGCTCTGGTCAATTACTCTGGAAGTGTGATATTTACCATCACTTCAATAAATAATATTTATTTTTCCAACTCTTTCGTTATATAAACTGAACTTTCAAATACGTGAAAAATTCTTCAATATTACAAGTATATTGCATTATTTACACACAAAAAATAATAAAATAAGAGTGTGCGACATATCAGGATGATCAATATTCAGCTAGAAAAGTTTATGTGAAATTTATTCCTGACAGTTTTTCTGCACCTTAAGGAAATTAAGATTCATTTAAGCAACTGTGCATACTAAAATCTAAGTTAAATTTAAAGTCTCTAATTTACAAATTAAGATACCAGATAAAGCTTAGTAAATTTTTTTAAGCCACACACACATAAATATTTTACATAATCGTGTACTAATGTAAATTAATATGAATATGTTTTCTTTTGTTATTTCAGAATGTGTAAGAAAAATTTGTGTGGAACACTTTCTCTAAATTTAATCATAATTAATAACTTCTCCTAACTTTGATTTTAAGCCATGGACTTTCAACTACTTTGTCGATACTAATAAAAACGAAATCATTATTTATCAATTCATTTCATTCTAATTTGGGCAATTATATGAATAGGCTCTAACATTTTATTTTAACAAGAGATGAAAATCCATTAAACCTTTTGAAAGCTTTTCCCGTCACACAAAATTATTTTTATAATATGTGAAAGAATTAACCAAATTTTATTTCATGCAGCGTACAAAAGTTACAGCATATTTTGAGGAGCGAAATCACTTAATAGAAGCAATTAATTTCAAAATGTTTTTGGTATCAACCAAGAAGAAAAAATGCAAAAAATATCATTGCATTTAAGTTAAATTTTCCGATTTTACTAAAATCCAAAGAATTGTCCTAGAATATTAAAATGGCGTCTCAGGAGCCAGAAGACACACACTGGTTGTTGTACTTTGTAAGGTATATCAAGCTCCGAGGAGAAAACATTACTTTACGGTTCATCCTCGCGGATCGTGCAGAAGTCGCCGTTATTGATTTATTTCTCTGGGGATGAGGTTATAACTCTCAGATAACGACTGCCGCCAAAGTGCGTTGTGTCTACCAACCATCTTTGTTTGAAATCCTTGTTACTTTTTCCCTTTAATTTCCACCTTCAATTTTTTCGAGCAAGATGTGACGTAAGTGTAACATTGGGTGAAAGTAAAGCTTAATTTTAAATGACTGCACTGAATATGAATAAAAATATTTATATAAGAAATAAAAATATTGAATTTAAAAATTGCATTTATTTAACGTATTTACAAAGTTTAATCATGTAATGTTGTAAAATCATGTAATGTTAAATTTAGACTAATTTATTCCTATTTTTTGGCACAATCATTTCAAAAAATTAACTTTAACTTTAACCCCCAATTAAAATATTGTACAATTTGTTTAATCTTATTTTCAAAAAATATCCGTCAGATGTTTTTCTAGAGACTCAAAATATATTTCAAATTCTATTTCAAATAAAAATAGAAAATAGCACACTTTTTATTTAGGAGTTTCTCTGCATAGTTGCTCAAATTTCTAAGATATGGCATTGGTCTTGAGACAATATGAAACTATTCGTTAATTTGTATCTCATTTGTATATTCATACTAGCCACATTTAATTTTTAAATTACGAAAAATAATTTTTTAAAAAATGTGTGCATTTTACGTTTATTACGCTAATTATTGATTTATATTGATTCAGAATTATTAAAAGGCATTATAGATATTATTTAAAAATTACCATCCAAAACGTCCTTAATGGAGATGATGGCTCGAGAGAACTATAGTATCCCCACATATATCTGTATAGCTTTTGGAGTTTGAGGGAGTGTATTTTAAAATATCTGGTAGAAAACAATGAACTGCCCAGTGAGTGTTTACGACTCAAGAATGTAAATTGGCTTTGAAATTGAGATTTTCTTACAGATAATATGAAACATTTAAATAATAGGAATTTAAGATTGCAAGGATAAATTGTACTAATTCCTAACTTAATTGATCATATTTCTTCTTTTGTGATCAAACCTTTCTTTTTTTTTGTCTCCATTTTGAAAATAACGATAATCACATGTCACATAAATGCAGGAATTATCTACTAAAATTATGCCCCGAGTTATGACAGTTTTAAATGTTTGATATTCATTTTGAAAGATTCATTCTAAGATAGGTTTGGTGATTTTCAATAATATAAAAAATAAATAAATAAAAATGCTGATTTTTTTTCTCCATAATATCTCGGCAAGACGTTTATTGTTATCCACCTGAAATCCATTTCGAAATATTGACCAACAGTATCATACTACACAAAAAAGAAAATATAAGGAACTTTTTTGAACGGCAAGGAATCCAAATTGTGTTGAACTTGGACAAGTTGTAAGAGTTAGCAATCTTAAAACTTCTCGATATCATTGTCAGATGTCAGATATTGTTGTGGGTTTAGATCAACACGTTTTTGAACAAGTGTTTTCCGTTATAGCTCAAAATTTACTGATATACACCTAAAACTACGAATTTGTTAGCATCTTTGAAAAATGTAAAAAAAAGTTTGTTAACAAAATAAAACTTAACTCCTACTTTTGTCATATTTTTATATATTATTTTTGAATTTCCACTACTTACACTTTTATATAAAAATGTGTTATTTCAGTAAAAATTCCATAATAAGCCTATAATAATTTTTTGTTCATCTTTTCTGTGGCCACGGTAGCCTACTGGTCAAGGTATCGGATCGTGGTCGGTTTGTTACGAGTTCGTACCCAGTACCACTAATGACGCGCCGTGTAGGAACGCGATGCACGTTAAATCTGTCGAGAGCTTAAACGTCCTCCCGTTGGTGTGGTGTGGTATTTAGGAAAGGGGGTGCCAGCTAAGATGTCATCCTCGTCTCTTGACCATGGTTCAAAATTAGGGGATCCGTCGCCAAAATGCCGTCTTGTAGATGAACAGTGCGACGTTAATATTCACTCACTTTCCTCTTTTTATATTTTTTTCTTTCTTTAAACTAGAAGTTAGAAAAGGCACACATATTTTTTAAAATCAGATAGTGACACTTTTCCTAAACAGTTTGTCCACCCCCGTTTTAGATCCATTAATTTGAAAAATACACATTTACTCATGCATACTACTTTCTATCAAAGTTAATTGATCTTGATCCCAAGCATTTCTTATCCAGTCTATTTATTTATTTGTCCTTACTACAAAAATGAAATATTATTATTAATAAGCTACCTATTGGCATTATTTTTTTTTATATCAAGAGCTTGGCATTGCTCCTCCAACTCCGATCAAGAAAAATAAATAAATCTTTTCAAAGAGGAGTTTTTTTTAATCAATTTTTAGCGTTTTTTTATTTATATTTGTAAAATTATTTATATGAAAGTAGTTTTTCTTTTTACTATTTTTCATTAGTTATGTTTAACTTTTAATTATTATTTATTAAAAAGAGCAATTTGAAAGCGCTTTAATGTCCTTCATATGTCCTTAATGGAAATGAAGGCTTCGAAGAACTAAACGCTCTCCCACCCCACCAAACTACAAACTACAATTCAGATCACTTTTCCTCTCTTGATATAAAATCAAGAATCCATTATTTGATTCAATTTAGCATTTATTGAACACGACTTTATTCTAAGTAAGATCACAAATCCGTTGATTCGTTTTTTGGTTGCTACACTTTAATTGTTCTTATAATTATTAACACATTTAAACTACTTATAATTGAATAGATTAATTTTTGAATGCTTTTTTATGTAATACATTCATGAAACTAATTATCAATTTGCATTTCATTCGAAAAGCTTGGATCATTTACTGGAAGTGTGATAGTTACCATCACTTCAATAAATAGTTTTTATTTTTCCAACTCTTTCTTTATATAATCTGAACTTTCAAATAACTGAAAAATGCTTCCTTTTTAAAAGTATATTGCATTATTTACACAATAAAATAATAAATTAAGAGTGTGCAACATAGGAGGATAATCAGTATTCAGATAGAAGTTTCAGCGCAATTTGGACCTGACAGTTTTTCTGCACCTTAAGAAAATTAAGATTCATTTAAGCAACTGTGCATACTAAAATCTAAGTTAAATTTAAAGTCTCTAATTTACAAATGAAGATTCCAGATAAAGATTAGTAAATTTTTCTAAGCCACACACACACATAAATATTTTATAAAATCGTGTACTAATGTAAATTAATATGAATATGTTTTCCTTTCGTTATTTAAGAATGAGTAAGAAAAATTTCTGTGGACCGCTTTCTCTAAATTTAACCATAATTAATAACTTCTAACTCTGATTTTAATCCATGCGCTTTCAACTACTTAGTCGATACTAATAAAAACGAAATCATTATTTATCTCAATTCCTTTTATTCTAATTTGGACATTTATATCAATAGGCTCTAACATTTTTATTTTAACAGGAGATGAAAACACATTAAATCTTTTGAAAGCTTTTCCCGTCACACAAAATTATTTTTATAATATGTGAAAGAATTAACCAAATTTTATTTCATGCAGCGTACAAAAATTACAGCATATTTTGAGGAGCGAAATCACTTACTAGAACCAGTTAATTTCAAAATGTTTTTGGTATCAACCAAATAGAAAAAAGTGCAGAAAATTGTGTATAGCATTTAAATTAAATTTTCCGATTTTGATCCATAATCCAAAGAATTATCCTAGAAAATTAAAATGTTTATTTATGACTCAGAAGACAAACACTAACAGTTCTACTGCGTGACTTCCCGGAAGCTCTGAGGAGAAAACCGTTCACTCACGGTTCATCCTCGTGGATAGTAAAGAATCCACTGTTGTTGTTACTTTTCGCTTTAGATGAGGTTACGACTCTCTCAGATAAAGCCTGCGGCTAAAGAGCTATTTTTCTACCAGACCAGCTTTGTTTGATTTTGCATTTGAAATCCTTGTTACTCTTTCCCTTTCATTTCCATCTCAGTTTTTTTAGAGCAAGATATGACGTAAGCGTAACATCGGGTGAATGTAAAGTTTAATTTTAAATGACTGCTTTGAATATGAATAAAAATATTTATATATGAATTAAAAATATTGAATTTAAAAATTGCATTTATTTAACATATTTAGAAAGTTTAATAATTCAAAATCATGTAATGTTAAATTTAGGCTAATTTATTCCTATTTTTTTTCGCAATCCTTTCAAAATTAACTTTAATCCCCCATTGAAATATTGTTCAATTAGTTTATTCTTATTTTCAAAATAGATCTGTCCTATGTTTTTCTAGAGACTCAAAATATTTTTCGAATTCTATTTCAAATAAAAATGGGCAATAACACACTTTTTATTGAGGAACTTCTGTGCATAATTGCTCAAATTTCTAAAGATATGGCATTGATCTTGAACAATATGAAACTAACCGTTAATTATTATCTAATTTGTATAATCATACTAGCTACATTTTATTTTTAAATTACGAAAAATAATTTTTTAAAAATTGCATTTTGCGTTTAATACGCTAATTATTGTTTTATATTGATTCGGAAATATTAAAAGGCATTAGATATTACTTATAAATTACCATCTAAAAATGTCTAGAGATAGGCCTAAGGAATTGAGTGTGTACCTCCCCCCCCCACCAGCAAACTACAAAAACTTATTGTTCATTTATATATTTCTATGTTTGCCGAGTTTTTTCACTTTCTCTGGCTACTTCTTTGCATTTTCAATATCACGTAGCGCATATTCTTCTTCAAAATTGCGATAACTCGTAAGTCAATATTAAAGTTAAAAACCTGTAAAAGTTAATAAAGGAGTAAAATAATGCTTTTGCTAGTCTTCTCATAGAAAAGCACATTAACTTATTTTGATTTTATTTTGATATAACACATATTTAAAATGAAAATAATTCCTTTTTCAATTCCTACTGTTAGTTCACTCTATATATTTTGTTCAAATTTTCAATCGTTAGAAAATACTTTCTATTCATCCATTCAAGTTTAAATACATTTTTTTAAACTTGTAGTGGATGACACTAGATGTTAATACGGTTTTTTCAAATATTAATTCCTTAATTAATTTAAAAATGAATAAATAGTATTAAACAAATATAATAGTTCAACAGCATATATAGAAAGGAATATCGCTCGTTGTGTCCCTGTAGAACAATGGTTAGCGCGTTGAACTTCTAATCCATAGATCGTTTTTCCAAGTCACACCTGGCATGGCTTAATTTCTGAGAATGTGATTTCTTTTTTACTATACTATTTTATAAGAATAATTAAATTTAATGAATGAATAAATAGTAAAAAACAAATAAAAAAAATAGTTCAACACCCTATATAGAAAGGAAAATGGAAAATTATTTTCCATTTTGTCACTTATATAAGTCGGTCATATGTTTATACATATATATATTATATAATTGTAACTGTTTAATAGCAAAGTAACTAAAATAAAATATTTCTTTGTTGACCAAGTAGGAATTGACTTAATTTTTTTTTGTTTTTATATTACTTGTTTTGAGTTAATAACAGGATTTTGAAATTAAGACAAAAAGTTACTCTTATTTGCACTGGCATAGCTAACCCTTAGTTGGCCCCGTATCAAAAATTCTTTGGGAGCCCTTTTTTGTAAAATAAATAAAAATGATCGCATTGATAAAACTCATATTAAAATGTCATAATAAGTATACATAGACATAATGTATTAAAAAACTTCATTACTTAAGAGTTAACTTAGTTGTTTAAACAGAAGAATTGACTTTTTGCTTTCAGAATCAACTTAATATTATAGTATGAATATAAAATAAAAATTTTTTTTTTACTGTTACTGTTCCAAAATTTTTTTTTTTTTTTTTTTTTGAAAAAGGGTACTTTTATTTAATAAAAAAACCCAAATTTTCGGCCTATGAAAGTTCTAAGATGATTTTTAATTTTTACAAAAAAACTTTCAGTTTTGCTTTGGGACAGGAAGAAAATAAAAAAACTAGGCATGCTATCAAACACCCCCGGGAAACTGGAGGTGAGACTACTGAAATGAAGACCAATAATTTGGAGGATAGAATGGATTTTCTAAATTTCCGGATCTTAAACAGCTTTTAAGGCATTTAAATTTTTCATAGATACTATCTTTAATTTATCATATTCAATAGCTATTTTTATCCCTTTTTTTATTTTTTTATTTAAAAAAGGAAAGGTTTATCCGGTTGTGATTTCGAAAGTATTGCTAGGGTCAAAAGGGAAAATGAAATCTTTGTCAGGTTTGGGGGTTTAATACATCTAAGCAACAATAATACAACATTGATTTTGAAAAAAGATTCTGGATTAAATGCTCTCGTCTTCTAAACATATAAAAAGGGGTTTTCTTCTCTTTCATTTGTGAAATTTTGGATTACACTCCATTCTTTCACTCCATTCATTTACACTTCATTCATTACACCCATTTTTTTAACCCATTTTAGCAAACAGCTGAATAAATTTTTATTTTTTTTAGTATCAGTCTGTCGGAAGATTATTCAACAGAATACCAGCCTTTCGTACGTTATTTTTTTATGCTGAGGTTTTCAGAAATAGGGTCTATGATTTTATATAACTAAGAAAAAAAGGGCCCAAATATTTTAAAATCATACCCTCTCTAATATAGTAATTATTTATTTATATTCTTACGTTTAGTTCAAATTAAATTGCTTTTCAAAATGCATTCATTTTACTGTGTAATTGTTTCGAATTACAAATAAGGTGTCATTTCATAGTCCCCCCATTTTGTAAAATCTACAAATAATTTTTAAAAAAATTGATCAAAACATGGGTTAAAAATTAATTTTACATTGAATAATTGTTCAGTTTTGTATTTTAAAAATTTTAAATGAAGAGCTTTCTAAATCAAAAAAATTATAAAATTAAAGTTTTACGCTTTAAAAAAATTTAAACCGTAAGACATTTTGAAGGGTTTTAGTTTCTCAAAACATTATTACAGGATGGAAAGTTTATTGGTTTTAGCATAGCAGCATAACATAGACTTTTTTGTATAAAAAAATAGGTTTTCCCTCTTATTTCACACAATATTAACAAATCCGTTATATAAAGGGTGGTGAATAATTTAAAATTTTTTTTCAAATATTATTAAATTATTGTTTTATGTGTTGAGACAATATCTATGCGTTCCTCATTTTATTTTAATTATTTATTGAAACATGTATAAATTTAAAATTCATGATAAATGTATGCAATTTTTAAACTGTATTTTTTCTTAGTTTCATAATGCATGACTTAAAAGAACGTGGAACGTATAATTCCTTTTTTACTATGTAAATATATTATCTGAAGCCCAGTGGCTGAATCGTAGCGTATCGCGCTTCCACGCTACAAGTCTGGAATTCAAACTCCGGCTTATAGGCAAGGTAGAATCAGCCTTTAATCCCTTCAGTGGGTCAATAAATGAATATCAAGTTTGCTTGGGAACTAAACACTGGGAGGCTCACGTCAGACAGATCACAGGAATGACAGAAATATCTACTCATGCTCCTCAAAGCCCAAAGTCATGAAAATCGAGAAGGGCACAGAAAGCCTTGGCCCTCTATGGACTGTTGCACCACTGAGTTTGCTTTATATATGCTATCTATTTCACATGGAATTTCATATAACGTTTTAACCGTGTAAAAATAAAGTCGAATGTGATATGAACTATATTGTACAACATATAAGGAAAAAATGGGAAAAAAATCTTACCATTACAATCCAAGTAAGTCAGATTTGTTGACTGTAGGAAAAAAAGCTGCAATTTTTGGGAATTTCTTTGCAATATTTTCTTTATTTTAATTTAGTTTAGTTTTTCTTTATTTTAATTAGTTTTTAATTCTGTTAATAATAGATCGAATAGAAACATTTTTAATGATAGTATAATAATTAAATATTTACCGAACCAATAACGCAAAGAAAAAAAAATTTTTTGTAGAGAATCTTAATGTAAAATAACATCTTCAATTAAAAAAAAAATTTTTTTTTAATTTTGTTTCTTTTCGGACCATCCCCCCCCACACAATCACTTAAAAAAAACTTTTTAAAATATTTTTTAAGCTGTTATCCTCAAATTTTTGCCCTTTTTTTAACATATAACTAAAAATACAAATAATTTGAAAAAATGTTTTATTTTAAAATTTTGCCTGAAAAATTTTTTGTTTTGGGGAAAAAAACTTTGGGAAAATTTTCGAAAATTTTGTTTGGAACCCGGGCCCCCCCCAAAATAATTTAGGGGTGGGCAAATGGATGCGGTCTGTAAGGCTTTTGTCAAGCTTTCTTTTAAAACACTTTTTTTCCCTTTAAAATGTAAAAAAATTCCTTCAAACTTTAAAAATCAAACAAATTTTTTACATAGCGGTTTGTTTAAAAAATTTTTTTTAATTAATTAAATTTTAAAAATTTAAACAAAAAAAAAGTCCCCAAAAAAAAAAATTTTTTTGTTTTTCCCGACGTTGAATGGGGTTGCCCCAATTTTTAAATTTTATATATTTCCTAATTTTAGGTATATTTAGTGAATTAAAAGGGGGTTAATTTAAAAAGGAAAAAGCTTTTTTTTTTTGCATTAATATTTATTTGTTATGTTTTTTCTATTTTAAAAAAATTTTTTTTGAAAAATAAAAAAAAAAACCTTTTGGCCTTAAAAACAATTTTTTTTAAAAACCTTTCAATTATTAAAAAATTTTTTCTTTTAATAAATTTACTAATATTGAAAAAATTTAAATTTTTTATTTAAAAAAAAATTTGGTTCATTTTTTTATCCTTTAAAAGATAATTTACCACCCTTTTTAAAATTTTTGGGTCCAGTAAACCCCCCGGGGGAAAAAAATTGAGGGGTAACCCCCAAAATAATTTTCCAAAAAATTTTGTATATATACAAAATTTAAATTTTTTTTATTTTTTAAATTTTTTTTAAAAACTAAAATTTTTTAAATTTTTTTTTTTTTTGGGTTTTTAAATCTAAAAAAAAAAAAAACATTAAAAATTATTTTATTGCCTCCCCCCTTTAAAAAATTTCCCTTGGGCTACTGTTTAAAGATATTAACAAAAAAAACAGGGGAAAATACGCAGTAAGACTGTTTTTAACCTCCCGTGCGCCCAAGGCCCTTCAAATTGTTACGCCCCAGATCTAGAAAATTATTGAATAGTGGCTCCTATAACTATATATCTTCTTGAAACAGGGAAACTAAATCTACCATCCCACAAAGTTCGAACTAAATCATTGACTCCAAGAAAATTGCACTCTCCGTGTAAGAGAAAATCTATTTTGATGCAAAAGGAGTTTTAAGTATTATTCCTTAGCGTAACTGTATTCCATTAAAAAGAAATTAATGGTACTATGCATATACAATAAATTTTATTTTTTTCATCTACTCTTTTTTTTATACTTGCGTACTTCACTGCAATCAAAATGACATTAAGAAGAATTTCCTGACAATCTACCAGTTGCTTACCCCCGAAAAAGAAAATTCAGGCACAATACGGTTCTTTTTATTTTATTTCTTTAAGGTTACACGGTAACCCTACAATTTTCAATACCAATTATTATTTTTTTATTTTTGCATTTTCTTGTGGCTCATATCATTGGGAAGATTGCCACCAAATTTCAGATCTGATAACAAATTAGGTTTTCAGATATTTGTGAAGTTTTCTGAAGTTAAATTTTGGTTTTTCGATTTCATTTTAAAGTATTTTTCCACTCTGAAATTGAATTAATTAAAAATATTTTTGAGCACAATCAACTCTTTTAATGTGAAATGGTTATCAATATCAATTTTCATTACTAAGAAATCATTTCTGCTTGATTATGTTTTAAGTTTTTTGACTTCTCATGATTACTTAACTAGGATTATTTTCAAAGTCAAATTTTGTTTTTAAAAATAATTTATATAACTTAAAAACTTTTTCATTAATTTTTTTCCTGTTGAGAAAATACCCCGGCCAAAACTTTCTCTAGTTGCTATGAGAAACGATATTTTAAAGAGATGGAATACTACTGAAAATGCACTGGCGTAGCTAGTCCTGGGTGGGTTCGGTATCAAAATTTCTCAGATGTCCTTTTTTGAAGCTCCTTAATAGTTTAGGATATTTTGCTTACACATGTTGGAGCCCCTGAAGCATGGGGGCCCCGTATCATTGATACGGCTGACTCGGCGGTAGCTACCCCCTGCTTATTTGTTTAAATAAAGTGAAAGTGTGAAATCACGTTGTGTTCTTGTGTGTTAAGAATGATATGTAAAAAATGTGTAAATAATATAATCGATTATTCGACTCAATGTTTGAAGAACATCTCTGTGACAGCCCCTTAAAAATAACTATTTACAATTGTTTTTTTGTCTTGGTTTTCCGAGCAAGGGAAGATATTTTTCCTTTAGGCTTATTATTCTGCTTTAGCAGAGATGCTTAAATAACTTTACTTTCATTCATTTTTCTTCCATCTCTTCATTTTGTATTTATTTACGAAAAAAAAAGATGTGTACATATTTGACTGTTCATGAGTCATTTAACATCTTTCATGATGAGATAAACAAGAAACGATTCCTTTGGCAAATTCTGAATAAAAATGGACAAATGCAGCTAAGAACAAAAAGGAGAATTAATTTATTAAATATGATTATAAGATGAAAAGTTATATGAAATGTACTAAAAAATACAGTCCTGGACTTTTCAAGTTAGATTGTCGAGTGTGTAATGTGGCTAATATTTTTAAGATCCTGTAAATTTTAAGTAGAAAATTAGAGATATATAATTTTTCTTTTTGATAAATAATAATTTCTGACTAGAACATAAAGCAGATATTTTTGTTACAGACACGATTCTCGTAAATCATGGGATTTTTTTAAAAATAATATAGCAAATGTTTTGACACACATTACTGATTTTAAAATTATTTTTAAGGCAATTTTCACACAAAATAAGATTACAATCGGATACCGATTTACCAAAAACATATTTATCGAATTTCTCGATTTGATGAATTTTTCTTTTTCCCCAAATAAAAGGAAGGCACCCTCCCCCCTTCATACTTCTCTATTTAATGAACAATAAACTTAGAATAAATGAATTAGTTAAACAGTCGAAATTTTTTTTTATAGTGTGGATTAGCAAAAATTAGATTTCTTTTCGAATGACACATACAGAACAGAAAGACTTTTCTTGTAAACCGCAAATTTCGACGGGAAACGGTGTAGCCCATTATTATACTTAACAGGTGCAGAAGAGTCATGAGTGTAACCTATCGCTTGAGTTTTGAATACGACAGAAAATTCCTTTCTTATCTCATTCAATGGTACCAGTATTTTTATCGGGTAATTACGAACTGTGTTTTTTCTAACTGTGGATATATTGTTGTGTGTAGTTTCTAGCATAATTTCCAATAGGTAAGTGTAAAAAATCTGTATTTTACTTAAACCATGATATTATCAATAATCCCGAATTAACGAATAAAATATTTCGTCCCAATGAATTCGTTATAACCTTAGGACCGACTCTATTTTTCAAAAATTCATGTTTTGGTATATTAAGAGCTATTTGCTTGAATTCACATGTGAAACAGTTAATTTCTTAGATCAGGGGTGGCCAACCCGCAGCACGCGTGCCACAATGTGGAAGGGCTGTGTTCAGTGGCGCACACAAGGGGGGTCCTGGGGTCCGGACCCCCAAAGCCCTTGATTTTTTTTCCGATTGATTATAATTCTAAGTATAGGGTACGTAAAATTTAGCTAAGCATTTGTTATTAATGATTAATTTTATTAATTAATGCTAATTATTTATTCAATAATTAGTTTTTTACTGTGTTTTGTTCCCGAAAATCGACAAAATCAAAAGGAGCATGATACAAGACTGGTGAACTTTCGACCCCGGACCCCACCCCACCCCCTTGAAAAATTCCTGTGTTATAACAGAGTTGGATACTGGCTGTGTTATAACAGAGGCTCGCGACTTATCGAAAAATTATGAGTTGAAAAGATAATAAAAATTTTATTTTTCTTTATAGTTTAAATGAAATGCGGTTGTTTGAGACCAAAAAAAAGGACATCAAAATTTCAAATACACTTGATTGAATTACAATAGAAAATTATAAAGTAGAAAATACTGAATCATTGTTGTGTGCACTGGCTTTTCAAAGGGGAAAAAAACACATTTCTGATTTGTGGGAAAAAAAATTTTTCAAAGGAAACAAAAATGAATTGGTTTTGGGGTTTTATTTTTTTTTAAAAATGAATTGGGGCATTTAAGTTTGTTTAAACACCGGGAAAAATTGAAAATTCCCTCTAATTTGATCTTTAACTTTTTTGTAATAAACCCTTTTTTTTTTTTTTTAAACTAAGTTTAAACTTTCACTAAATCAATTTTTTAAAAAATTTGAATTAACTTTTTAAAACATTTAATTTTTTTTGAAAGTTTATTGGGGCGGGTTTTTTTTTTTTAAAATAAAAAAAAAATTAAAATCTTATTTTTCAAAATTTTTTTTTTTTAAAATTTTAAATTTATTTTATAAAAATTTTTTTCAAATATTGAAACTATTACAAAAAAAAAAACATAAAAATTAATTGAACAGTAAAACCCAAAAATTTTTTTGGATTTTGGAAAAGTTAAAAAAATTAAAATTTAAATTTTGAAATTAGAGTGTTTATTTGTTGGGTTTGTACAAATTTTTGCGGTTTTTTTTGGTGAATTAAATTTATACCAAAAAATTACTGATAAACACATAAATAATGTTTTTAGGATTTAAAAATGTTAAAATTTTTAAAAAAAAAATTTTAATTTTTTTTTTTTTATTTTTTTTGAATTTCCACACATTTAAAATTTTTATAAAAAAAGGGGTATTTCAGAAAAATTACAATAACCCAAAAAAATTTTTTTTTCTTTTTTCCCGGGGCCCCCTTTTTTTTGGGGGGGTTTTTTTTTTCGAACCCCTACCACTAAAGACCCGCCGTGTAGCGGAGTGAGGTAGTTAGGAAGGGGAGTGCCAGCTAAGGTGTCGTCCTCGTCTCTTGACCAAGATTCAAAATTACGGGAACCGTCGCCAAAGGCCCACTTGCAGCTGAACAGTGTGACGTTAACATTCACTCACTTTCATCTTTTCATACATTTTCTTTTTTTGTTCGAAAAGTTAGAAGTGATACGCACATTTTTTTAATCATATAGTGGCACTCTTCCTTAAAAGTTTGGCCACCCCTGTTATAGATGAACCAATTTAAAAGTTACACATTTACTCATGTATACTATTTTCTGTCAAAGTTAATTTATCTTGATCCCAAACATTTCCTATACAGTCTATTTATTTATTTATCCTTCTAAAAATAAATATTTTTTGATGCACAACCATAGCGCAAAGGAAATTTTTTTAAAGGGGGTTCGGATCGAAAGTTCCCCAATCTTGTATCATTTCCCTTTTGTTTTATCGATTTTCAAAACAAAACACAGTAAAATATTATTGAATAAAAAATTGTGATAATTAATAAAATTAATCATTAATAAAATTTTAAATTTAAAATTTTTCTACTAAAACTTAAATTATAATCAATCGGAAAAAAAAATAAAAAGGTTTTTTGGGGGTCTGGAAACCCCCGGGAACCCCCCCCCTTTTGCGTCACTTGACAACCTTTTTAAATTCTTTTTTTTTAAAAAAGGCTTGGCATCGTTCCTTCCACTCCCATCACGGAAAAATAAGTAAATCATTTCTAAGTGAAGATCTTTTTTCATCAATTTTTAGCTTTATTTTATTTACATTTGTAAACTTTTTTATATCAAAGTAATATCTCTTTTTACTATTTTTCTTTAGTTATTTTTAAATTTTAATTATTATTTATTAAAAAGGGCTATTTGAAAGAATTTTAATGTCATTCATATATCCTGAAAGGAGATGAAGGCTCGGCAGAACTAAGTGCTCTCCCATCCCACCAAACGACAAACTATGATTCCTATTTTTTTCCTCTCTCGATATAAAATCAAGAATCCATTATTTGATTTAATTTAGCATTTATTGAACACGACTTTATTCTAAGTAAGATCACAAATCCGTTGATTCGTTTTTTGGTTGCTACACTTAAATTATTCTTATAATTATTAACATTTAAAGTACTTATAATTGAATAGATTAATTTTTGAATGGTTGTTTATGTAATACATTCATGAAACTAATTATCAATTTTCATTTCATTTGAAAAGCTCGGATCATTTACTGGAAGTTTGATAGTTACCATCTCTTCAATAAATAAACTTTATTTTTCTAACTCTTTCGTTAGATAAACTGATTTTTCAAATACGTGAAAAATACTTCACTAATAAAAGTTATACAATAAATTAATAAAATAAGAATATGCGACATATCAGGATGATCTATATGCAGCTAGTAGGCTCAATGAAATTTAGTCCTGATATTTTTCCTGCATCGTAAATAAATTAAGATTCATTTAAGCAGCTGTGCATGTTAAAATCTATAAGTTAAATGTAAAGTCTCTAATTTAAAAAAGAAGATAAAAAATAAAGCTTAGTAAATTTTTTAAGTCACATACACATAAGAATTTTATATAATCGTGTACTAATGTACATTTATATGAATATATTTTTCTTTTGTTAATTCCTAATGTGTAAGAAATATTTGTGTGGAACACACTCTCTAAATTTAACCACAATTAATTACTTCTCTTAAATATGATTTTATTCCATGCACTTTCAGCTACTTTGTCGATACTAATAAAAACAAAATCATTATTTATCAATTTATGCTATTCTAATTTGAAGAATTATATGAATAGATTCTAACACATTTTTATTTTAACTGGAAATGTGAAAACACATTAAATCTTATGAAAGTTTTTACCATCGCACAAATTTATTTTCATAATATGTGAACGAATAAACCAAATTTTATTTCATACAGCGTGCAAAAGTTACAGCGTATTTTGAGATGCGAAATCACTTATATATACTAAAATCGATTTGTTTAAGAATATTTTTGGTAGAAACCAAGACGAAAAAGCGTAGAAAATAGCATAGCATTTAAATTAAATTTTCCGATTTTGATCCACATTCCTAAGAATTGTCTCAGAAAGTTTAAATGACAGTTAAGGAGCCAGATGACAAACATTAACAGTTCTACTCTAACTTCCCGGAAGCTCTGAGGAGAAAACTGATTACTCGACGTTTCATCCTCGTGGAGAGTACAGAATCCGCCGTGTATGAGGTCCCGACCCTCTCAAATAACGAATGCGGTTGAAGATGGTTGTTTCTTCCGACCAGCTTTGTTTGATTTTGCGTTTAAAATCTTTCGTACTTTATCCCTTTCTTCCGCAGTCAGTTCCTAACCAGCAAAATGTAAGGTAAGAGTTTCATCACGTGAAAGTAAAGTTAAATTTTAAATGACTGTGTACTGTGAATATGAAAAAAAAAATTATATATGAAATAAAAATATTAAAATTAAAAAATTCCATTTATTTAACGTATTTACAAAGTTTAATAATTCAAAATCATTTTATGTTGAAAATTAGGCTAATTTTTTGTCAATCATTTCAAAATTAACTTTACTCCACCCATTGAAATATTGTTCAATTAGTTTATTCTTGTTTTCAAAAAAGGTCTGTCTCATGTTTTTCTAATGACTCAAAATATTTTTTAAATTCTACTTCAAATAAAAATGGGTTATCACACACTTTTTATTTAGGAATTTCTAAAAAATTGCATTGATCTTCAAACAATATGGTACTAACTGTTAATTAATATCTAATTTGTTTATTCATACTAGCTCTATTCATTTTTAAGGTATCCGATTACGTTAGGAACCGTGATTTTGCAAAATCCTATAAATGGATAATATTCATGGTATTTAGTGTCACTTAGATTAAAAAATGTATATAAATTTTTTTAAGAATATTATTAAAATAAAAAATTATTTAAGTTCAATATTTTGACAAAAAATGAACATAGAATGACCACTTTTGAAAATATTCTCCTTTTGTGAAAAATGCTTAATATCATATAATAATATTTTGCCTGTATATAGCTCAGACCTCTCTACAGAGGCTCAACTAGAATTTTTGAAATATATAACTTAGAAGTGGGTTTATCCATATTTTACGACTACAGAGGGGAACAATTACGACGATAATTATTTCAATTTGCGGTAACTCTGAAAATAATGTGAACTTTTCAAAAATCCTAGTTCAGACTCTCTGGAGAAGTCTTTGCTCTATATAAGCGCGAAGTATTATTATTTTAGAAGCATTCTTTATAAAAGGAGAACATTTTGAAAAAAAATTATTCTAAGTTAATTTTTTGCCAAAATATTGTATTTAAATAATATTTTTTGTCAAAATATCCTTATAAAACAAATTTATACATGTATCCCAATCTAAGTGACACTAAATATCATGAAAATTATCCATTTATGCGCTTTTTTAAAATCACGGTATCAAAGGTAGTCGGATACCTTAAAGAGCAAAAAATAATTTTTTTTAAATGTATTTTACGTTTATAACGCTAATTATTGCTTTATATCGATACAGAATTAATAAAAAGAATTAGATATTATTTAAAAATTACCATCAAAATTATGAATGGAGATAAAGGGCCCCAAAAAAATAAGTTGCCCCCCCCTTCCCAATACAAAAACTTTGTTCATTGACGTATTTCTCTGTTTGCCGAGTTTTTTCACTTTCTGGCTGCCTCTTTGCATTTTCAATGTCACGTTGCGCATATTCTTCTTCAAAAATGGGAAAACTCGTAAGCTAATATTAAACTGAAAAATCTGTAAAAGTAAATAAAGGGGTAAGATAATGCTTTTGCTAGTTTTCTCATAGGAAAGCACATTCACTTATTTTTATTTTATTTTGATATAACGCATATTCAATATCAAAAGAATTCCTTTTTCAATTCCTACTCTCCCCCTATTTCACTCTCTCCTTATATATATATATACATCTTGTTCAAATTTTCATTCGTTAGTAAAATATTTTCTATTAATCCATTCAAATATAAATACATTTTTTTAAAACTTGTAGTGGGTGACACTTGATGTTAATACAGTTTTTTCAAATTTTTTTTAATTCCCTAAATAAATTTTTAAATGAATAAATATAAAAAACAAAAATAATAGTTCAACAGCAAGTATAGAAAGGAATATCGTTCACTATTTCTCTGTTGATCAATGGTTAGCGCGTTGAACTTTTAATCCAAAGGTCGTGGGTTCGAATCCCACCTGGTATGGCCTAATTTCTGAGCATGTGATTTCGTTTTAACTATACGATTTTATTAGAATAATAAACTTTAATGAATGAATAAATAGTAAAAATCAAACACCATCAATACCATATATAGAAAGAAAAATGGAAAATCGCTTTCCAATTTGTCAATTAATTCTGTCACATGTATATACATATTTATATTTATTGCAACTATTTAATAAAAAGTAACTAAAATAAAATATTTCCTTGTTGAACCAAGTAAGAATCAATTAAAAATATTTTTTTTACATTACTTGTATGAGTTAATAACAGGAGTAAAAAAGAAATGAAGACAAAAAGCCACTCTTATTTGTTTAAATAAAGCGAAGGTTTGAAATCACGTTGTGTTCTTGTGTGTTGAGAAGATTTGCAAAAAATGTAAATATTACAATCGATTATTCGGCTCATTAATTAAAGAACATATGTGTGACAGCTACTTAAAAAAACTATTTACAATTGTTTTTTGTTTTGGTTTTCCGAGAAAGTGAAGATATTTCTCCTTTAGTCTTATTATTATTCTGCTTCAGCAGAGATACTTAAATAGCTTTACACATTCATTCATTTTTCTTCCATCTCCTCATTTTGCATTTATTTACAAAAAGAAAAGATGTGTATATATTTGACTGTCCGTGAGTCATTTAACATTCTTACATGATGAGATAAACAGAAAATGATTCTTTAGGCAAATTTTGAATAAATATGGACAAATGCAGCTAAGAACAAAAAGGAGAATTAATTTATTAAATATGATTATAAAATGAAGGGCTATATGAATTGTACTAAAAAATACAGACCTGCACTTCTCAAGTTAGATTGTTGGGTGTGTAATGTTGCTCTCTCTCTCTCTCTCTAATATTTTTTTAAGACCCTATAATTTTTAAATAGAAAATTAAAGATATATATATATATATATTATAAATAATTTTTAAAATAAACAATATTTTTTTACCAAATTTTAAATATTTTATTTTTTAAAAATAATATAAAAATTTTAAAAATTACTTATTTTAAAATTATTTTAAAATTTTAAAAAATTTGTACAAGGAATATTTTTTCCAAACCCCATTTAATTTTCTATTTAAGAATTTTTTCTTTTCCCCCAAAGAAAGGGTTCCCCCACCCCCTTTAATGAACAAAAACTTTAATAATAATTAATTTAACTGTAAAATTTTTTTTATTATTTTGGATTAAAAAAATAATATTTTTTTAAATAAAATTTTTTATGGAAAAAAAATTTTCTTTAAATGAAATTAAAAAGGGGAATCTAATTTTATTTAGGAATTTCTATGAATAGTTGCTCAAGTTTCTAAAATATTTCATTGATCTTGAGTAAATATGGAACTAGCCATTAATTAATATCTAATTTTTATATTAATACTAGCTACATTTCATTTTTAAAGTACGAAAAATAATTTTTAAAAAATGCATTTTATGTTTATTACGCTAATTATTGCTATATATTGATTCAGAATTAAAAAAAGGCATCAGATATTGTTTAAAAATTACCATCTAAAATGTCCTGGAAGGATATGAAGGCTCTAAAGAAGTAAGTGTGCAATATATAAATAGCTTTAATAGCTTAAATAGCTTTACATTCATTCAGTTTTCTTATATCTTTCTTCCAAGTGTTTTCTGTGATGAGCACAATAAAATCAAATTATAGCTCAAATTTACTGATATACACCTAAAACTACGAAATTTTCAGCATCTTCGAGAAATGTAAAAAGTTTGTTAGCAATAAAACTTAAGTTCGTACTTTTGTCATATTTATATATATATATATTATATTGTT
The DNA here is from genome assembly GCA_019973955.1 of Trichonephila inaurata madagascariensis. Taxonomy (NCBI): domain Eukaryota; kingdom Metazoa; phylum Arthropoda; class Arachnida; order Araneae; family Nephilidae; genus Trichonephila; species Trichonephila inaurata. The sequence continues at coordinate 92,830 of BMAV01014526.1, forward strand.
TTTTAATTTCAACTACTTTGACTTTTATATAAAAATGTGTTATTTCAGTAAAATTCCTTTAAAACCTACAAGTAAAATATTTTTTCATCTTTTTCACTGGTTTGCGGTAGCCAAATTGGTCAAGGTATCAGATCGTTCAATTTTGGCAAAAATTAACAGAATAATTTTTTTTTCAAATTTTTTCTCCTTTTGTGAAAAATGCTTCTATTATAATAATACTTTGTCTGTATAAAAGCTCAGACCTCTCTACAGAAGCTCAACTAAATTTTTGAAATATATAACTTAGAATTGGGTTTATCCATATTTTACGACAACAGAGGGAGCAATTTTAAGAAAAACGCCAATAATTATTTCAATTGATGGTAACTCTGAAAATAAATTGCATTTTTTCAAAATTCTAGTTGAGCTTCTGAGAGAGTACAGGCTATATACAGGCAAAATATTATTATAATAGAAGCGTTTTTCACAAACAGAACATTTTTAAAAAAGATTCTTCTAAGGTAATTTTTTGCCATAATAATGTATTTAAATAGTTTTTTTTTTTTTTTGTCAAAATGCCCTTAAAACAATTTTATGCATTTATTCTAATCTGAGTGACACTAAATATCATGAAAATTATCCATTTATACTCTTTTTTAAAATCACGGTTCCGAACGTAGTCGGAAATCTTAAAAATAATTTTTTTACATTACTTGTATGAGTTAATAACAGGAGTAAGAAATGAGGCAAAAAGCTACTCTTATTTGTTTAAATAAAGCGAAGGTTTTTAAAACCACGTTGTCTTGTGTGTTGAGAATGATTTGCAAGAAATGTAAAATATATAACGATTATTCGGTTCAATGTTTGAAGAACATCTTTGTCACTGCTCCTTAAAAATAACTATTTACAAATGTTTTTTTTTTTTTTTATTTCTCTTGGTTTTTCGAGCAAGGGAAGATATTTCTCCTTTAGTTTTATTATTCTCCTTTAGCAGAGATACTTAGATAGCTTTACTTCCATTCCTTTTCCTTCCATCTCTGCAATTTGTATTTATTTACGAAAAGAAATATGTGTACATATTTACATTTTAAATTAAGGGATCCGTAGCCAAAACCCCTCGTGATGCTGAACAGTGCTTTGTTAATATTCATTCACTTTTTTTTTTTTTTTGTTCGAAAATTTAAAATTGGCACGCATATTTTTTTTAAATCATGTAGTGGCACTCTTCCTTAAAAGTTTGACCACCCCCTGTTTTAAATCAATCAATTTGAAATTTACACATTTACTCATGCATACTATTTTCTGTCAAAGTTAATTTATCTTGATACCAAACATTTCCTATCCAGTCTATTTTTTTATTTGTCCTTACTACAAAAAGGAAATGTTATTATTAATGCACAACCTATTTGCATTCTTTTTTTATATCAAGAGCTTGGCATCGCTCCTCCAAGACAGAAGGTTTGCATTAAAACATTTTTTTTATGTAACAGTATTAAAGGGGAATATTTATATTTTATGCCGTATTTCTTATTCTAATAAATATGTTTAAAAAATAATAATATATGCACAATTTTATTTTTGTTGGAGAAATTGTTACATTTTATGCTGTTTATTTTTATAAGAAATATCTTTAATAAATAAAGCAAAATTAATGCATTAAAAAAACTGTGAATCTATATTATTGACCTCTATTCTTTTGTTCTGCATACATCATCGCGGGAATCGAATTATTTCAACATATGTCCTACTGTGTGGCATGCTGAATCGTATGGGTAGATTAGTTTGGCACGCCACAGTTAAAAGGTTGTGAACCCCTGTGCTACAGCCTCCCTTTAAGGATCTTTAAGGGAATTAAACCCATAATTAAATTTTATTATTGTAAACCATGAAGTGTGTGTGTGGTCACAACAGGGGCGTAGCTACCGCCGTTTCTGCCGTATCAATGATAAGGGGCCCCCAAGCTACAGGAGCCCCAACATGTGTAACTACTGTCCCACTAACATAGTTCCTACATCTTAAAAATATCACTGAAGGAATTTTGATACAGAGCCCCCTCAGAGCTATCTACGTCAGTGGGACACAATGATCATTCATGTATATTGTAGTTTTTGGTGTTAATCGCGCCTAGATTAAAAAGCAATAATGATCAAAGGAAAACAATTTTTTTAAACTGTAAGATTTTTCTTTACTTATTTAAGGTATCCGACTACGTTCGGAACCGTGGATTTGCAAAAGAGTGTAAATGGATAATATTTATGATATTTAGCATCACTTAGATTAGACAATGTGTATAAAATTGGGTTAAAAATAGTATTACAATAAGAAATTATTTAAGTACAATATTTTGACAAAAAATTAACTTAGAATAACCTTTTTTCCAAATGTTCTCCTTTTGTAAAAAATGCTTCCATTGTATTAATATTTTGCCTGTACATAGCTCAGACCTCTGTACAGAGGTTCAACTAGAATTTTTGAAATGCATAACTCGGAAGTCGGTTTATCCATGTTTTACGAAAACAGAAGGGAAAAATTTTAAGAAAATACGCCGATAAGTATTTCAAATGGTTGTAACTCTGAAAATAATATGAATTTTTCGAAAATCATAGTTGAGCCTCTGTACAGAGGTCTGAACTATATACAGGCAAATATTACTACAATAGAAGCATTTTAAAAAGAAGAACTGGAAAAAAGTTATTCTAAATTAGTTACCAAAATATATATTTAAATTTTTTGTCATAATGTCCTTAAAACAATTTTATACATGTATTCTAATCTAAGTGACACTAAATATCATGAAAATTTACTTTGCACTTTTAAAAACATGGTTTCGAACGTAGTCGGACTCTAAAAAATAATCTAATAATGATTTAAAAATTCATTATCTCTAAGTGAAAAGTTAAATTTAAAAGATTCGAACATATATATATATAAATGTATCAAACTGCTATGACTCTCAAGAGAAATGAACTACAATATTGATGTGGTTTTGCAGTAGAAAATTTGAATTGATGCGTATCCAATTTTGTTTGTGTTCACTTTTTAATACGGTAATTGAAGATTACCTGATGAGTTATATTGGACCAAATGGCAACGGTCGTTTTCCAGAATCTCAATCGCAATGTAATGCAAGCATTTAATCAATTCTCTATTAAGTTATTTTCCTAATACTCTTCACGTCAGCAACAAGTATGAAAAGCCCAAATCGATTTTTATAGATTTTAAAATACAATACGTACGAAAAATTCTAGTTTTAAATCATTGTTTTTAGCAGAAATATTATGGTTCCGAAACGGAAAAGTGTGAGTGGTAGGTTTTCCACAATTAATAAATTTTTACAGAAATTGGGCGAATTTTTTTGATGCATTTTTGCGCCCCCTTCGAAACTGAAAAGTACCCTATTCACACATGATCTGATTCTGGGTGATACTGAATATGAACTAAAACCATCAAAAATTGATAAGCCGTATAGCTGTTAGTTATGGTTTAGATTAGATAAGGTCAGCTAAAATTAAATTTGTGTAACGAATTTTCTTGCTATTGAGATCTTATTTTCCGATTGTATTATTTTAGCAATATTTATGTAATAAAGGTATAAATACATTATTTTAGAACTCTTATTCTTTAAGTCCTGCAAAAGATATCAGCTTTTTATCCCTTATTTTATATTTGAATAAAGAATTTTTTTTAAAAATTCAACTTCGCCTAACACCAGTGGCGCACACAAGGAGGGGGGTGGGGGAAGAGTCCCGGTTCCGGACCTCCCCAAAGCCCTTGGTTTTTTTTAATTGATTATAATCCTACGTATATAGTACGTAAAATTTAATTAAGTATTTGATATTAATAATGAATTTTATTAATTAAAGCTAGTTATTTATTCAATAATTAATTTCTTACTATTTTTGTTCCCGAAAATTGGTAAAACCAGAAGAATAGCATGAGTAGCGTATTGGATTATGATACGAAAATGGTGAACTTCCGACCCTGGAGCCCTCCTCTCCAACCTCCCCCCTCCTCCCTTCGAAAAATTCATGTGTGCGCTAAACACGATTTTTAATATCTTTTTGAGCAACGAAATCTGGCTTGCAGAAGATTATCATGAAAATTTACAATAATATTAGTCTGTATTTAAAAGTTACTTTTTTTAATTTTACATTTTTCTTATCTATTTTAGTCTAAATATTTGTGAAGTAACATGTTTTTCCTGTATCCTCTTTCACTTGCAAAACGAAAAAAAAAAAGGTTTCAATTGTGTCCATTTCTAAAATGCAATTCACTGTGATGTTCACTGTAGTTGAAAATGTTTGGAATAAAATTTTATCAGATATTTGAAAGAAATTCATAGAATGTATTCTGCATAGTGAAAAAAGTGTTTTCTAAATCGAGTTTAAAAGGAAATAATATTAAAAGAGAATTTCTTCAAAATAGCAATCAAAACTTCTGTTTAAAAGAATTCAAGATGATATACAAAAAAATTTCAATTCATAAATTAGTTTCAAAATTCTTTACAGTTGAAAACCATTAACATTTTACATCAGGGATCGGCAACCTATGGTACGCGGTTCAATTCTCAATGGCGTTCTGCACTTTACAAGTTTATCAATTTTGAGTGGATGGAAGTTGATAAATTCGTAATGTACCTTACTTGACAAACTTCTTCAGAATTATGGGCATTTACGGAATTACGAAAAAATCTGAAAGATAATTCTCTAAAGATAAATTTGCAGCTATTTCGTAAATTATTGAATGCCATTGCTGGAGAGATTTAATTGTTTGAAGAGAGAAAATGTCATGTACTCTGCTTTTAGATATTGGTTCTACCTATCAAAGTAAACAATCTTTCTTCATATGAAAAATATTTCGAGTCCGCAAAGAAATTGTTTAACAGCTGTATGCTCAAAATCGTGTTAAATTTATGGTCACATATTATACCCCTGATTTTGCGATATGAAAGTAAGGTGGTGCAAGTACTAGGTTCGCATTAAAATCTTATTTATCTTTTTATGTAACTAAAAAAAGTCTCGAGAGACAAGTTTGAAGAACACCGCTCTAAAGTCACGTTCAATGCCGAAATAGCAAAATTCGTATTTTTGTTAGCCTCACGCGACCAGTCTCTATCTCCCCCTTTTACGCACATATGGTGGGAAAATACCCTCCCTTTATTTTAGATGCTACGTTAAGGGTATTATTATTTCGCAATTTACTGTTTCGGTACCGAACCTTTCTTTTTCCCCTTTAAATTCGAACATTTATTGATGCAAATATTTTACTTTGCAAAACTTTCTGTCTGAAGCTATATTGCAATCATAGAAGTAATAATAATAATAGACGAATAAAAATAAATATATATATATATATATATAAAAATAAATAAACCATATCTTAGGGTTTTCTTTTTATTTTACCCTTGAAAATCCTCAGAAGATTTTAAAGTAAAAGTAATGATCAACGTTCTTTCATTTTTGTTAAAAAAGAAAAAAAAATCAATTCAACAAATTCACGTACAAAGTTTTAAGCTTAGTTAAAAAAAGCGTTCGTCATGCAAGGATTATATTTTTGTAAAAAAATTGAATTTTTTCGGATGTGAAGATTACCGATAGATTCTTTCAACAAATATTAAAACAATGGAGGAAAGTTTTAATGGCTTGAAAGTTTCACTCCTTTTCTACAGCTATGGACCGTATTACAAAAGCAATTGCTTCTTTACTCGATGTGAATTGTTCTTTAAAAAAATTGGCAATTTTGACGCAATTTTCAAGGTCCTTCTATCCGTTTGACGAAGTGTTAAGGTACGACTACCTTCGGAGAATTTTTTTGAAATATATAAAATTTTCAACTAAATAAACACTTGTTTATTTGAAATGGGGCATAAAACTAGGAATTCAAATACAATTTCCACAAAATTAAAAATAATTTTAGATATATTGGGAATTTTGAGTGAAATTTTAGTGAAAAGTTGCAGTTACGGTAAACCTTGTATTGAAAATTCTAATAATATATTCGAATAATATTCTTACTGTACATAAATAACTTCATTATCTGTACTTAGAGCTATAAGATTTGTAATACTTTTGAAAGTTTTTGAAATATGTCGGTTTTTATGCAGCTCAATTTTTTACAAAAAACTAATGTTATTTCCTCACAAAAAATGCATTAAAATACATAAATATATATCACAGAGATTAGATAATACAGATAAAACTAAGTAAAACATTCTCTTAAAATTTCAATTCAATCTCTTAAAAAGAAATCCTTTAGTGAACTTTACTGTGAAGCAAAAAATTGAAAAACATAGTTTTCTCAGAAAATGCATTTAAAGATTTTCTTACAACATGAAATATTTTCTGCTGATCGTACATTTTTCAAACTCATTATATTTATAGCTCAAGCTCTTTTTAGCTTCATAATTAACTAATAGGACTTTTTTTTACCCTTTTGCTCTTCTCTGGAGAGTTTTATAGACTTTAGCAGATGTCGTTTTTAGTGAAATTTTGATGAAAAATTACAGTTACAATCTTTTACACGAAATTCTAATAAATGTATTCAAGTAATATTTACACAGTACATAAATAACATCTTTATATGTGTTAGGAATTAAAAGATTTGTAATACTTTTGAAAGTTTTTTTAAATATGTCAAATTTTATGCAAAAACTCTATTTTTTTAAAAAATTAATGGGTTTTTTCTTAAAAAAAAGCAACAAAGTGTACATAAATATATACACAGAGATTAGATTTTGATTCTAACACAAGTAGAACTAAATAAAACATGTTCTGAAAACTTAAATACAATATTTTAAAAATATTTTGTGTAGCGATCTGCTTCCGGTTCTGTTAACTCCATTTCAGTTTACTAATTATGCTATAACTTTGCTTCTAAATATCGTAGAAACAAAAATAGAATGTTTTTGGAATCTTAAATGTATGGGCTATAAAATAAAAAAAGTTTCGAAAATTTTCACCAAATGGCTGTTTTTGGGTAGTCACATACCTTAAGAGTATCATCTATTCAGTTTACATTCAAAAGTTGTATTAGTTTTATTTCATTCACACTAACTGGACCTTAACATTTCCTTCCCATTATTATGTGCTTGAAATTTCCACAAATGACTTTTTCAGCTGATTCCCGTTTCAGAAACGCGATTGAATTCTATGTGTTTGCCGATGAAGATCAGCTACTTAATCGACGTTACCAATAATGAGCGGTCAGTTTCATTACGTCTTTTAAAGGAACTAAATGTGTATATTTTAATGTAAAAATTTTTTTGTTTTCTTCATTTCAGCGAAAATTTCTTTCTTCATGCAAAAAAATTCTTTTCATACTTACTGGTTGAATATAAACCAGGGATCGGCAATCTATGGCACGCGGTACAATTTTCAGTGGCACGCTACATTACTCTACAAATTTGTCAATTTTTGAGTGAATGGAAGTTGATAAATTTATAATGGACGTTACTTGACAAACATCTTCAGAATTAAGGAGATGTACGGAATAATGGAAGAATCTGAAAGATAACTCTAAAGATAAATTTACAGCTATTTTGTAAATTATTGAAAGGCATTGTTGGAGAGATTTAATTGTTTGAAGAGAGAAAATTGCATGTACTCTACATTCCACTTTTGGTTTTATATATCGAAGGGAAAAAATGTTTCCTCATGTGAAAAATATTCAGAGTCTACAAAGAAATTGTTTAAAACTGAATGTTTGGAATCGTAACAAACTAAAAGTTACAAATTATACCCATGTGTGCTTATGCCCCCAATTATATTCCCCAAAAAAAAATAAAAGTAACAAATTATACCCCTGTGTGTTTATTCCCCAACTTATTCCCCGATGTGAAATACAGCGGAGTAGGGAAAAAGTTCGAAATAAAATATTTATTTTTTTTTATTTAACTATATTGAAGGGGAAAACTTATATTTTATGTTATTTATATCTTGTTTTAATAAATATGTTTAAAAATACATCATATATGTACAATTTTAATTCTTTTTATATTTGTTGAAGAAATAGTTATATTCTATGCTGTGTTTATTTTTATGTTAAGAAATATCTTTATCTATTATTGATCTCTATTCTCTAACTTTGCATGCATTATCGCAAGAATCGAATTGTTTCAAAAATGTCCTACTGTGTGGCGCGCTAAATGATATTGTTATATTGTTTTTTGGTACGCCACAGCTAAAAGGTTGCCGACCCCTGCTCCAACCTATCATAATAAATATAAATTTATCTGTCATAAATTTGACAATTTATTTATTAAATTTAATTATAAACAATCAGGCAATCTTTTTACTTTCGGAATAGACATTGTTTACTTTTATGATTTCCTGTGTGTGTGTGACAATTCCTTTTCTTCAAAAGCTATGTAAATGTAAGTTATTCTACAGTCATTTATTTACTTTATTCATCGATATTACACTTCTTTACTCTTTTAGAGAAACATAAATATTTATATCCTTTGTAAATCACTGATCATCCAAACATTTTTCAAGATAGTTGATTTCAAATTTTCAACTGAAGACAACCATTTAAAAGACTTTAGTTAGGTCACCGCAGTCTACTCTTGCAACTCGTCGAATAAGGGCAAAGACTTTGCTAAAAAGAATATTGATACACTGATAGAGATGATTAAGAAACAAATACATTTATCTGTAAATATCTACTCTACTGAATTTGAAATCAATACCACAGTAAAATAAAATATATCTGAAAGAAATTGGAGTGATCACATTTTGAAATGCGGTGGATATTACGGAGATGGGAAGGTGAAACATTTTTTGGACTTGTTTAAGGTATCCGAATAAGTTCGGAATCGTGATTTTAAAAAAGCGCATAAATGGATAATTTTCATGATATTTAGTGTCACTTAAATTAGAATACATGTATAAAATGGTTTTAAGAACATTATGACAAAAAACTTATTTAAATACAATATTTTGGCAAAAAATTAACTTAGAATAATTTTTTTCAAAACGTTCTCCTTTTAGAAAAATGCTTCTATAATAATAATATTTTGTGTGTGTGTGTGTGCTTATATAAAGTAAAGACTTCTTCAGAGAGTCTGAACTAGGATTTTTGAAAAATTCACATTATTTTCAGAATTACTACCAATTGAAATAATTATCGGCGTTTTTTTTCTTAAAATTTCTCCCCTCTATTGTAGTAAAATATGGATAAATCCACTTCTAAGTTGTATATTTCAAAAATTCTAGTTCAGCCTCAGTACAGAGGTCTGAGCTATGTACAGGCAAAATATTATTATAATAGAAGCTTTTTCATAAAAGGAGAATATTTTGAAAATGGGTCATTCTATGTTCATTTTTTGTCAAAAAATATTATACTTAAATAATTTTTTATTGTAATAATATTCTTAAAACAATTTTATATACGTTTTCTAATCTAAGTGACACTAAATATCATAAATATTATCCATTTATAGCTTTTGCAAAATCACGGTTCCTAACGTAGTCGGATACCTCAAGGCAGTGGTCTTCGAATTGTGTTCCACGGAACCCTGGGGTTCCACAAAACATACCCAAAGGTTCCACGAGTCACAATAAACAAAACTGAGAAGAAACTTATAAATATGTATGCCAAATTATTATTTCTATGAAGTTTGTATAATTACAAATATCTAAAACTCGCCCTGTTCAATAAAACTGAGAATTTTATTTATATGTAATAACCTTTATTTTTCAACACTTTTTTTTAAACTTTTGTTATAATATAATAAAAGAATATTAAAATGTTTTATCTTAATATATATGCTTCCTATAAGATTGTGAATATTCTATTGTTTCCTATCTTGGGTTCTACGATATAATTTTATACTCGTTAAATTAACGCAGTGTCTAAATAACTTCTTATGGAAAATGCACCATTTTGCATTTGTTGAAGAAAACATCTATAATGAAGGAAAGGGAACGACGTATTAACATATTCGATGTTAAAATCTAAACCTCCTCTACTTCATATCACAATATCAGGGGTATAATGTAAGTAGTAATAGCATAATTGCAGGTCTTCAGCGAGAACAAAAGAAGGGGCGTGTCACCTGTCAATCTAACTCTCCTCCTCCTCCCCAACAAGCCATCGTCCAACAGAAGGGTTTTCTCCCTTTCCCCCTTCTCCTCCTCTAATAATATGGATTTATTTATTCAGGAATTTAATTTTAAAAGTAATTAATATATTTGTTACAATCAAATCGGCAAACTGCAAAGACGTATCTTACTTTCAAAATCGAAAAACCATCCACTGAATATTAATAAAGATGAAGAAGAAAAAAGAATACATATAATATATGAATAAATATATTTAATCTTTATATATTTTTTCAAATTTCATAACGTACTTTATTTATTATTGGATGTTAAAAAAAAGACTCTTTTCAATGATGTCACCGAACAAAAAGTATTTTATTAAAAAAAAATTAAATTTGTTGAAAAAACCGTTATTCAAAACTTTATAAAAGACTGGAGAAAGTTAAAGTATAGATCAGTGATGGCGAACCTATGACCCATGGGTCAGACGCTGCCCCACGCAAGCTTCTTAACTAACCCACGATTGCCAGGCAACCACTTGTTTGCTTATGCGGGTTTATTTAGACTTTAAAATTTGTGTAGAGCATTTATATTCTACTTGTATTTTTTCAAGGACTGCATTGACAAAAAAGCAATTTAAATGCTGTCTATAACCTTCAGATGGCGTCCAAATGCAGTTCCAAAGTAATGCAAATGACAACAAATGTATATAAAAGTATGTAGTATTTGAAATAAAAGCATAAGTGTTTTGAAAATATCAAATAAAGTGTACAATTTTGCTCATATTTTGTTTGCTGAAAAAATAGAGAAACTAAAGCAAATAACCATATTTAAAGCACTTTCTTCGGATAAAATGCACTCTTGTAAGGTTATATTCAGTTATGTTTGTAGAAAGAGACTTCCACATAGCACTTTATCGTCCCCTGTCTAGTATACCTTGTGATGTGTCTGTCTTGTGTGTGTATGTCTGTTATTCCCGATAATAGCAATTTTTGGCTCGCAATTTAAGAGGTTGCGGACGTGATATTTGCGGACACATAACATTTCGTGGTTTGAGTGGACACATTTTTTCTCCCATCTTAGAACAGATAAAGAGTGCAGATAAATAAGGAAACAAATACTTTTAAAAATCACAAATATAATTTAAAACAGTATTTTAAGTGGCAAATCTCTTTCACTTGGAATAACGAGTTTTTTTTTTTTAGTTTTCTGTTTTTACAATCGATTATCGAATTATAAGGATAAATACATTTTTACCAATCAGATTTAATTATTTATATTGAATTGTTAAGATATTATAGTGTGAATGCAATTTAAACATAGCGAAATGTAATAAAAATAAAAACTTTCAGAGAAATATTTAAAAATTAATAGTAACAGTATAATGAAGGGTATGGACAAATTTCAGGGATTTGTATTTTAGAGTCAAATAAATGTATTAGAACAGGTGCAATTACCATAAAATTAATTAGTTTCATTAATGTAAGTAAAGATAAATACTAGAAAAGTGTGAAGTATATAAAACAGATACAAGTAAATAAAAGAAAAAAATATACAAGTAAATAAATACTAACTAACCTTTATTATAAAGGCATAAATGATATTTACCATTGGATTTGGTTTTACCTGGTACAAAATTTAAAGATTTTAGATATTTTTCTAAATTGTTCCATGTTTCGCGAATTCTTTTACGATGTTTTCACTTCTTTCATCCAGTTTGCACATGCTTCTTTCCTTCATATTCCAGGGGCCACCTAATACTAATTCTTTGGTTTTACATTAAAAGACACTTTTTGTGTTTCTTCTTTTAGTATTTTAACAAATAAGAGGGCATTAGACAGGTTTCTGTGCCAGTGATTGCACTTAATTTGGAATTCCACCCTTCAACAGAATTTGTCCTATGACACTGTCCATATACATTCCATACTTTAATGGGCATATTTGTATTGTCCATCCACTGCTCGAATGGCATTAAAATGCTTATAACTGTGTGAGAAATATTGTGTAGTTTACATGAATTTGCAACATAAAATTTAGGAGCAGTTCTTGCTTAAATTTAGATTTTTTGCATCGAATCTGTTGATATATCAATAAGTTGTACCTTCTTCTTTATTATAGGTTTTTTCCCACAAAATGTAAAAATGTGCATTTAGTTTTGCAAGACATTGTACTAACGATTAAAAAACCCGGATAGTAAACAATAAAATATTAGCATTTAGTTTTGCAAGACATTGTACTAACGATTAAAAAACCCGGATAGTAAACAATAAAATATTAACAATGTAGTAAGTAGTACATATAAAGATTTTTCTTAGCGTTTTATATTCTTTAATTAAATTATAATAAATGTTTAAAAAGTATTCCAAAATAAAATTGTGTATTAAACAAAATTTTTAGTTTCTTAAATACAGGGTTAGGCTTTAAATTATTGTGGGTATAGAAACTTCATTCAGAAAGTGAATCCATTTTGCATATAAATTTGTAAGTTTCTTTTAGATTTTTTTTTTTGACTCGGGGAATCCTTGGATATGCCTCATAGAACCCCAGGGCTCCGTGGAATATAGTTTGAAGACCACTGGCTTAGACTTTCAAAATGATCAAGATAACAGGATTTTAGTATTTGGAGAAGAATCTCTGTACCTTTTGGAAAATAGAAAGATCTTTTTCTTAGATGGAACATTTAAAAGTTGTCCGAAACAATTTTCTCAAATATATACAATATACGTCGACTTAAGGAGTAAAGCAACTGAGAAAACGTTTATCCAGCGCTTTTTGTAATTCTGCTTGATAAGAGATAAACAACTTACATTGCAAAATTTCAGGAAGTGAAACATTGGTGTCCTAAGTGGAAGTTGGACATTATAAAATTGGGTTTTGAAGCTGCAGAGCCATCAAAAGTTGTTTGTTAGAATTTCCCAGTTCGACTATTTCCGGTTGTAACTTTCATTTTAATCCATGTTTGTGGCGTAAAATACAAGAAATGGGTCTAGTAAAGGAATATAAAGAGAATGAAGATATTAGAAATGTCTGTAGAATGATTTCTGCATTAGCTTACTTGCCAATGGAACACTTAGATGATGCTTGGAGCATTGTATGGGAAAACGCTTTTAGCCTTGACAAACGTACCCCATTCATTGATTATTTTGTCTAGCAGTGAATGGACAATACAAATATGCCCATTAAAGTATGGAATGTATATGGTCAGCGTCATAGGACAAATTCTGTTGAAGGGTGAAATTCCAAATTAAATGCAATCACTGGCAGAAAACAGCCTGATGTCCACTTATTAGTTAAAATACTAAAAGAAGAAACACAAAAGTGCCTTTTAATTTAAAATCCAAGGAATTAGGTGACCCCTAGAATAAAAAGGAAAAAACATGTGTAAAACTGGATGAAAGAACTGAAAACATCATAAAAGAATTCGAAACATCAAACAATTTAGAAAAATGTCTAAAATCTTTAAGTTTTGTATAGGTGAGACTAAATCCACACAATGGTAAATGACATTCATGCCTTTATAATAAATGTTAGTTAGTATTTATATACTTGTATTTATTTTTTTCTTTTAATTTGACTCTAAAATACAAATCCCTGAAATTTATCCATACCCTTCATTATAGTGTTACTTACTATTAATTTTTAAATATTTCTCTGAAAGTTTTTATTTTTATTATATTTCGCTATGTTTAAATTGCATTCACGCTATAATATCTTAACAATTCAATATAAATAATTAAATTTGATTGGCAAAAATGTATTTATCCTTATAATTCGATAATCGATTGTAAAAACAGAAAAATAAAAAACCTGTTATTCCACGTGAAAGAGATTTGCCACTTAAAATACTGTTTAAATTATATTTGTGATTTTTAAAAGTATTTATTTCCTTATTTATTTGCTCCCTTTATCCGTGTCCTCAACTACCACGCCACCATTTAAGGCGTGCCTGTACCAGTCGGTACTAATGTTGAACTCACGGCCGATCCTAGCAGATGTGCAGTGCGTGCACCGCACGAGAGCGGCCAAAACAAGGGGCGGCCGCGTATAGTTCTATCAGTCATGCAAAATTTTGAACTTTTTTCAAAATAAAAATATAATAAGTCGAATAAATACGCTCAATTTTAAATAGTTATTGAAAAATCAAAATAAGTCTCGATTTCCCGATAGCATAGTATAGTTTAAGAAAAACATAATGTAATGCACAGTGTGTTGATTCACACACATTGTCCATTAATGTCGACTTTTTACGTACATCCTTCATTTGATAGCAAAGTTCGTGACAGAGCTGGCAATACCGTAATAAAAATGTTTTGCTTATTGGCGAAACTGGCAATGCACTGTGGATTGATACTTAACAAAGACGTCTCAAAACAGATTTTTGCGAAAGCTACTTTACGAAAATATCTAATATGGTTAATATTATCTAAGACTTGGGAATCTTTAAATTCAATATCATTTGGTGAAATTAAAAGTTTTCAATTTAATATTAGCCTTACAATTTAGTAAAACAAAATAGAGGAAAGAAGTGATTTTTCTACTAGTTTACGCTCATTAACAGCGCCCATTTTCCTTTTTTGTAAAAATGGTATACCTCCATTAAAAGGTAGTTTTTTTTGTTTTGTTTTTGTAATTATATTTGGTATTTATATTTGGTTGGTAATTATATTTGGTATAAAAATATTTGAGAAAAAATCTTGCAGCTCATTTTGATTAAATAATTTTCATTGCAAAGCTTGTTTGAAAAACACTTCAATATTCACATACTATTATTAATGTTAAAAATAATAAATAATAATAAATGATGATTTGATTTTCAAAAAGGTTTCCCGTAAGTTATGCCCTATGTGAAACAAAGCAATTTAATGCAAAAAACAAACAAAAAAACTAGAAATTTATATTTAATTCTTTAGTTGAGTGCACCTCATGTTCATGCACCTCAGGGCCCAAGGTCACGTATATTGAGATGGGCACAGTAGGCCTTGGCCCTCATGGGCTGTTGATCCACTAAGTTAAGTTATATCAGGCTTTTGAAATACTAGTATACTTCTAAAAGTACAACGCTTGAAGCTCACAAGGATGTCATTTCTTTAAACTAAACAGTATTTCGATAGATGTGGAAGTCTAATTTTTTTATGCTCATTTCTTTCTTTATTTTTTAAGCTATCATTTTTTTATATTTGGCGTATAACGCGCACACGTAAATTTCGAGCTTATAATTTGTGCTAAAAGTGTACGTTATATGCCGGATTTTACGGTAAATATTAATACTCATACGTCTTCATCACGATTCTTTCACAAGGTGATTTCTCATACCAAACATCGTACTGAATTATATATATATATTCCCAAAGGTTAATTGACGGAAATGAGTTTGAGGATCTGTTACAATAGGTCAGTGGTCTTCAAACTTTTTCAATTCACGGAACCCCAGAACTAGAAAATGTTTTCGTGGAGCCCCATTCCATGTACATACTTCGAAGAATATATCTCAAAATGATATTTAAAGTAGATCAACACGTTATAGACACTTACGTAAAATCAATTTAAAAAACGTATTGCATTTATTAATAAAAAATTCTAGAATTCAAATTTTTTAATGTAACTTATTCATTAATAATATTAATTTGTGATTCAAGTGTTACCTATCCATATATTTAGTAACTTAGCATTATATTTAGTAACTGAGATATGTACTTGCTTTTTTTCATACGAAATGTCGAAGTCTTGGTCTACAGAGAACAAACGCAATCGCATTACATATTCTGAGTTTAATTTGATTTTATACTTTGTTTTTGTGGTCACTATACGTTGAGAAATATATTCCCTTTAAACACATTGCTCTGAATGAAATGGAAATCTCGTGTATTTAACATGAATTTGCAACCTAAAATTTAGAAGCTGTTTTTCTCTCTTTCCTTCATTATAGGTGTTGTTTTCCACAAATGTAAAAAGGTGCATTTTCCATCAGAAAGCTGTTTATTTTTGCAAGACATTGTGCTAATTAATGAGTATAAAATTTTCTCGTGGGATCCGAGATAATAAACAATAGAATATTCACAAGCTAATAGGTAGTACATATAATGATAAAATGCTTTAATATTCTTTTTATTATATTATAATAAAAGTTTAAAAAGTATTACAAAATAAAAGCAATATGTGTAAATAAAGTTTTCAGTTTTAATGAATGGGGTAGTGACTTTAGTTACTTGTAACTTATAAACTTAATAGAGAACGTGAATCCATTTCGCATGCATATTTATTTCTTCTCGATTTTTTTATTGTGACTCGTGGAACCCCTGGATTTTGCCTTGTGGAACCCCAGGGTTCCGTGGAACACAGTTTGAAGACCACTACAATAGATTAATCGATTCCAGTTATTAACACACAATGGTGGATTAAGACGATTTAACAATTATTTCACCACTTCCCAATTATTTTGCCACCCACTTATCTTCACATGTTAGTGGTACGTATGAAACAATTTAGTTTTAATCGCCATTTTTATAACTGGTTTATGGAAATAGAAAATGGTTTCTCCGAGATCGACTGGCCGACGCAAACAGGCTGAATTTTCCTTTCGAATCGGCAAATTTCCCTTCTTTCCGCCCTTTTGGGGTTCTGAGCAGGAAATTGCATTCCCCCACTGGAAGCCCTACTTTACCATTTTCTCCCCATGTGGTATTGAAAAAGGTTTCACATTTTACAAAGGAAAAGAGAAGGGTTGCTGATTTTTAGTCAGGGGTCTTTCAGGGGTAAGGAAAATCGCAATATTTGGCGCGTTATTATATCAAAATAGTTTCTTTTTCTTTTCTAAATTCATGTTACCCCCATTTTGAATTGAACGGCTTGCAAACTTTCAAATGCGTATTTTTGTTGTTTTTTCCTGCTTTTTTTTAAGTAAATTCTGAAATTAAAATAGATATTTTCTAGAATTTGATGAATAACATTTCAGAAGTACCATGAGAGTAGAATTTATACGAATGACATGTTGAACAGGAATCATCACACATAAATAAAATGATTATATTTATTACTTTTATTTCTTTCAATCGCAATGTTTTTAGGATTTTCTGTGTGACTGCTTAAAATAATTTACTATGAAGTATGGTTTTTATTGTATTCATTTTGCTTTAGTATGAGAAATTATTATAGAAAGTTTAAAAAAAGGGGGCCTTACATAATAATCATTTGTATCGTAAAATGATTTTAAAGTTTTTAAAACTTTTTTTTCTCAATTTTTTTATAATATTTTCATGTTCCAAAAAACAGTAAATAATCATTTAGCGTTAAATACTAAGATATTAGAGTTGTGTATTACGTAAATTTTATTTTAAGAAGTTGACAATCATATCATATTACTAAAATATTTGCTCCAGAAAAACGTTAAAATATTATTTAAATACGTCGGTTATTTAATTCATTGCTTCTATGATCAGAGCTTCATGACAACACCCTCTGAGAGCACGATAGCTCAATTATAAACTCGCAATAATATCGATGTTTGCATTTATATATATATTTTGTAAAATAGGTAGTTATGTAGTACAACCAAAATTAAAGATCTATTAAGATTAAGTGTACACATTCTACCTTGGGTATAATTATATTTCAGCTTATATATTCAATTACAATAATGAAAATCATGTTATAAAAATATCCACCCCATGTTTTCAAAATCATTTGACAAAATTTCCAACAGAAGGAAAAATTTTAAGAAAATGAGTAGAATATTGTTATACTAAACATTTTATTTCACTCTAAAATAAAACAGCTTAAATATTTTAGAGCAATAATTATAAGCCATGTAATAAAAAATAACTCATCAAATTTTCAAAATTGTTCGACGAAATATGTAAAAACTTTAAGAACAATGTGTAGGACATTTTTCTAAACATTTTACTTATCGAATTAACGCCCTTTTAGTGCACGAAAAAAAAATAATAATAAATGTACTCCAAATATTTTGTGATCAATTAGGTTTGAGTTTTTAATAACATCGCATTCTAAAGCAATATAAAGACTACTGGGGATGAACCTCAGAAATCTGACCCTCTCACCAAACTTCCACACCACACCAACATGAGGACTTCGAACCTCGACAGATTTAACAACCGGTTTTATAAAAAAAAATGTATTAATTTCTTAAAACTTTATTTTACAATACTTTTTTTTTCTAAGAGAAACATATCTTAAATTGAAAGTTTTTGTAAGCAATATTTTTGAAATATCTGTTTGTGAAAGTGAGTTCTACTTTTTGAAATTTTTGGCTCTTAAAAGAGCCTTTTATTTTTCATTTTATTTTTATAAAAAAGGTATCAGTTTTAATTTTTTGAATTCTGGTCTTTTGTTTTTATTGTGGGGGTTTATATGTTAAAGAGATTTTTAAATAAATTGTACGATAATCTTCGAAGCAAAGAGCCACATTGCATGCCTTACTGATTATAGTGGTTCTTTTTTGTGTATTTTTTCGCACAATAAGCGCACCTTCTTTTCAAACTAAATTTTGACGAAGTTTGGTATGATTTAAATATTAGAAAAGCATTCAGAACAGCAATATCGACGAGGCTAAAGAATAATTTTTTTAATACATTTTCTAGTTCGTCTAGCAAAAGAGTCGGTGAATGTGTGACATGCGGTCTCCTAAATCAACATATCCCATATGCTTGTTGCAATCTGCCACAATTTTTGGCTTGGTAGTTGTTAATTTGTCTTTTTCGCATGCAGAAACATCACCGTCAATCCTTTTTAAAATCTTCTTCTTTCCTCCATGATAAATTCCTTTTGGGGGCTGTGTGAATATTGTTTCTATTAGAACGCACAGTTCCACAGGAGTTAATCCTTTTTCTTTTAAAAGGTCTCGAAAAAGTTCTGGCGAGGAAAAAAAAATTATCCATAAAGACTTTAGGCCTTTACCTTTTATACAATCTGTCATTGTATATACAACATTATAGGAAGCAGATTGTTGAAAGGTTTTCTTTTTTTTCTTTACCTAGATATACTCTCATATCATAAGTATAGCCAAAGGCATCTGCAATTTTGTACAATTTCAAACCCCATTGTTTGCGTTTTTTATTTTGTTTTGTTGAATGTATTATTTGAATAATACACTTCCTCTTTACATTTAATGATAACTTCATCGAAAGATACCTTTTCTGTGGGATCATACACTTCTTTAAATATTCTGTTACAACAATCAAAAATTTTTCGCATTTTCCACAATCTGTCGTAAGTTGGAGAATCTCTGCTTTCTTTTAAACTATTATCGAAAAAGTGTAAAAATTTTAAAATCATTAGGAAACGATCGCGGGGCATCACTTCTCTGAAAAATGGAGTTTCTATCAGATTATTAGTTGTCCAATAATCCTGTATGCTATCTTTTTCGATGTGTGTGTGTCCCATCAATAAAATTAAACCAAGAAATTTTAAAATTTCATTTTTATCTGTTGGTTTTCATGAAGATGCGTGCTTTCGTTTGTCAGATGTTTCTCCACGAAGATTAAGTACAGCAAATGCATACCTATTAATTTCTTCAACCAGAACTGCTAAAATTTCCTCTGTGAACATCAGTTTAAAAAAATCGTTTTCAGTTTTGAAATTGCTGGCATCAACTTGCAATCCAACTTTACCAGAAAATGGCAATACATTTATCACTTCAGAGCCTTCTACCTCTTTCCATGCAAATAAGCTTTCAACTTCCTCATCAAAATTAGCTGAGAGAAAAAGAAAAATCTGTTTCTCAGACAACGTTAAGTCATCGAATGAAGTATACATGTATTTTTTTCTTGTGTTCCTGAACGTCGCCAATGATAAGGAATGCGCAAAATGTTGGCGAAAAATAACCCCACCCAACTATGGACAATAGAATTGAAGCCATAGAAAAGGTCAGGGAACTTCGTAAAAGGGTGTGTTAGAAAAAATGGGGGAAAGAAGTGTTTTTAGAACCTTGGTACATACGTCGTATGAAGCCGAATTTAGCGACAAAAAATTTCTGGTACGGTAATAATATACGGTAATTCGGTTAATAAAATAATATTCTAAGCACTGTTTATGTCTATATTATATTTCTTCAAAAAATTATTGGTATAGTGAATTGTATCAGAAATAAAGTACACAGTGCGCTCAGTTTTTTAAGCTTATTTTCAGAAATTCTTATAGACATATTTTTTTTCTAAAATACATAATTTTTCATTGATAAAATTTCCTCTAATTTATTTCTTTCTAAGCAGAACTGAGTTTTAAATACCTATCTAAAGTCTTTTCTTAAACTGAATTATTTTTTCAACTCTAGAAAAAACCAATAATTAGAAATTTTTCAGTCTCCAAAGATTATATCTAATTTTAATAGTAATTCCAACATAAAATGAAGAAGTTCTGAGGCTATAAAATAGATGTCGTATTTCTGAGCTCTGATAATAGTAGTCTATATGTTTGTTTACTGAATACTCTGCTATTGGGCCTGGTTTTGGGCTCAAATTGAAAAAAAATGAACCGATAACTGATTGTTTTGGAACAGTGGTTCCGAAACTTACTGTGCCAATGGGCCCCTTTTTATATCAAAAATATGTCCATGAAGCCTAGGTAAAATAATTCTATTTCAATATATAATTGAAAAATTACAAATTTAACTTTGAGCTCCTGAAAATGATGTCAATAAATATTATATAAGACTATTTTATAAAATTATAAACCCTATTAACTCGAATCTAAGCCGCACTATTTTTCTAGTGTTAATGCTACTGAAAATCGTGTGCGGCTTAGAATCGAAGGTAAAATATTTCTTTGATGGGGGAAATTGAGTTTCCACCCTTTTTAAAAGGAAAAGTGTAACCGTTCGTTCTGGTCCTTTGCATCGATGACTTATCCCATTCCGTAGTTTATCTCCAGTATTCAATCTATCCTAAACATTGTTGTCTGCTCGTAATTAGGAAATTTTTTTTTTTGGATACTCTTTCTTTTAATCACCTTAACATCAAAGATATCGGTAATAGCATCAAGACGAGTTCACTATGACACAAAAATGAAAATGGAGGTAATTTCATATGCAGAAAAAAAGGAAACGGAGCAGTGGCTTCTAAAAATTTGACTCGGGTGGAACAAATATACGTTCGATGACGTAATCAAAATGATATAACCTTTGCTTGTAAATGTTCAACAGTCCTTTTAACATTTCTTAACATTCTTTTATAACACATTCTTTAAAAAAATATTGCAAAAAAAATGGATTGGATGGCACGGAAGACGACCCCGAGTGGAAAAAGGGCGACTCCGGCACTCATTCCAAAGTTAGCTGGAACAATGGGAGAGGAATCCTTTTCGAAACACGATACTGACGGTTAGAGTAATTATAGGTTTATGTATGTATTTAAATGTTTTTAATAATGGTAAGATAAATTAATTATTAATTCCTGATTATTCCTCATTAAACTTTTTAAAAAAATTTCTTATATATCGGGTATTGATGTACCTTTTACAAATTGTTTTATTTTTTCTCAAAATGTGTGGAGAATTGGGGGTGCTGCTTAGAATCGATGGCAGCTTAGATTTGACTAAATATGGTATAGGTATAACTTTCACAAAGGTATAAATTTGGTAAATTTATGTACCCGATACCAATTGTATTTAAAAATACTTGCGTAACGTATTCCATCTTAACAATACGAAGGATAATACTGATAATACTGCTTTCTGTTCAAAACGAAGGAAAATTTGTTACATTTTCTTCAAATGTCAAGGGGCTGCGGTAACCCAGTGGTTAAGGTATTGGATCATGGCAGGCATGTCAGCTCAGGTGTCGTCTTCATCCCTTGACCATGGTTCAAAATTACGAGGTCCGTCGCCAAAAGTCCTCGTGTAGCTGAACAGTGCGACGTTAATACTCACTCATTCAAATGTCAGGATAAACTAAACTGTTGAGTAAATGTGTACGACTTTTATATACTTTAGTCAAGTTATTCCATTTAGGGGCGAGATTTTGTTCCTATTTAACGTGCACATCCGTGATCGACCCGACTTCTCTCTCTCTACTGGGCGAAGCCTGACATTATTAATACTTCAAGTACCTATCTAAAAAATTATATTCTAAAATTTATAATTTTTACTCTAAATTTTAAACTTTAAAATCACGAGTATTTACTTTAAATTTCTAATAATAGAACAGGGTAACAAATACGTCATTTTAATATTCTTTTATATTTTGAGTGCAGCCAGCCATCGCCTGTAATTTGCATATATTAATGGACTATAGGGAAAATAGAAAAACATGTACATAGATTTAATTAATAATTATTTTAGAAAAAATAATTTTATACTTATTGCTATGCTGCAATTCGGACTTTATTTTCTCAATATTGAATATGTATTTGGATCATTAAATTTGGAAATAATTGGTTTATTGTTCTTTGTTTCATCATTATCTACGCATTTTCGAAAATATCCTTAGGTTAAAATTTTATTCAACATCTTGGCTTAGAACATCTCTATCCACTACATTTCACTCAGTATTATAAATAGAGTGAGTAAGTGAGTGAATATTAACGTCACACGGTTCAGCTACACGAGGGCATTTTGGCATTTCGTAATTTTGAACCATGGTCAAGTGACGAGGACAACACCTGAGCTGGCTACGCCTCTCGTAACTACCACACCAACGGGAGGACATTTGAGATCTCGACAGATTTAACGTGCTTCATTCTTCAACACGTTGGGTCTTTAGTGATACTGACCTCGAATTCGTGACAAGCCAGCCACGATCCGATACCTTGACCACTAGGCTCTACAGCAACCAGCGAAAAGATGAAAAAAATATTTTACTTGTAGGCTTATTATGGAATTTTTACTGAAATAACACTTTTTTACATAAAAGTCTAAGTAGTGGAAATTCAAAAATAATATAATAAATATGACATATGTACGATCTTAAACTTTATTATTAACAAACTTCTTACATTTCTCGAAGATGCTAACAAATTCGTTGTTTTAGGTTTGTGTATATCAGTAAGTGTCCCGTGTGGTCCCGTATTATAAACAGAACGAGGGAAGCTTAGCTAGCCTTAAAACAGGTTAAATCCCACTTTTATGCAAGTTTAAAGGTTGTCCTCATTCAACGTTTATGGCACAGTAGCATCCATCTTTATAAGTTTCCAAAACCTCAATATATGATATTTTTTATCTTTAATATTCAAGGTACTACAGTATCTCCTGCATTTATTAAAAATTATATATATATATATATCGACTCAGCCTTTCATCCCTACTGCAGTGGGTCGATAAATGAGTACCAAGCTTGCTTGGGGACTTAAACACTGGGGGTCTCGCTTCAGGCTGACCACCAGCTAGATTGAACTGTTTTATTGTATTATCGGAAGAATTCATTGTAGTAGATGATGATAATGTGTATACAGCCCCAATTTATATGACAGACAAAAACATTTTTGAGTTTGTTCAAATTTCAAAACATATCATTGATGCAGATTCCGACGATGAAAATGAAATGAATTATGCACACACAGCTCCTGTTCCCACATCATCCAAATTGAGGAACATCATGAAAAGTATGCGCAGTTGCTTAGTCGCACTTTCCAATGGTGAAATGCATAACAAAATGAAAGATATCGATCAATTTGTTGACAGCTTGATGGGGAAAAAAACTATTGCACAGAAAAATTTTCATATTTTTTCCAAAAACTCGATAAATGCTTCATTTTTTGAAAAAACTTGAAAATTTTGTATTAAATTTCTCTAAGTTCTTGTGAGCTTCCTGTTTCATTGATTTTCATTAAATATATGCATATATACATATTTATGTAAATAAAATAAACTCTAATAAATTTAATTTTATTGATATATGGGGTTTTTTTTGCAATATCCCTTTAACACGAACAAATATTTTAAACTATGAATATTATATATATTTGATGTATCTTTTTGTTTCCCTTAAAATGGTTACAAAGAGGGATTTTATGGTAAAAAAAATTACTTTATTAAATAATCATAGCACTTTCCTATGTCACTTTACACTTTAGATCAGGCATGGAGGGCCGCATATTTTCTATGCTCAAAAAATTAATAAAACAGGATTTTTAGAATAACTATATTCTGTATTTATGAAACTCTCAATGCATTATACATTATACATACATAATTGTTTAATATTTTGGCTTGTTTTTTAAATATACATTTATTATATTGCCTAATAAAAAAAACTAAAATAAAAGTTATAATACGAAATACTATTTAATATTACTTTAAGAAGATATTTGACATCATTTTTTTTTCAAAGCAAACCATCAAAATTTGGTTGAACATGTTGAGCTGATGTAATTTTTAAAAAAATGATGATCAATGTTGATCATTTAATCTTGACCTGTCTGAATTTTTGTTACTTTTCATAAAAGAAAAAAAAGTTTCTCGCATAAATTAATGCTTCCTAACATAGCCATTCATTATACGCGTAACAAACGATAACATTTTAAGAAATCGATCTACAAATGAATATGTATAAAAATCTAGAGTTTCTACTTCGAAACATTTTTGCTTCAGCAAAGAATCACAATAGATTTCAATTAATTCCACATTTGTGTAAGTTTTCATCAACAACTTTAATATCGACAGATAGAGGGAAAATTAAGAAGCTGAATTGTAATTCAAAATTTTTAAAATCAGAAAATATTCGATCGAATTCCATTTATAACTATTTTTTTAATTTGGGATAATATTCTGTAAATTTTAATTTAAGGGATTTAATCAATAGATTTTGAAAGCTTTCAAAGTAAGACAAGTTTCTCTTTCTGTTTGTAATAATTTGTCTGTAATAATTTTTGCTTGGAAAGAATAATATTATCAAATAATATTATGACAAAAGTATTTTTGCTTTGAAGTTTAAGTTAAGTTGACTTGTAGCATCAACTGAAAAAGCAAGGGTCTTCTAGTTGATATTACAAGTTCATCTTTTAATTCAGCATCTTTTTCTTCTTTCATTTTTTCTTACCTTTTAATTCAGCACATTCATTTTTTTTTTCAAGAACATAATGATTTCCTCCAGCAATTAAAAAGAACGTTTCAACACTTTATGACTCGAAATTCTTTGGACTTTTGTATAATATGCTTGACCGATAAATTCACATTCTATATCTTCCAGAAAAAAGCAAATCGACGATACTAAAGTTAACATGCTCGTATACAGTTTACAATTTTACTGACTATTTAAAAACATGTCCAATATATCCATGCCGAAGAACAGTACTTGTTATGGAATACTACAATGAAAATGTTTAAAATTATTATTATCATGCAGTATTATGTTTGATTGTTTCTTCTAATCTTGCAACTCCTTTAGTAATACTGGTCATTGTAAGTGCGCTGCTGCAAGACAAACCAAATTTTCCAAGAAACAATTCATCTTAAAACTTCTTTAAGTGCATCAAAAATGTCTATTATGCATAATATATGACACGACTCGACTATTAATCTTGACTATTTCATTACCTCTGCTCAGTGGTGCACACAAGGGGGTGTCCTAGGGGGCTGGACCCCTCCCCCAAGGCCCTTGATTTTTTCCCCAATTAATTATAATTTTAAGTATATAATACGTAAAATTTAATTAAATATTTGTTTTTAATGATTAATTTTATTAATTAATACTAATTATTTATTCCATAATTAGTTTTTTACTGTTTTTTGTTCTTCCAAATCGACAAAATCAAAAGGAGCAGGATGCAAGAATGGTGGACTTTCGACCCTGGAACCCCCCCTTTGGAAAACTACTGTGTACGCTACTGCCTCTGCTGATTACAGAATTTCGACTTGCACTTTTAGAATTTTTTTATTTTTTCTGGACATAATACCGTGTTTTTGTTTTTGTTTTTTTCCCCCTGAATATGAATCGCCATTGATTTTAAGGTGCACTCCAAGTTCTCAATAAGTTTTTGTGAAAAATGAAAAATAGTGTAAAAAGATTTATCGGTATCAAATTTTACAACATTAAAATAAATTTAAAATGAGATCTAATAAGAAGGGAAGAATTAGAGTTAATTCATAAGGATTATGAACTTTCAATTACATACATGAACCCGTAATTTCTCTAAATACCCCATCCCACAAATTTCTTTCTCTTCGATTTTAAGCCACCCCCGATTTTCGGTAGCTTTAACATTGGGAAAAAAGTACTGCTTAGATTCGAGTAAATACGGTAACCCCCCGCTTTAATTAAGTGTTCAGTAATAAATTCTTGTTCAGGAAATAGTTTCGATCTGCTTGCGATTAAAAGTGATAATATATAACTAGTTTTTACTGCAATTGTATTATCTTCAACAAATATAGGTGGCTGGGGTAGCTTAGTGGTCAAAGTAATGGACTTTTTTGAGTTTGAGCCTTACACCACTGAAGCCGATGCAAGTTAAATATGTCGAGGCTCAAACGTCCTCCCGTTGATGTGGTGGGGAAGTTAAAGAGAAGCTCAGCTGTCGTCCTCGTCATGTGACCATGATCCGTTACCAAACGCCCTCGACAAACGCCCTCAAGTAGCTGAACAGTGCAAAGTTTATATTAACTCTCACTCAAAAATTTAGTGAATACATCTTTTACATTTTTTAAAAGGTGATTTCAATTCTGACAACTCGTCTTCACAAAGATTCGTAACACATTTGTCACAGTTTGTTTTTTGATTTGTGTCATAGTGCCTTTTAAATTTAAATTTCTTAACACATGCATTACAGTTTTTACATATGAGGCAGAATATTATATTCTTGTTTTGGCATAAAAATATTACAGTTCCCATTTTTCTTGAAAATTCATCTTCAGTCCATCTTTTCTTACTCTGTTCTTGAAGCTTTATTATGTTTTGATTAAATAACTTTTGAGTTTAATATGAATAAAAACCCAAATCCCCTTTCTTTCACAAACGATTGAGTAAACACTACACTTTGTCTTGGTCACCTTGGGGTTTTTAAATTTTTAAAAATAAAACTTTAACTACTTCTGATGTTACGCTATTCGTCTCTCACTGATTGAACATTTCAAAGAGAAATGTAAGTCGCACACACGATAAGTTGTAGTGTGATCTATAACAAATAATATTCATAAATACATTTAAGAAAGCATTTATTATAGTAAAATTATATGAAAACAATTAAATAAAGTATTAAGAATAATTTTCATTCAAATGCTATTTCTATAATTAAATAGGATTTTCTTTACAACAAGAATAGATAACAAATTAGTATGTTGTAAACTTTTTAAAAAAGTTTTAACAGAAATAAAATCACAAAAAACGCTCCTTAAAGTTTGAAACTTAAAATTTTGTGAAATGTCTCCGAGGGCCGCAACCTATGTATTGGTGGGCCGCGTGTTTGACATGCCTGCTTTAGATCCTCTTTTTATCCTTCTTATTCAAAGAGACAGGCATATAGTGTCGAAATAGTTTCTTACACAACAAGAATAACTTAAAAATGTAATTTGCATTTACTTAGGACAGTGTTTTTCAAACTTTCAATATTTGTGACCCAATATTATATCATAATTTTCCTTGCGCCCCCCTCCATACAATAACAATGTATTGAATTAAATAATACTATACTTTGACGCTAAACCTCGACACAACTTTTACCTCTTAAGTGCCGCCGGCGTATATAAAGGTCTCACTCAACAAGAGCGTTAATTGCCCCGAACATATATACCTCTTTCTAAAGTACGATCTCTTTACTGTGAACTGTTCTCGATAACTTTATTCCTAAGTCTTTGGAAAGCGATAAAATTATCTTGTTAATGTTTGCGAAGGATTTACTTATTTTAGAGGATTTCTCCTTTTCTACCCCCTTCTAATGTACCACATACGCTCGCCTGTTAAACGATGGCATTGGGGAGATCGCGTAATTTTTAATCGGCATTTAACCCTTTATCTACCGACGGTACTTATAAGTACCACTTACTTTAAAATTACATAGAATAACCATTTTTCGAATACTCTGATGATACTTAGCAGGAATATTCTTTAAATACACTCTTTCAAAATATATGACATCACGGATTCCATGATGAGTATTTTAGCAGGGAAGGCGAAGTTTTATAGTAGAAATTGCGTTTTCAGTTGACTTTTTGATCGGATTGCGACTGTTGTCATTTTTATTCAGAAAAAATATTTAATGTGAAAAGCTAAGTGCCTTATTTTTTCTTGTATGTTATTTAAGACCTTAGGAAACGATTTGACTATTTATTTTTTAAGTAAACAAGTGTGTATTATTAATTTAACAGCTGGATATCTTTAATTTAATTAATTAGCTCTAACTAATTAAATTTCCCAAAGTTGAGTATTTTGTTTGTGTATATCCCTTAATTTTCAATGTAGTGATTCTAAAAAAAATATTACATGAAAAAAGCTGCAGTAAATCATAATGCGGTAGATAAAGGGTTAAGGGATTAATTATAAATCGTAGAAATTATCAAGATAAGTGCTAATTTTTGCATATAATTTTATATGTGTGAAGCCCGTAGGGTCACTAGTAATTAATAAACTTGTTCAGAACTTAGTATTGTTAAATTAATTATAAAATACATTACGCAGTACCGATATATTTATAAATGTATTATGTCAGTGTAAATGTGTATTTTTATTTTTTATTATGACAGAATGTATTTTGTTTGTTTACTTTCAGTAAATTAATAATTTTTTTAAATAATCTTTTGTTTTCTACTTTTCAATATGCTTGCGCCTCCTAACAGGGTTATGACGCCCCCAGTTTGAGAAACACTGGCTTAGGAGATTATAAGAAGCAATTTAACCTACGCTTCACATTAACACAACGCGACAGTGAGAAGAAAAAACTTATCTTTTTTCAGGATGTGTTTAAAAAAAAATTTCTCTGAAAATCATCAGTACGTATAACCCAAGACTGAGGGTAGAAATTGTTTTCACGGTCGAGTTGGTGAGAATATTTGCATTCGATCACAAAGGATGTTTTGCGAAAGTGTGATACTTTTCCTCAGTTTTTTAAATCAATGTTCCAAGAAATGTGTTTTAAGATTTTTTTCATTTGCTTGAATTCGAGGAAGCTGAGATGGTGAGAATATTTACATTCGATCAAAGGATGTTTTGCAAAAGAGATATTTTACATCAATTTTTTTTTTAAATCATTGTTCCAAGAAATGTCTTTTCAATATTTTTTATTTTTATTCCAAACCAGGAGGAGTCAAAAGTAAAGGTTTCTCATGGGGGAATCTAAAGTCCAGTCGTACATTATGGTTAAAGTCTTGCATCTGAAAAAGAAGGCGGTAGGTGGTGTTTATAAAGACATTAGGCACAAATTCTCGGCGGTAGATAAAAAAAAATGGAGAAAAATTTTAGAACCTTTAATTTCATGTGAAGATTGTTCGGCAAGCCATTTTATGTTTGAACAAAAAAGTAAATGTAATTTTCGAAGGAAAAGATAATTTGTTTAAAAGGAAAACTTCGTTTAAATTTTATCCATGCAAGAAACGTAACCTACTTCATCTAACACAGTTGTGTCCACACACACACAATCCAAACGACCTTGCTGGCCACTTCGGAAAAACTTTATAATCTCGCGGGTCGCACATAAAATTATGTACCTTTATATCAGATTAGGAAACAAAAAAACATTTATTGGAGTGCAAAATTTAATACAGAATGAATTATTATTTTCTTTTCATTATTTTTCATGTATACACACACAGACATAGATAATATAATAACGTTTATATAAAATAATAATGCAATGATAAAATAATGTTTAAAATATTACAGTTGCCTTTTTCCTGAAAATTAAGGTGTTCGTTTTGAATTGATCTTTCGTTACTCATTGTTAAAATTTGATTGTGCTGTCGTTCGCAAACGATTAAGTATATATACATTGCCCTTTTTCTTAACCGTCCTGAATACTTTTTTAAACTTTAAAAAACATCTCTGACTGCCTTTTCCTTTTTTTTTGGGCACTCCAAACAGAAGAGGAGGAGGAGAAATGAAAGTCGAACACACAGAGAATCATGTACCATCCATAGTAAAGGCAAAGTGCAATTCGGAATTTATTAAAAAAGTAATTTATTATAGTAAAATGAAATGTAACTGTTTGATAAAATATAAATCTGTTTTAATCTAAAGGACATTTCTATTACTGAAAAGGATTTATTTTAAAACAAGAGCAGGTAACAAGCAAATACCTTGTATATATATATATATATATATATATATATAGGCTTATTCTCTACAAACAAGATATAACATCCTTTGCCATTCGATCATCACATTCGAAAAACACATAGACAGTAGGAAAATCTCACAATGAAGGACATATGAGTAACCGAGATTAAAAATTATAAAATGGATGCTCCAGTGTATATGTTACCGGCAAAGTATGAAATCCGGCATTCTATAGAATGCCTAAAACTAGCCGGCAATGTATGAAATGATTTTTATTTCATACATTGCCTAGGCATTCTATAGAATGCCAAATGAGAAACCGGCATGAAAGTATGAAATACAGCAATTAGCTGATTCGTTGGTGGGGGAAGAGTGCGAGGGCAATGACTTGTGTGTACGTGCGACCCTTTGAATGACAGGGGAGAAAGAATCTCATGATTTCACCCCTGAAGGTCACCGCCTATATGTCGCAGGGGGCTTTCGTCAGATCCCTATAGGACAGGGGTCGGTAACCTGCGGCTCTTTGGATGTTAAGCTGCGGCTCTTTAGTTCTTTTAGAAATGCAATGGATCGATTTAAAAAGTAAAGCTTTGTGGAGTGGAAAATTTACAGAGTTGCAAAGCAAGTTGGAAGAGTTGGAGTTCCAGAAATGTATGTACTAACGCAACAAATATTGACAGCTTTAAAAGAAATGCCGCGAGTTCAGGCTCTTTTATGGAATACTCTTCCAGATTGCTACAGTGATGTAAAGAAGTTGGCATTTGGAGTACTGACCAGTAGAGCACACAGGAATTTTTCAAGGGGGTGGTCCGGGGTCGAAAGTTCACCATTCTTGTATCATGCTTCTTTTGATTTTGTCGATTTTCGGGAACAAAACACAGTAAAAAACTAATTATTGAGTAAATAATTGTAATAATTAATAAAAATTAATCTTAATAAAAATATTTTAATTAAATTTTACGTACTATATACTTAAAATTATAATCAAACGGGGAAAATATCAAGGGCTTTGGGAGGGTCCAGACACCCCCCCTTGTGTGCGCCACTGTTACTGTCTATCTTCGAATCAACATATTTGTGCGAGCAAACGTTTTCTTGCGTGAATATAATTAAAAGAGTAAAGTAAGAATCCAACTAACAAATGAAAATTTAGAGTCGTTTAATTTCAATTTTAAAACAACAAGTTATGAGCCGAATTTATCGAAACTTTTTAAAACCATGCAAAGCCAACGCTCCCATTGAATTTATTTGCTCAAATGTATATTATTGTCTTTTTTTCTTTTTAAGTGCAAGTTACATTGTTTAGTAAAGTTTAAATTTTCTTCTTGAAATTTCCATACAAAACCATCGCTCTCGTTAAATTTGTTTGCTCAATAGTTTGTTATTGCAGTACAAGTTAAAGTTGTAAAAAAAAAAAAAAAAGAAATGTTTAATTGTTTTAATTTTTTGCTCAAACAATAAGTAATTATCTAACATGTCATATATATATATTATCTAATTTGTTGTGAAAAACACTACTTATATATGAATAAATAGATATTTTTTCCTATGAATAAATATAGACTAGTTTTTTTTTTAATCAAAAAACTTTATTTCCGCAAGTACTATTTATTGTTGGCCAGAAAAATTTTTGTGACGCTTTAAAAACTTCGAAATTTTTTAAATTTTAATTTTTGGTTCTTCCGACTCAAAAGGTTGCCGACCCCTGCTATAGGAGATGATCATATCACGAAAGATGTTAAAATAAATTCTCTTTGTCTTTTCCCTGTTGTAAGTAAGTGAATTAGTTAAATCCCCAAACTGTTTTAGTGAAATGATGAAATGAAAAAAAATATGTCACTTTTTGGTGCTAGGGGACTGATATTTAGGAGATCGTAATAACTTTTGTTATGGTTAGGATCTGCTGGGACACATCCCCCCCGGTGCATTCCCACCCTCTCTACAGCTTTTTGGCCAATATCTCGACACCCGAGCCTCACAGTCTATTCGAATCTGGCTCATTCGATCCCTCTCTAACTGTTCTTACAGTTATTATAATTTTATGCTCATAGGGCTATTCCATGCATAGTTTTTAATTGTTTCAAACTTTTAAAATTTATTTATATCCACAATATCCACACTGAGCTGGCACTCCCTCTCCAACGGGAGGACGTTTGATCTCTCGACAGATTTAACGTGCACCGCTCCCCTACACGGCGGGTCTTT
Organism: Trichonephila inaurata madagascariensis; assembly: GCA_019973955.1. NCBI lineage: Eukaryota > Metazoa > Arthropoda > Arachnida > Araneae > Nephilidae > Trichonephila > Trichonephila inaurata. Next base: position 125,203 of record BMAV01014526.1, read on the forward strand.
AGTGGTACTGGGCTCGAACTCGTAGCAAGCCAGTCATGATACCTTGACCACTAGGCTACCGCGGCCACACCATCAAATAACGCGCAGCTTTACTTTCAAGCTGAATTTTTTTACTTTTGAGGTATTGTGACGTCTCTCGCGTCTTTCTGATTAACATGACTCCTATGTTCTTTGACGGCCACGATTAATGGCAAAACTTTTCCAACCCAATACCAAGAAGATAAACAATCATAATAAATAGTAAGAAGTAGGATATACTATAAAGGATATCGTGGCAAGCTTAGATAATATGGCGTAGCAGGCTCAGAATAGTATTACGTGGAATTACATTCACCGATCGATAGAGTGACAATAAAGCTTAGTGTGTGAAATCTTGAGGGATCAAGAATTAGCTGCCTTGCCGGATCCAAGAATCTTCATATATAAAGGGATTTATAAGATTATATTCTCTAGGTCAGGAACCAGAGAACTTCAGAAAAAAGAAAAGGTAATATTGGATATAAAGTAATTAGATAAACAGGATTTATTTAGGATAATTAAGATAGAGGATCTAGTTGCGTGATCTGACTTAAATACGTGATTTAATTTGGGCTTGACTCTCCTCTAGTATATTTGTCAAATTAGAATTTAAGTAATATGAATTTTCTTAATAAAAAGTTGTGTATTAAAATTATGTCTCATCATTTTGATAATCACACCTCAACACACTTGTGGAACCGGCAAGATATAGTCATCACAGGATGGCTATGTCTCAATGGCATGAACGTATTTAATTCTGGGTTAGGTAATGTGTAGGTGGAAATACAGTTCTACCTGAAATGTACTTTTCAGGGTCGGAGAATGTTGCAGAGTTTATCCACGGTGTATCGATAACAATATACAGTTACTTGAAATCCCAAATGTCTGTCGTATTAACTTACTTAAAAAAAGTCATCTCAGGGAAGGGCTCAAGATTGGTATTCGATATTTTGGTTCGTTGTTAGTACAAAATGCAATACACGGATTTTGCGCAGCTCAAAAGCTGAATAGCGAAGGCTTTTCGCGATCAAAAATAAAAAAGAACTACAGTCGGAGTTTTATGCATCACAGCGGGAAGAAATCAAGGAGGCGGCCTGATTTTGTGTATAGATTACTAAAAGTAGAAGTTTAGAATTAAGGAATGTCCCAAAAAAGCAGACTTAGTGGATCATATTTTAGTTCGACTCGAACCACAGATCAGGACTACGTGGAAGTCAGAAATCCACAAAATACGATACAACTTTTGAAGTCCTGGCTAAATTCGAAGAGAGAGATATTCTTGCAAATCCACAAAAGGGGTTATCAGAACCATAATATATATAGAAAGACGAGGTCAAAATGCGCATGGGATGCCTAATTTTGAAGCTAATGGTAAAACTGGAGGAATTCGGAAATAAGGTGAACCAAATAACAGGAAATGAGTTTACGAGAATAGCCGTCAAGAAAATAATAGAGGGTTCGAGAGGAATAGGTTTAATAATAATGATCAAAAGATTCAGCAACAGGGGTTACTCATTTCGAAATGAGCGAAATGATAATTTACAATAGGGGACCGTAGAAATAAGGGGTTCAGTGATAATTTCAATCGAGGCGATGGGACGCAAAGGGGACGATTAAACTCATTGTAAGGTTAATGATCAACCTCAGAGGTGTCGACAGAGAGACAATTAGACTTTCTCCAATATGTATAGCACCCGTAGAACTTCCCCACGTACCTATATTATTAAATAACACATTTTTGAAAGCGCTATGGGACACCGGAGCAGATAAATCTTTTATATCGGAAGAAGTATATAGAAAATATTTTTTCTATAAACAAATAAAAAAATCGCGAGCCCAGGTAATAACAGCACAGGGGTGCGCGAAATGCCAAAACAGGGGATTGTAGAATTGAAAATTAGGATCAGACAATTCGAAAGAAATTGGTCATTTCATGTGTTGAAAGATTTAGAATACCCATGTATTCTAGGTATAGATTTCATAAGTGCGTCAAGAATAGTATTAGATTTTAATCAAAAATCGTTGAAAATTCCAGATTCTCAAATAAATAAGGTGGTTGAACCAATTAAAGAGGAAAAAGTTGAGATAGATTTATCTAAAACAAAATTGGGGGAAGTAGAAAAACAAAAACTACAAAAATTGTTTAATAGTTTTAAAGGGTTATTTTCAGACAAACCAGGTCTTACTCATGTCTTATACCATGAAATTGACACGGGAGATAACCCACCAGTAGCTTCAAGGCCTTATAAGTATGATCGCACTAAGCAAGCAATAATAGATTTTCACATACAAAAAATGTTACAAGAGGAAACGATTGTTCCAATTCAGTCCCCATACGCGTCACCTGTTGTATTATGCAAGAAAAATAATGGGTTACCACCGGATAATCCGGAAGCATATAGATTTGCAGTAGACTATAGAAAATTAAATTCGATCACAAAGTATCCGCGATACCCTTTACCGTTAATAGATGATTTATTAACGAACATACCATATACAACAATAATGTCATCTCTTGATCTAAGAAGTGGGTATTTTCAAATGGCAGTAAACCCCAGCGATATAGTTAAGACCGCATTTGTAGTAAAAAGTGGCACTTATGCTTTCAAGCGGATGCCATTCGGTTTATCAGGAGCAGCTCCCAATTTTCAAAAAGCAATTGACATAATCCTAAAACCGGTGATAGGGAAGTTTGTGAGTGTTTACATGGATGACGTTATTATCGCGTCTCCATCATTCACTCACCATGTTGAACATTTAAGGGAAGTTTTTTCGTTGTTAAAGGATGCAGGATTGTTGACATTAAATAAGGAAAAATGTAAATTCAGGTGCGATGGTGAAATATTTGGGATTAATTATTAGTAAAAGAAGGAATTAAAACGGATGAGACAAAAGGTTGAGAGCTATACAAGAGATGAAACACCCCGTAACTCAAAAGAAGAGGTATCTAAGTTTTTTAGGTATGTCCCAGTGGTACGCAGGGGTATTAAAAAATTATGCGGATATTTGTGAGCACTTTATAATCTTAAACGAAAATTTAAAAATTTGTCTGGTCAATGAAGCACAAAGGCATTCAGAAAGAGGTCAAGGAGGCGGTAACGAAAGCGCCAGGTTTTAAAATTACCAAACAGGGAACCATTCGAGTTATTTACAGATGCCAGTTCGGTGGTTTTAGGAGCAGTTACTAAACCAACAAAACAGACCAGTCATTATTTGCGTCACGTATTACACTGAACAACGCAGCAGAGAGGAATTACACAGTAACCGAAAGAGATATTTAGCAGTAGTATGGGCGTTGAACAAATTTAGAACATATTTAGGAATATTACCAATTAAGGTAATAACAGATCACGCCGCATTAACACGCCTAACACATAGCAAAAATTTATCGAGTAGGATGATTAGATGGGCACATAAAGTTAGCAGAAATTCAATATAGAATGGGAACATAGACCGGGAACTCAAATGCGATGGCTGACATTCTCTCAAGGGAATCAATTAATAGGCGATATAATTGGTGATAAAATTAATTGTGCCATAATCAAAAGATTTGGTACCCTTCGCAGGAACAATTAATAAAGGAACAGAAAAATGACCCAGAATTAGGTCATATATATGAATATTTAGAAACCCGGAGAGAATGCTTCCGGTTAATGCAACGATATGTGAAATTGGTCCCACGATTTCCGTTTAGTGGAAGGATTGTTATTTTATGCGAAACACACCAACGTCATTAGGTGAAATGCGTGTATACATTCCCAAAATCTTTAAGGAATGAAATAATGAGAAATTTCGCGACAAGCCAATAAGTGGACACGTAGGCAGATTCACAAAACGTATCATAAAATTCGGGACGTTTGTTATTTCCCGTAGAAAATTTATTGATCAATATGTCTCATGCCATATGTGCCAAGTTAATAACTATAAAACGCGTTACCAGCTGGTCGGTTAAATCCAATTATATCGAATTATCCGAATGAGATAGTGACGTTGATTATTAGGCCCGTATCTATATCGAGAATAAGACGTAACCGCTATATTTTAGTAATAACCGATCATTTCAGCAAATGGGCTGAAATTATACCTCTTAAAAAGGCCTCATCTCGTATAATAGCGGATATTTTTTTTGATAACTTTATATCGCGTTATGGGCTCCAATAAATTAATAAGTGATAATGGTCTGGTATATCCGAGATTTTTGAGCACTTAGAGTGAAGGTAGGCATAAGGCATGTGAAGACTATTTGCATATCGACCACAACAAATCGGACTGAAAGAGTTAATCGAGATAGAGTACAAATGATTGCAAATTGTGTTGGTGATCAACACGATGCTTGGGATCAATTCTTACGTGTGAGTTTGCTTACGCTATTCGTACGGCGGTCGAATGAAACAACGGGAAAAACACCGGCTGGTGTTATTTTAGGTCGAAAATTGATTACACCATTTCAAAAAACTAGTTATATGATATCGGAAGCTCTAAATTCAAAATTCAAGATATACAGAAAAGAAACTTTTAAAGAAGCTAGACTAAGTACGAAAAATTAAACGGGAAGGTGGGAAAAATATTATAATAGACGTAGAAAAGGACATAAAAATAAAGGCCAATGATTGGGTTTTATTGGAAACACACCCTGTAAGTTCAGCTGCCTAACAAGTATGTGCTAAATTTAAAACAAAAAAATTTGAGGGACCTTATAAGGAGTCTTAGAAGTTAGGAACTTTAATAATATTGTAATATGGAAATCAGAGGAAAAAGATTAACGATTAACGTAAGATCAAATAAGGAAATATATCGTCATAGGAAATGTGACGAGGTCAGATAGGAACAGGTATCCCAAATAGTATAAGATCAAGTCAGGAAACTAGTACTTCGGAAAAAGTACACCAAGGATTAAATGAGTCACAATATGGAAAGAAAAATCTGCGGTGAAACGTAGGTTAGAACCAAAAAGGGATTGGTAACCAATCAAATCAATATAAAATACAGAAGGACCCATAAAAACAAATCACTGGTCAGATCACTACCTAGTTCATTGAGGGAATGAAAATAAAAAACAAAAGGTTTAAATATAACCAAGGTATTAAAAAGATCAGGTGTATCCGGGGACAAGTGGACCACAAAAGAAAGTGGCAAAAGAAAGGGTAATAATAATAGTAATAATAAAAAGACAAAATGTCATCTAGTACTATTTCTAGAGATGAAAAAAGCAGAAAGAGAATCAACGGAAGTTCCATATGAAAAAGAACGCTACAATTTAAGGCCACGACGAGAACAGAAGAACCCCGACCAGCCAAGAACACAGTTAAGGAGGAGCGGAAAAGGACGACAAGGAGATTACAAGCCTTACAACAAGAAATTCCACACAACCAAGAATGAGAAGAGTGATGACACCTCATCGTTGAACGTGAATGTGGGGAGACCGAATATAAAATCAGGTTGTATTGTTTCGTGCTTTTATGATCTTCCAACAAGTGGTCGGAAGAATTGCCCAAGAAAGGGAAGTCTCAGGCGGTGCTTAAAAGTTATAAAGCCAGAGTCAAACACTACCAATGAGTGTTCATTTAATTTTGGAACTTTTGACTTGTTAAAATTTTTTCTGAAGAAAAACATTTGTATTCACATTTGTTTACTTCGATGTATGACTTCCGTGAGATGCGAAAATTCAACTTTGGTTATTTGTTATAATGGTTTTATTGAAAAATGTTTGTAATTGTATAAAATGTGTATATATATATATGTTGTTGTATTGTTACGTATTATGAAGGCATCTGGTTCGAAACGCGGCGTAGTCAAGGCACTAACAATAATAATAACGGCGCTGCGCGGCTCATTTGGGAGTTTTTGTTGAAACCAGATGTGGGGATGGAGATAAAATTTATTGTGATATATAAATAATATATGTAAAATTGATTAATATTATGGAAATATAAGAGAGACTCAAATAGTTTCATTTCAGGGAGACTGACCCTGAAAATCTTGAAAAGTATATAGAAAGCTTCAACGTGTTCCAGGCTGTTAAGAAAGGGAGCAGAAGTACCAGCTCCATATGCAGTGTTAGATTGGGTCTGCGCACCGAATAATAGTTTTTAAGTGTATAAATATTTTAAGTAACGAAATGTAAAGTGAGTAGGCACAAATTAAGCAGTAATTATTAATGTTGGCCTAGTTATTGGAGTAAATTTCATTGTCATGAGTTTAAAATTAAATTGAATATTAAAATTTCTAGGGCTGAAGGTAATGAAAATTAAAGATCAAGATAAATTTTGGAAATTATAAAAGTTAAAATTTAATATTAAAATTGCAATGAAAATTAAAGTCAAGATAGATATTGGAAATTATAAAAGTTAAAATGAAAGATTTAAAAGATTAAAATTTAAAATAAAACTCTCAGAAAGCAGAAAGAAATTTAGAAATAAATTTAGACACGTAATTTATTAAGGGCATTGAGAGCCATAAGTAAATCACGTTTTTTTCTTCTTGGAGGGTTGTGACGTCTCTCGCGTCTTTCTGATTAACATGACTCCTATGTTCTTTGACGGCCACGATTAATGGCAAAACTTTTTCAACCCAATACCAAAGAAGATAAACAATCATAATATGTAAAATGAGATATACTATAAAGGAAGGATATCGTACAGCAAGCTTAGATATAGCGTAGCAGGCTCAGAGATAGTATTGTGGAATTATTCTGATCGATAGAGTGACAGAACTTAGTGTGAAATCTTGAGATCAAATTGCTGCCTTGCGGATCAGAATCTTCATATATATAAGTTTATAGATTATATTCTCTAGGTCAAGGAACCAGAACTGAAAAAGGTAATATTGGATATAAGTAATTAGATAAACAGGATTATTTAGGATAATTAAGATAGGGGATCTAGTTGCGTGATCTGACTTAAATATACGTGATTTAATTTGGAAAAGCTGACTCTCACTCTAGTATATTGTTGTCAAAATTAGAATTTAAGTAATATAAGTTACTCTTAATAAAAGTTAGCCATTAGGAGTATGTGTCTCACATCATTTGATAATCCCACACCTCTAGCTTACGCGGAACCGGCAAGATATAGTCATCACAGGATGGCTATGTCTCAGTATATTCGTAGTATAATGCCCTCTCTCCTTTTTTATGAAGAAACACACCTGAAATGTACATAAGCAAGGCTCTTGTGTTTTTAAGTCATTTATTCAAAGTAATATCTCAGGTTTTTGAAAAAATATTAGGCTTCGACTCTTTAAGTTTTCACACACACATTTCTTAGAAAAAAAAATACCCAGCATTTCAATATATGTAGAAGCCTAAATTTTTTTATACTCATCTCTTTTTTTTAAGTTGTCACTTTTATACACGGGGTACAACGCGCACCTGTAAATTTCAGTCTCATTTTTATGTTAAAAGTACGCGTTATACGCCGGACTTTACGGTATATAAATTTCACAGGTGACTCCTAATATATCAACGATAAAGTTGCTTTGAACAAAACTTTTCAAAAGACCTTCGGCTCCTTTATCAAAAAAAATAAAATAAGACAATAAATCGACTCGTTTCCAAAGATTTCTTCAAAATACTACGGCATTTTTTTTATTTTTTTCCAAAATTAAATCTGAAAAACAGTAGCATAGACAACTCTTGCAAAGCTCCTGTAACAACAGTCACAAAAGGAACTCATAGTACAAAAAGCCAGTTTTTTTCCCACCTTTCTCGTAATTCCCCTCCCACTTGAATCTCTTTTTTTAAACACAATTTATATAAGAAAAACACAAAAAAAGACCAAGTAGCGGCAATTCTTCAAACTTCCACGAAAGAACAACCCAGCTGTAAGAAAGTCAAAAGATCAACCTATCCCCATCCAATCATCAAACCCAACAATTTCCCCCCACATCACATTAAAAACAAAATAAAATAAACATTCTTGACGAAACGGAAATGCCTTTCCTTCTGGAAATTTACAGACATGAGCGATTCCTTGAAGCAGAAAACTACCCTTTCAGGCTCCGCTGCGATTCGTGAACAATCAGAGAATCTATTTAAATTGAAAGTTTGAGAATATTCATAAGAACGGGAGACAACAAAGAGGAACAAAAAGGCATCACGGGATTTCAAAAAGACAAAAAAAGGAAAAAAAATACAGTTTTTTAAAAAATTCAAAAAAAAAAAATTTAAAAAACTATTTTAGAACAAATTTATCCCAAAATCATGAAATAAATGTTTAACCCCGAAGTAAATCAAGGTTTTTGGTTTTAATCATACTTTTCTAAATAATCCATATTTTTTTTAAAAAAAGAGAACATTCAAATACTAAAAGCTAAAAGGAAAATCCAAGCACCGAGATTTTTAGTTTGAAAAAAAATCATTTAAAATCAAATACACCATCTCCTGTGTATTACGCGCACCTATACTTTCAAGCCACAATATTTTTACTTTTTAGGTATATTTCGTCGTATAACGCGCACCCCTTTTTTTACGCAGAAATTTTATTATATCGAAGTGTGCAATGCTTTATGTTTTGATGTCATTTATTCGAGGGATTATTCCAAGCTTTAGAGAGAAAAATTCGTAAACTTCTAGAACTACATCCCTTTAAGTTCATAAAGAATGTGATTTCATTAAAATTAATACTATTTCGATATATGTAGGTGTCTTATTTTTTTCCATGTTCAACTTTTTTTTTTTTACTTTTAAAGCTCTCGTTTTTATATCAGGATTATAACGCGCACCCGTAAATTTGAAACGTATTTTTTTATCTTCAATGTGCTCGTTATACGCCGGATCTTACGCTACTTTTTATTAAATAGTTGCAATTAATATAAATATACTACATATGACAGAATCACAATATTAAGTGACAAAATAGAAAGCGATTTTCCATTTTCCTTTCTATATATGCTGTTGGACTTTTTGTTTGTTTGTTACTATTCTAATGAAATATATATATAGTACAGTATAAAAGGAATCACATTCTCAGAAATTCGAACATCTCAGATGGGATTCGAACTCACGACCTTTGGATTAGAAGTTCAACGCGCTCTCCATTGCGCTACAAGGACGCAACGACAGATTTTCCTTTTTATATATGGTGTTAGACTGTTATTTTTGTTTGCTATTATTTATTCGTTAATTAAATAAAAAAATGAATTAACATTTGAAAAAACTGTATTAACATCAAGTGTCATCCACTAGAAGTTTTAAAAAATGTATTTGAACTTGAGTGGATGAATAAAAAGGATTTTATTAACGACTGAAAATTTGAACAAGATATATACAGGGAGAGTGAACTAATAGTAGGAAATGAATAACAAAACGCGTATTCCACGCTACAGGGCAGCATTTTCAAAATGAAATAATAAACTATTTTAGCTGAATCTATTCCTAATGAGATAACATGCACATTGTCATAAAAAGCAAAATATACACTATAATTCTTGACTCTACACCAGATGTTAGTCACATTGAAAAAAAAAGTTTGTTATTAGATATGTGAGCACTCCTGATGGTAAGGTATATATATATATATATATATATATATATATATATATATATATATATATATATATATGTGTGTGTGTGTGTTTTAGAATTTTTTCTAGGAGTTTTTAGGAATACTACACAAGAAAGGCTTTCAGATATGGACACATTCTCTATTGAATCCGAAGTCTCTGAAAAAATTGATTTCACCAAAATGATTGACAAACTTGTGCTTCTCAGAAAGCCAGAAAGGTTATTTTATAATGAATTATTAAGTAGTCTTTGTAGAAGAACTGAGAGAGAGAGGAGAGAGAGAGAGAGAGATTTATATACTTTTCGTTTCTCGAGATTTATGCTTTAATATCGGGTGTTGTCCTCGTCACTTTTTACCATGGTTCAAACTAACAAGGTGCGTCACCTAAAGCCCTCGAGTAGCTGAATAGAGTGTGACATAAATATTCACTCACTCGCCTCTGAAGTCCAATAGTGTACAGGAGAAAATGTACATTAAATCTTTTGAGGTCTGAAGTTCTCCTGTTGACGTAGTGTAGAAATTTGAAAAAGGGTACCAGCTCAGGCTTCATCCTCGTCACTTGACAGTGTTTCCAAATTACAAGATCCGTCATCAGTAGCCCTCGTGTTGCTTCAAACAGCGACACTTAATTGGCATACTCTGAAACGGTTTTCTTCAATAGTTTTAAATGTTATTTTTTGGCATACTCTGAAAATGCAATTTTCTTTTTGGAATTTATGACAGATTCAGGTTTTGATAAAATGATTTACGTGTTAGTAAATAAAGTGTTATTTTTTAAAATTCTCCTCCTAAGAATATCATATATGAGCATTTTGGGGTGACCGCCTGAAGATTAGTAGTTAATAATTACATACCAAAATATTCAAGATTGGCTGATAGTATGCAGACTAAGTCTTCTACTGACTATAACTAAGAGACAGGGGCGTAGCTACTGCCGTATCAATGATACGGGGCCCCAAAACGTGTAAGCAAAAAATTGCAAAATGTTTAGGGGCTCCTAGAAAGGGCCTCCCAAAGAACATGGATACAGCGCCCACTCAAGACTAGCTACGCCAGTGCTACGAGAACCAACTTTAGGGGAAAATCTTTTATTTATTAATGTATTTTAAATTGTTTGATAATAAATGCATCATTATGTTTTTATCTTGCAGTTTGCTTTATACGTGGTCTTAAAAGTGTGTTTTTTTATTGTACTTATGTAAAAACGTGCTTATTCTGTATTTATTAAGTTATAATAAATGTTGTAGATCTTTTTCAATTCCTACCATTAGCTCACACTCTCCCTATATTATATATATATATATGTATATATATATATATATTCATTTATAGATTCATTTATATATACATATATTCATTTATTTATATATATATATTGTTCAAATTTTCAGTTGTTAATAAAATACCTTTAATTCATCCACTCAAGTTCAAATACATTTTTTTAAACTTGTAGTGGATGATACTTGATGTTAATACAGTTTTTTCAAATATTAATTCATTTTTTATTTAATTAACGAAGAAATAATAGCAAACAAAAATGACAGTCTTACACCATATACAAAAAGGAAAATCTCTTGTTTCGTCCTTGTAGCGCAATGGATAGTGCTTTGTACTTCTAATCCAAAGGTCGTGAGTTCGAATCCCGACTGAGGGCTGCGGTAGCCCAGTGGTCAAGGTATCGGATCATGGCAGGCATGTCATGAGTTCGATCCCAGTACCACTGAAGACCCGCCGTGTAGGGCAGCGATGCACGGGTTAAATTTGTCGAGAGATCAAACATCCTCTCGTTGGTGTGGTGTGGTAGCTAGGAGAGGAGGGTGCCAGCTCAGGTGTCATCACTTGACCATGGTTCAAAATTACGTGGTCCATCACCAAAAGCCCTCGTGTAGCTGAACAGTGCGACGTTAATATTCACTCACTCGAATCCCACCTGAGATGTCCGAATTTCTGAGAATGTGATTGCTTTGTACTGTACTATTTCATTAGAATAGAGTTAAATGTCTTTCATGAATATGTAAATAGTAACAAACGAAAATAATTGTCCAACTCTATATATAGAAAGGAAAATCTCCGTTAATTTTTCCCCTTAATATTGCGATGCTGTCATATGTATATACATATTTATATTAATTGTAATTATTTAATAAAAAGTAAAACTAAAATAAAAATTTTCTTTGTTGACCTATGCAGGAATTGACTTAAATTATTTTTTTATATGTTACTTGTTCTCAGCTCACCTATTCTAAGCCCCACTGAATAGGACCGCAACACCCTCAATCATATCTCTTCATCTCTCAATTTTATAGTAGGTTTAAGTTTTTGAATTAGGAAATCTTTTTCTCTTAGGAATTTTCAAAAAATCAATAAAATATGATTTTTATAATGTATTATGCATTTATTAATGTAAAGCTGAATGTGTTGTGTATTACACACATGTAGTAGCTTTAATGCCATGTTATTTTTTAAACTTAATGTACATATTGTGACGATTGAAATAAATAAATTTTGCGCGATATTGATTAGTTTATATATATTGTTTATTACGTCACATCTATTATTTAGATTATACATTGAAGTTATTAAACTTATTCATTAGATTATTGGAGCTCAAGTTCTGTTTGTGAGGGAGGAGTTTTTTTGGGGTCCGCTTTTCAAGAAGTTTTCACACCATCTCTTGTTCTCTCTCTGCCCTCTCTAGGGTCTCGGGGGGTGACCGTAGACGGCCCCCTTATCCTCGGGCTCGGGTTGCATCCGGTTCGTGAGTGGAATAGGAGAGAGTTTCTTGTGGTGTCAAATTTTTCCGGGGTGGTCCAAGACAAGACCGCGCAGTAATTTAAGGTTGCAGGTGTCCCTTGAATGTGTGGTTCATATCTACAAAGAAGCCAATTCACAGCTGTGTGGCGGGAATCGTTACAACATATTTTACATTTTTACAATAATGTAACAGAAATATAAACATTTTTTAAGAATTGCAATTTAACTTTACTTTTTAGAAGATATTTGGTATCAATTTTTTCACAACGCAAGTCATCAAGATTTGATTAAAAATACTGAGCTGATGTAATTTTTCAAATTGATGATAAATCTTGATTGGGGTTAATCTTATCTTTCTGAATTCTCGCTATCTTTCCTTAAAGAAAATAATTGCCCGCATAAATAAGTGGTTCCGAACATAGCCATTTTTTGCATAACAAACTATGAGTTTTAGGAAAAAGATCTACTGATAAATACGAGCATGTGTTGTTACTAATGCCACCTGATCGTCAAAGACCAGATCAAGGCCCATGAAATTCATCATGGTAAAGGGCTAAGTGACGCCTGTCGTTAGCCGTAGCTTTGAGCACCATACAGGTGACAGTACGATTTGGCCCGATTCCACCCCAATTTAGAGGAAGAACACTCTGAGACTCTCAACTTCCATATTTTTTGCTTCAACAAAGAATTACACTAGATTTCAATTAATTTATTTGTAAGCTTTCATCAACAATTTCAGTATCGATAGACAGAGATAAAGTAAAAGTGCGAAATTATAACTCATAGCTCTTAAAGTTAGAATTAATAATTCCGTTTCAAACAATTGAGTTTTATCAGCATATTCAGTAAATTTTAATTTATGAGAATTAATCAACAGATATTGACAGACTTCAAAGTGAGACAAGTTTTCTTTTTCTATTTATTTTCGCCAAAGTAATAATAATATTATTAAATATAGTTGTAACAACACGGTTTTTGTCTTAAAGCTTAATATCAAGTTGATTCAGATGGCTTGTGTAATATCAACTGAGAAAGTCAAGCTCTTGATGCATTATCCATCGTTTAATTCACAAATTCAAAATATTTTTATTTTTAAGAAAATTATAATTTCGTCTAGCATTTTTGAAGAATGATTTTAACACTTTATGATTAGAAAGCCATTGAATTTCCATATAATATGGTAGATCGTCGAATTCATTCTCTATATCTTCGAGAAATTAAGCTAATTTATGATGATTGAGTCTATGTTCTCGAATAGAATTTACAATTTTGATGACTATTTTAAAACATGTCCTATATTTAAAACTTTGTAGTACAGTATCTTCTGGTGAATAATACAATGAAAACGCTGAAAATTATTATTGTCATGCTGTTTGAATATTTCTTTAATCTGGCAACAACTCCTTTAGTAATAGCGATCATGGTAGGCACAACATCATGCAAGCCAAGCCAACTTTTCCACACACACACACAATGTGGCAACTTATATTTCTTCAAAACATCTATAAGTACATTAAAAATATCAGCTCCAGATAATGTATTTTGAATATGAATGATTTCCAAAAGTTCTTCACTTATTTTTAAATCAACATCGCATCGGTGAAAAAAAGCGACTAGCTGAGCAAAATTTCGAATATTTGTACTACTTTCATCAATGTTGCAATAAAGGGGGCTTGAAATGTTGATATTATTGAATTATGCTGATTTCTCAAATTCTCGTCTATTTCATCAACTCTGTTACCAACAATATTTCAACTTAAACTTACATTTTTAATTGACTTTGTGCTGGACATAATACTTCCGCTGTCTTAAATAAACATTCACTTATAAATTCCCCTTCAATAGATGAATTCGATCTGCTTGCGAGATTAAATGTAATAATACAGGAGTGGCCAACCCAAATGATCTCGCGGGCCACTTCGAAAGAACTTAACGATCCCGCGAGCCGCAAATAAAACATATCATTATATTAGAATTGGATCCATTACAAACATTTATTGTAGTGAAAATTTAAAACAGACTGATATAGTATTATTGTTTTCATTGTTTTTCATGTATACAAACATAGGTAGTATAATAATACTAATGCAATGGTCAATTAATGTTTAATTTATTTAATTAGTGAGATATCTGTTTCAAAACTCTTTCAATTAGTTTTTGCAAGTAGATCTCAATGCATGTGTATTTGCGTATCGTAATTGATGTTGCAGATTTTCGTGCGTTAAGTTTGAGCACGATTTATGTTTGATAAATTTCAATTTAGAAAAAAAAAGAGATTCGCAGTAACAGAAGCAACGTGATAAAATAGTAACAGTTATGGGTTTTATTTTAAAAAAAACAAACAAAAACTCTTTAAACAAAAAATAGTCGAATTTTGTAAAGTAGTAAAGAATTTCGTGGGCCGCAAAATTATTCAAGGCGGGCCACATGCGGCCCCCGGGCCGGACACCCATGAGCTACACAATAGCTTTTGGTGACGGACCTCGTAATTTTGAACCATGGCCAAATGACGAGGACGACACCTGAGCTGGCACCACCTCTCCTAACTACCACACCAACGGGAGGACGTTTGAGCACTCGATAGATTTAACATGCATCGCTCCCCTACACGTCGGGTCTTTAGAGGTACTGGGTTCGAACTAGTGGCAAGCCAGCCACGATCCGATACGTTGACCACTGGGCTACCGCGCCCTACACTTAATCAAATTACAATAGAAAATTATAAGGTAGTTACATTGTTGTATGTGCTGTCTTTCCGAAGAAAGTGTAATCGCCTGAGGCTTTGGAATTTGATGGAGCATGGTTTAAAGTATCAGGAAGAAAACAATTTCCTAACTGCCCCCCGCAGTGAGTGTTTGCTACTCAAGAATGAAAACTGTCCCTGGGATTTAGCTTTTCTTACCGATACTATGAGGCATTTAAATAATTTAAATTTATGGTTACTAGGAAAAGATTGTACTATTCCAACCCTGTGATAGTTCCTAAATCTACTTTTGTTAAACTTATGCTTTTTTTTGTCTCGATTTTTTGAGAGAAAAACTTAACACGTTCCCATTAACGTACAGGAACTATCTACCACAGTTAAGAATTCTGCGAGATATGATAGGTTTAAAAATTTATCATTCATTTTGCAAGATTCGTTCAGTGCTAGGTTTCATGATTTTCAGGATGATAAAAAAAAAAGCTGATCTTTTCATGTATTCTTTTTCATAATTTCACTGCAAGCAGTGGCGTACCAAGGGGGGGGATCCTTGGGTCGGACCCCCAAAGCCCTTGATTTTTTTCCGATTGATTATAATTCTAAGTATATAGTACATAAAATTTAACTACTAAGTATTTGTTATTAATGATTAATTTTATTAATTAATGCTAATTATTTATTCAATAATTAGTTTTTTACTGTGTTTTGTTCCCGAAAATCGACAAAATCAAAGGAGCATGATACAAGATTGGTGAACTTTCGACCCCGGACCCCTTGAAAAATTCTTGTGTGCGCTACTGACTGCAAGACGTTAATTGTTACGAACCTGAAATCCAAAAATCGGAAGTATTGATCTTCAACACCATAATACACTAAAAAGCAATTATAAGTAACTCATTTCAAATGCAAGCAGTGCCGGTTTATCCATTGGGTGCTTGGAGTGGGCCCCAGGGACCCGGAAGAGCCTAGAAGGACCCGGATAAGATGGATTTAATCAGATTCATTGGTTATAAATTTTGATCCAATGGTGCTAAGGGGGGCCTGTAGATCTTCTGCGCCCAGGACCCCCGAAATGAGCTTAAATCAGCACAGACTGCAAGGGATCTAAATTATGTTGAATTTTGAACGATTGGCTGTCAGATATTGTTATAGAGGTGTGTTTCGATCAACATGCGTTTGAACGAATGTTTTCGAATATGAACATAATAAAATCAAAATTAACTGATACACACCTGAAACAACCTACTTTTGTTAGCATAGTCAAGAACAAATCCTAATATAGTTGACTTGGTAAAAAAAACCCTACAAATTCAGAAGCCACATTAAGGTATCCGACTACGTTCGGAACCGTGATTTTGCAAAAGCTTATAAATGGGTAATATTTATGATATTTATAGTGTCACTTAGATTAGAGAAAACCTATATAAAATTGTTTTACGAATATTATTACAATAAAAAATTATTTAATTACAATATTTTGATAAAAAATGAACATAAAAGGACCCATTTTCAAAACATTCTCCTTTTATGAAAAATACTTCTATCATAATAATATTTCACCTGTATATATTTCAGACCTCTGTACAGAGGCTGAACTAGAATTTTTGAAATATATAACTTAGAAGGGGATTTATCCTTATTTTACTTCAACAGAGGGGAGAAATTTTAAGAAAAAAACGCCGATAATTATTTCAATAGGGGCTAACTCTGAAAATAATGTGAATTTTTCAAAAATAATAGTTGAGACTCCCTGGAGAAGTCTTTACTTTAGATAAAACCACACACACACACAAAATATTAATATTATTGAAACATTTTTTTATAAAAGGAGAACATTTTGAAAAAAGGTTATTCTAAGTTCATTTTTTGCCAAAATATTGCATTTAAATAATTTTTTTTTGTCATAATGTCCTTAAAACAATTTTATACATGTATTTTAATCTAAATGACACTAAATATCATGAAAATAATCCAATTATGCGCTTTTTTAAAATCACGGTTCCGAACGTAGTCAGATACCTTAAGAAAGTACTGAATTGTTTAATAATTATTTAGAATTTAATGTTTCAAATTACTAATTTTAATTTTTTTTATACCTAAATAAAATGATTCAACCTGTAAAATATTTATTAATAAGAAAACCTTAGCTTGTACTTTTGTCTTATTTATTATATCTTTAAATCTCCACTACGAGATGCATAAAAATAAGCTATTTGCGTAAAAATTCAATAATTAGCCTATAAGTAACATGGTTTTCACCTTTTCATATTCTTTTATTTGTTAGAAAAGTTGGAAGTGGCACGCACAATTTTTCTTTATCAGATAGTGGCACTCTTCCCAAAAAGGTTGGCCATCCTTGGGTTACACATTATTACACTTTACCTGTATTAAAGAAATTTGTCTCTAACGCTTGTTATGCCCCTTCACAATATTTTTAAAGTTTTTCACAGCTGTAAAAATGGAGTGTATATTATTGCGATTTTTGGTACATAAATTCATAAAGTTTAAATAACTAAGAATTAAATGTGTGCGGTTAAATGGTGGTCAAATATAATGATATCTGCAATCACATATTGATTAGTATTGTAATAAATAAGAATTATACGCCCAAAAAAATTAATTTCCTTCTTACAAATTTTTAAGTACTTTTCATATATTGAGCTGGTTCTTATTATAAACTAAAATCAATATTTGTAGATATTTAACATCTTTTAAGTAATGTATTGAAGATATTACTAATTTTTATACGGATCTTTTCATGGCTTCAATATTAAAAAGAATTCAGAATTTATATAATGATTTTTTGGTCCGTTTTGAGCCAACTTTTCATTAAAATTTTCTTTTTCTAAAAGTTATAATACTTTTTTAAAATTATTTTTCAATTTTTAAGAAAATATTTACGTTATTTCTATTATTTTTAGAGCTCTATTAAGTACATTTTATTATTCGCGAACATCAAATCAAATCAAACTCAAGCTGCTTGCTATTGATCGATAGTCGCGTTTCAAAAGTGATTCCATGAATTCTTTGACCTGTTGCAATGCGGTGAAAAATCGATATATTTTTTTTTTAAAAACTCTCTTGCTATACTATCCATTAATTCTTTAAACAAAAAGCATATTTTTCAGCAATTTTAAAGATTTTCGGTCATTTTAATGTTTTTTAAAGTATTTTAAGGAACTTTTTTAAACTTTTGAATCGATTTATACCCGACCTTGTTGCTATGTGCGCCTTCTATTCTAGTTCTTTCGCAGAATTATAAAAACCCCTTTCCCCGAACATGACGCGTTTTATTTCCGAGAATAGGATTTTGGGAGGCACGGGCCAAACGATCGAGTCCTGATCTGATCTAGAGAACGGCGACGGTAGGGGATGAGAACATTTCTGATCTTCATCCTCCGCTTCTTTGTGCGCCGTAAAAAATTTCGTAATGCCCTTTACGTGTAAAAGGAAAAATAGCGGGGAATTTTGCCCATATAAAGTTTTTAAGATTAGTTTCCATTCACAACGTATTTAATACCTTCTTTTTTGGTACCCGAACACGTTAAAAATGACCAAATTCGGTAAAAAACAGATATTTTTTTTTATTTTACTGAAAAAATGATCTTTGGTGTTTAAAAACTATTTTTGTTTTGTTTCTACGGTACCTAGATGTCAAGCCCAAAATTAATTTTATTAAATTAAAAAAACCGGGAATTTGGGATTTTTTATCTACCAAAAGAGGGAATTTTTAAATTATTCAAAATCTATCATGGAAGTCGATAATCAAAATATTTTTATAAATGTTTTAATAAAACTTCTTGAACCTGATCTTGTATTTTTTTTCTGGGGAATGATGAAATATTTTTTTGTTAATATTTTTGAGTTATTCTGTTATTTAAGTAATGGTTATAAAGAATATCAAAATTTTTGTTTAATCAATCAGTTAAAATTTCAAATTTTATAAATTTTTTAAAATTTTGTATATTTTCTAGATAAATGCATCTACTTTTTTTTTTAGTAATATTTTTACTAGTATTATTTTTTTTGCTATTAGGAAAAGGATGAAGTAAATTTTACGATGCACGGAACTCACGGATGCGCGCACACCGTTTTTCAATATTTTAAATTTTTTTTTTGGGGTTGGGACTGATATTTGAGGGATCGTAATAACTATTGTTATAAACCATATCTGTTGGGAACATCCATCCGGTGATTCCCCCACAGTTTTTTGGCCAATATATCGGCAAGCCTCACAGTCCATTCGCCCTGGCTCATTCGACCCCTTTTATCTGCTCTTCCAGTTTTTAAGTTCATGCTCATGGGGCTTTTCTTCATAGTTTTAATAGTTTTAAACTTTTAAATTTGTTTAAATTTAAATATCTTGTCCTGTTTGAGTCTCGGACTTGAGATTTAAAACCAATTGTTTTCCCCTGTCGAGACCCATCCAGTCAACTTTACCCCATTGTGTAGGCAGGGGGAGGGTTTAATTAAAAAACATCATGCTCCCATGTTAACCCCATGGGGTCTAAAAATTTCACCCCGGAATTGAGTTGGGACTTGTTTTTGGGAGGTCCGCCATATTTCATGTTAGCGCGAGTTTTTACGTGGAATTGGCCCCTCCCCGGTGCTCCCCTACAGGGCTTCCCTAATAAGAACTCGAATCCTATGCTACCTTGGTTGACCACACCATCTGGATTCGTTTGTTCTCCCTATGAGCATCCTAGATATATTTTTTCAGAACAATAGACCCATTTCTTCACCCATGTTTAACATTTAAAAATTATTTTAAAGTTTTAATTTTTTTTAAACCCCGTATAGCCCCCAAGGGTTTTAGAGCTTCGTTATTGAAACTGGGACCATAGGTTCTCCTCATTAAACTCTTTCATCTGTTAAAATTTCGTGTGTGATAGTGGGCTTGGGGGCGTTATACTAAAATTATATATATATAACCCCCATGTTATTCCATGGGGTTTGATTTTTTATGACGCCCGATATTAAGAGATAGATGGATGAAACTTTGGGATCACCATCCCTTTTTATCGTTGGGATGTATGTTGACCTTTTAGTCAAGTTGCTCCCGGGGAGTTATTTTCCCCCCTTTTCCCCGAGCTAGGACCGCCCCATTTGCAACTAGACTCCGGACCGGTTCGAATGGATTCCTCTCAAGTTTCCCCACAACCAGGCCGAGTTTCGAGTTTCTGGGCGCCGCGTGCTTCCATTTCATTTATTTTTTAAAAATTTTTTAATCATTTTAAAATGACAATAACTCGGGGGCTCTTTTCAGGCGGATGTCTTAATTTTCTCGGAAACGATTCTTCCCTCCGAGACATTCAATATGAGGTCTCAGGTGTCACATTCGGTTCTCCTCATTTCCCGATAAGTTGGAACCCCCATATTATTGGTCCATTGTCCTTTGCGGGGGGTTTAAATTTATTTAAATCGTGATTATCCAGGTTTGGGGGTGGTCCGATTGACTTAAGGTTGGTATCGTTCAACTCTGCTCGTGACCCCTTTTTTATTGGCCCCGCTTGCCCTGCTCAAAAAATTTTTAGAAAGATTTTATTTTTTACGCCAAAAAGAATCCTTACGTGCGTACATAAGTACACACACACTTTTTTTTTCTTTTTTACTTTTTCTTTAATTGCTTTGAAGTTTTTCAAAAAGATTGCTAAAATTTCACTTATAATTGTGATTTTTGTAAAATGTAGACAATTTTGTTTAAATGTTGTTATAATTAAATATTGGTATTGTGATTCTTAAAAAGCATTTATAATGTTTAAGTATGCTATTTTTTAAAAAAGTATTCTGAACATGCTCGGATACAAACCAAATATAATAATAAAAACCTGTATTTCGCACGCAAAAAAAAAAAATGAGCATTTTCTTATGACTCTTGCTTTGAAATTTTTTTATTTTTTCTGTTGTCCGTTTGAATTTGAATGTTAAACCTTATTTGGTATCCCTATTACAAAAATAAAATCGAAATTCTTGAAAAGGTACGAAATAGATTCAGGAGTTAATTTTTTTAGAGAAAAAATAATTTTTTTATTCATAGGATTTATCCTCCTATTTACACAAAGTTTTTGATATTTCGGGTTTAAAATCACAACGAGATCTTTCTTGTGTGTTCTTTTTTTATATATTACTATTAATTCAGCAATAATATTATTGACTGCGCGTTGAGAGAGATATTTTAAACAGTATTCATTTTTCTATACCAGTGAGAAGTTTAAGAAACAATTCCTTGTGTTTGTGGATAGGTTATTCGATCAAAAAAAAAAATTTTATATATATAAAATAGTGCGCATCGGTATTTTAACTTTGAGACCTAGTAAATTTCCCCCGAGCGGTATACCCCTTTGGGGGGCACCAAAGGGCCAGGGGTGGAAACCCCCAAAAACCCCCATGGGCCCCTTCGAAAAAAAATTTTAATCCCGTGGGTTGCATATCAAAATATATATCTTCATATTAGATTTGAATCCATTTCAAAATTTATTGGAGGAAAAAAATTTAAAAAGATTGGTATATTATTTTGTTTTCATTGTTTTTTATACATACAAACTTAGATAAATTTTATAATAATGGTAAAACAAATTAAATAATGTTTAATTTATTTAATTAGTAATAATTTTGTTTTCAACTATTCACTTAGTTTTAAATTGATTCAATGCATGCATTTGCGTATCGTAATTGATGTTTGGTTTTCATCCGTTAAGTTTCAACACGATTTATGTTTTTAAATTTCAATTTAAAAAAGAATTGCGCGTAAAGGAGCAACGGATAAAATAGAAACAGTTTGGGATTTATTTGTTTAAAAAAATCTAAAAAACAAAAAAAAATTGTACTAAAAGTTGCATTTTTTAAAGTTGTAATGAAACTTGCTGGCCCTTATTTAAGGGCGAGTCGACTCCCACCCCAGTATAATTAACAAACTATAAAAATTTGCTACCAAATTTTTTTGAAACGAGGATAAATTGAGAATATAAGAAAGAAATTATTAAGATATTTAAACAAATTCTCGGGTATTTCATCAACTCTGCTACCAACAAATTTGCTTTTTTTTTGTGTTGGACATAATACTTCCACTTTTTTAAATAAACATTAACTAATAAATTACCTTTCAGTGTAAATAATGATTTCCATCTGCTTGTGTGATTAAATGTAATAATTTATAACTTTTTTACGACAGCTGTATAGTCTTTAACAAATTTATTGAGTGTGCTTTACCGTTTTTGAAGAATTGATCTCCCCCAAAAAAAACACAATTTCGGCAATTTATCTTTACAAAGTTTTTCTAAGATTTTATATTTGTTTATGATTTGTGTCATGTACTTTTTAAGTATATTCTTTTTCAACTGCAATAGTTTTTATATATCTGGGATATTTTTTAAACTTATTTTTAGCACAAAAGTATTTCAGCTGCCATTTTTTGAAAAAATTTCGGCGTCCTTTTTAAATGATTTTTTTTTTTACTCATTGTTGAAATTTGATTGTGCTTTCATTCGCAAATGATTAAGTATACACTGCCCTTTATCTTAATCATCCTGAATATTTTTTAAAACTTTAAAATACATCTGTGACTATCCCTTGCTGATTGAACACACCAAACAGAAAAGGAGAAAGAGAAATAAAGAAAGAATCGTGTACCACCCATAGTAAAAAATATCCATAATGCACTTCAGAATTTAATAAAAATGTAATTTAGTATAGTAAAACAAATGAAAACGTTTAATAAAATATTTAAAAAATGCTTTTAATCTCAAGGCCATTTCTATTATCAAAAAGAATTTCTTTTAAAACAAGAACAGGGTAAAAGGCAAATATATTGTAGATTTATATATATATACCTGTATATATATGGTCCACCTCAAATAAATTTCAAAATGAAAAAACTTTAAAGACGCGATATTCGAAAAAATTTTAAGGGAGTCGGTGGGCTGCGTGTTTGACACCCCTGCTGTAGAGAGTAAGAAAGGACTTACTTTCATTTCAAAAATCGCATGTTTATATATATATGTAAATCAATCAATTTAAACCTTAAAGAGGAAAATGTTCATTAGAACTAAGCTCTGGAAAGAGAAATCTAACTTCATCTTTGTCCTCTCGTCACGTAATGAATAAGTAGGAATGCAAGTTTTATATGAGGAATAATAGCAGTAGAATGAAGCATTTAGCAACATTTAGAATGAAAAAGTCCATTCGAACTGCTATTTCCTAGTAAGTAACAATATCACTTCGTCTTTTGATTGATTGACAGTAGATAAACATCGCACTTAGGCCACCGGTACACTGCTGGCCACTGCTGGCTGCCACCGTACACTGCTGGTACACTGGTGGCCACCGTAAATGCAACACCAAGAAAGACAAGAGATAGCACAACAAAATTTATTTTGTAGATAACATGATGACCAAGTATCAAATGATTAAATTTATAGACATCTGTGAAGTGTGGTTCCTGCCAGAATCAGTTGCCAGAGTAGCCGCCATTGTTCGAGATCACCGCTGCCACACGAATCGGTATTGATTCAAAGAGATTTTGGATGTGTTCTTGGGGTACAGCAGAACAAACAGTTTCCACACTTTGCCAAAGTTGATCTGGTGTGGCAGCTGGGGTTGAAATTTCGCTAATCGTGGAGCAACTATGGACCACATGTTTTCTATCGGTGAAAGATCTGGAGAGCGAGCCAGCCAGGGAAGCAATTCAATATGGTGATTGACGAAGAATCTTTGGACAATGCGTGACACGTGTGGTTGCGCATTCCCTGTTGAAATATGGCTGTAGCCAAGCCCTGAAGGTAAGGAAGGACAACTGGTTCCAACACCTACGAGGTGTAGCGCTGGCTGTTTAAAGTAACGGCAATGCGTACTAGAGGAGTGCGAGAGTGATATCCAATACCGCCCCATACCATAATACCCGGTGCAGGACCAGTGTGGAGGTGCATAACGCAGATGTTCGGCATCCTTTCTTCACGTTGTCTCCAGACTCGAATCCGACCATCGTGGTGTTGCAAACAGATGCGTGACTCGTCAGTAAAGACAACTTCATTCCATTCTGCCACCCACATCCTTCTTTAATCGCACCATTGGCGGCGGAGACGTCTGTGGTTCTGCGTCAAGGGTAGACCAAGCAATGGACGTCTTGCGGATAGACCACTCAGTTGTAAATGGCGTCGAATGGTACGCGCAGACACTGAATGATGCATTACAGACTCAATGTGCTGTGCTATGGTTCGTGATGAGACTGAGCGATCCGTCACTGCCATGTGCACAATTTGCCTGTCCTCACGTGAAGTGGTGCACTGAGGTGGATGCAATCAACCACGTCGGTCCGTCGTACCCTAATGCATCCATCAGTCACATATTCGCATTACAGTTGTTTGGTTTCGTCCAACACGACTACCAATTTCCCTGAAAGATAATCCACAATCTCTGTAGGCTACTATCTTTCCTCTGTTGAACTCGGATACTTGATCAAAAGCTGATCTCTGTTTTCTACGAGACATAACTGATCGTTTTTTGAAAAAACCACAAGAAAAACACAATTGCCGAATTTGAAATCGTCGAAATCTCCAAGCCTTAAATAGAGATTTGAGGGGGGCCCCCGACGCGCGTGAGGTGTCTGCCTGAAATTTAATCTTTGCTATCCCCCCCCCCAATGTTTTCTTGTAAATTTCATGTTATTTGCATTTTTCCTTCAGGGTGTCGAATTTGGGGCCAGGTGAAAACGAAATTTTTGGTCGTTAGTTGGAAGTTTGACCAGAGGTGGTGTAAAGAAAGAGAGCAATAGATTTTTTTTATTGTTGTTCTTTTTTACTTGTATAACACACCCAAAAGACAAAATACGCATTCATGGTCAGTAGGGCCTAGAAAGCTGTTTCCCGTTCTGAGGGAAAAAAAAATGACCATAAGTGCCAAAAGTTCTCTGTTACCCTTCCAGTCACTAGTTAATTGCTACCCTATATGGTATGCAATTCTTTCCTTAAGTGTAGTCATTCTAATAACCTGCCATTAAGAGGTTTTATAGTTTAAATCCTTTCAATATCTGCGTATGCCATTAATTACTTTGTGAATCTTTGCAATATGAGCTGTTGAAAATATTAGACAAAAAAAAAATGAGAAAATAACCCCCAAAAGTACTTTTTTAAAAAAAAATTAAGAGGTTTTCAATTTTACAAATCTCCTTTATAAAAGATGGGTTATTTGAACCGATGACATCTATAAAGATAGTTTGTTATCTGTTCAACGTTTTTGTTCATTGTCTGTTCCATGTGTGTTTCGATTTAGAGACAAAACAGAATATGTAATAAAGTGATTGCAACTTGTGTGTGGGCGTGCTTTCTTGGGGTTTAAGCAAGAAATGAAGATGCTAGCTTAGGCGGACACAATACACTCGCTTTCAAAAAGATCCGTACAATGGAATATTTTCAATAAATTTCTGTAAGTACAAGATTTTATTGCTCATTTCAAACTTTTATACAGTAATTAAACTTTTTCTATTAGAATTTTCATTTTTCATGAACTTCTAATTTTAAAAAAAACCCGGTAACTAAGGCATCTATTTATATATGTCATTTATTTAAATATTAATACGACTTGAATTTCTAATTAAACTTATTTGTTTAGCATTAAATGACAAAATACCCAATGTCTAGTCTGGTGGGTTAAAGTTTCTGGCTCTAGGACATATTGTGCCAAACACAAGGCTTTTTATTGGAAGATACTGCTATATTTTTACCCTATTAAGATAAAGTATTGAGGAATATTTTATTGTATTTGCCTTCACATGAAAAAGCGGACTATAAAAATAATATATTTAGCTTAAAAAAAATTATTTTGTTAATATATTGAGTATACATTTATGTAATAAATAAATTCACATAATGCATAACGATTTTAACTGAAAGAATTATTGAATTAAAAGAAAACTAGCTAATTTTAATATCAATGAAATTATTTTGCTTACACGTATCCATAGCTACAGTTAAGAGTACATGTTTTGTAAAATTTCATCTTTGGATTAAATCGAAATAATATTAATTGATGCTAATTTTTTTTCCAAAAGACAGCTTCCAAATCCAGAACGAGACATGCTTATCCTTCATTACTGTTCCTAGTATTAAAAAAAATTGCGGTTCATTTGTCTTGGTTATTGTAAAATTTTTTTTTCTGAATCATCAATTACATGAATAATTTTTTCTGAATCATCATGTTAAGTCAATATAACACATGTGTTTTTAGATGGTTTCTCTCTCTCCCTCTCTCTCTTTGTATACATCAAGAGAAATCTAGTAATATTATGCTGCAATTATAAATATATTCTTATAAATAAATGTGTTATTGCTGATTGTGTGAAGTATCAAAAAGTCATTTCTTAAAAAATCTTTGGAATTTTTAAAGTTTGTGAATTAGGTCAATAAAAGGTTAGTCATTTCAATGTTTACTTTTTTTTTTACTTTAAAGAGAGATAAATTTAATAAAATTATTATAAATTTGTTTTCAAATAAGATTGCATGAATTAGTATTTAAATGTTACCTAAAATATCCCGAAATGACATTTTTTGAGGAAGCTAAAAGACAGAATTTTATTGGAATGAGAAATATGATGTATATTTTTATTATATATGAAAAATACTCTAAAACACGTAAACTGTATAAGATCGTGGTGCGAATTAAAGGCAAGGATGGAAAACAATTGTACTATTGACACGAAACAAAATTTATTCGAAGAGTAAATTTAGTTATTGAAAGCAACGTCCAAGATCATTGTTACGAGCATGGTGGAGTCAAGAGATGTATTGTCCTACAATGATTTTTTTTCCTACGTGAAAATAAAATAAAAGCACACTAAGCGTTTACATGTTAATTTTGCTATTGCTGATAGATGTGGGAACTTATGAACCCAAACCCTGAACCAGAATAAAATTTAATTTAGAATTTGTGCATTGAAGCATGAAACATTTTTCATTACAGTTTCGAATATTTGCTTTGCTTCCCTTAATTATCAATGGGAAAATATTACAATAGATGTATTTCTCAAAATCTGAAACAATGGAAACAGGATGTGTTTGATGTTTTTTTTAAAAAAATATTTATTTGGCGGGAAATATTGCAGAATAGTGGTTCTTTTTCTAAAGAATTGATTGAAGCATTAAAGTAAGATCAATGCTCTAGATCAGTGACATTTTTCAGAATTAATTCAACAGGATTTGTAAAAATGGAATTTTTGGAACTATTAAAAGACATTGGTTTTTCTTATGCATTTTTCTCAAAATATGTTGTTTTTAAACTTTATATGCTGCAGTATTTATTGTGTGTTGCCTTTTTTATATTTTTTGTTTTCAAAATAGGTATAATGTTTTTTTATTTAAATATTTCATTCAACATTTAACCCTCTATCTACCGCATTATGGTTTATTGCAGTTTTTTTCATGCAATATCTTTTTTTGGATCGCTACATTGAAAATTAAGAGATATACATAAAAAAATACTCAACTTTGGGAAATTTAATCCGTTAGAGCTAATTAGTTAATTAAAGATATTCAACTGTAATATTAATTATATACACTGCTCACTTAAAATAAATAAGTCTAAGGTCTTTCTGGTCTTCATTAACACACACACACAAATAAGACAAATTTTGACATTAACTGTTTTTTCGGGACGAAAATGATAATCTTCGCAATCCGCTGAAAACGCCGTCAGGTGAAAACGCAATTTCTCTATAAGACTATTGGCCTTCCCCACTAAAATACTCATCATAGAACCTCTGTGCAGCCATATATCTTAGAGGAGTGGATTTGAAAGAATATTCCTGCTAAGTATTGTTAGAATATTCGTATAAATGCTTATTCTATGTAGTTTTAAAGTGAGTGGTACTTATAAGCACCGTCGGTAGATAAAGGGTTAAGCTCTTTTCGAGCTATTTACCAAAGAATTCCTAAGCAATTTAATAATGAAATAATGAATGAATTTCTTTAGCATCACATTGTCAATAAATTGTTCGATATTGTCCATTTTGTTGTTCATTTTATCTTTGGAATAGGCATCTGCGCATACTTTTCATGACGTTCCTCATTTCGGATGATATGGGAACAGAAGCTGCATTATTCCTTTTCTTCGTTGGAATCTGCATCAATGATATTTTTTGAGCTTTGAACGAACTAAAAAATGTCTTTGCCATAATTGCGGCTGTATACACAATATCATCTACTGCAGGCATGTCAAACTCATTTGATATCGCGGGCCACATAAACTATTTTATATTAAGTTGAGGGCCGCATGTTTTTTCAATGTTCAAAAAAATAATAAAACAAGATTTTCAGAATGATTATATTCTGTATTTATAAAATTAAACGTATTATATGTTATACATACATAATCGTTTAATATTTCATTTTATTATTTAAACTGTACTTGTTTTATATTGTTTTACAAAACAACAACAATAAAAGTTATAATACGAAATGCAATTTAATATTACTTTTAAAAGATATTTGAAATCGTTTTTTTCCCCCTCAAAGCAAGTCATCAAAATTTGGTTGAACATATTGAGCTGATGTAATTTTTAAAAAAATTATGATAAATGTTGATCATTTAATCTGAACCTTTCCGAATTTTTTATATTTTTCATAAAGAAAATTGTTCCTTGCATAAATGAATGCTTCCAAAAATAACCATTATAAGCTTAACAAATGATAACATATTAAGAAACCAATCTGCAGATGAATATAAATAAAAATCTAGAGTTTCGACTTCTAAACATTTTTGCTTCATCGAAGAAACAGAATAGATTTCAATTAATTCCATTTGTAAGTTATCATCAACAATTTCAGTATCGATAGATAGACGTGAAGTTAAGAAACGAAATTGTATAATTCAAAATTTTTAAAATCCAAAAAATATTCAATCGAATTCTATATTTCTAACACAATTTAATTTGGAGAGACCTTCAGTAAATTTTAATTTAAGTGATTTAATCAATAGATTTTCAAAGCTTTCAAAGAGAGATAAGTTTCCTCTTTCTGTTTGTAATAATTTGTCTGTAATAATTTTTGCTTGAAAGAATTAATATTATCAAATGGCATTGTATCAAAAGGACTTTTGCCTTGAAGCTTAAGTTAAGTTGTAATATCAACTGAGAAAGCCAGGGTCTTCTAGTTGATATTACACAAGTTCATCTTTTAATGAAACATCTTTTTCTTCTATCATTTTTCAATCTTTTAATTCAGTTTACGCGACCATTGGGCGCTGAGGTGCATGAGCAGATGTCTCGATCAGGTGGTCAGTCTGAAGCGAGACCCCCAGTGTTTAAGTCCCCAAGCAAACTTGGTACTCATTATCATTGGATGAAAGGCTGAGTCAACCTTGCCCAGTTCGGGAATAGAACCCGGACCTGTGGTGTAGAAGCGTGATACGCTACCACTCGACCACTGGGCCTTATCAGTTGGTATATATCGATGGAAAATTTGTAAAAAATAACTCATTAAAATCCTCTTTTAATCAGTCTCGCATGAAATTTCAAAAGGATAAAAGTAAGAAAAGTTTAAAAAAAATTCTTTAACAATCTTAAATGATTTATGCCTTTAAAGAAAAAAGGCTCTAATAGCTGTAAAAGAAGTAATTGCTTATGAAAAGTCCTGTTAGAACTCAACTCTTAATTTTGAAAAAATTCCTGTTAAGATAACTCGTAATATAATATATATATTTACTTGTAAGACAGTAAATGTAGAAAATAACAAGCGTGAAAATGCTTTTCTGTTGATACTCGTACAAAATTTTTGAAGTAATAGAAGTATTTGAAAAAGAAAATTATATAGTTCTTACATAATTCATCGTCATATTTTTTTAATCTTGATATTAAGAGTTACTAATAACATTACATATTTTAATAATTAATATTGCATTGAATAAAAAGTTGTTAATAAAATAAAAGATTCTTTTCGCCTTTTATTATTACTACTCAGACAGCGTAACGCATTAAACTCATTCACAAAAATTCTGGATTTAGATTTTTTTTATTCAGATCATATGAATTTAAAATAACTTCTGATAAAATAAATCCTTTTTACGTTATCTTAATATTAAAACAAATTCAGCAAATTAATATTTAAGTTTCAACCTCCTGGGTGGCGTATTTGGTTAAGCGCTGGCCTTGTACGCCCAAGTTTGCGTGTTTGACTCGGGCACACGTCAGCGTCCATGTCGTATGATTATGTGGCTTTTTAAAGATCCCTAGAGTGCCTGTATGGCTTGGGTGCGCTCGGCAAAATTAAATTACTAGTACAATTTCGTATCGTCATAGCTCAAGTGCTTCCCTCAGGGGAAGAAACTCGGCGTCAAAATTGCATTGTGGCTATTGGTATCCACCTATATGGTACCACACTAAAAAGTGATATCAGCTTCCTGGGAATGTACTAAGTCTGCAATGGTTTTTCCAATCCGCAGCCTCATTTGAAACAAAAAAAAGTATTTCAATCTCATTCTTCTTAAGAATTTACACAAAATTATTTTGGCAATCTAAATTTTAAAACTTATAATAACTTATAATGTATAGAGTGCCTCCCATCCGGTATAGTAGATAGGGCAGCGTTTCTCAAACTGTGGAGCGCTCCCCCTAGGGGGCGTGATAACTCTACGAGGGAGGCCCCGAGCTTATTGAAAAGTCGAAAACAAAAGATTATTTTAAAAAATTATTAATTTACTGAAAGTAAGCAAACAAAACGCATTCTGACATAATAAATAAATACACTTTTACAATGACATAATACACTTATAAATGTATTAGTACTGCACACTATATTTTACAATTAATTTAGGAACACTAAGTTAAGAATGAGTTTAATAATTACCATTGACCCCATGGGCTTGTCATAAATAAAATTATATACAAAAATTAACACTTCTCTTGATAATTTGGACAGGTTATAATTAATCCCTTTAATGCTGATTAAAAGATACGTGATTCACTCCCCAACGCTACCTTTTTCCACGCAGGTGTGTATGATGTATTGGAGGGAGGGAAAAAGGAATAAATAAGCAAATTCTCTGAAATAAGTAAATCCTTTGCAAACACTGTCAAGGCCTTTTTGTTGCATTCCAAAGACTTCGGAATAATTTTATGAATGGCAGTGCTCAGAAAAGATCATACTTCGGAAAGACGTATATATACGTCTGGGGAAATTAATGCTTTGGCTGAGTGAGACGTTTATTTACGCCGGAGGCACTTAAGAAATTTAAGTCGTATTATAGCCTTAGCGTCAAAGTATAGTATTATTGAATTCAATACATTGTAATTATATGGAAGGGGCGCGATGAAAATTATGGTTGAATATTGGTTCGCAAATACTGAAAGTTTGAGAAGCACTGAGTTAGGGACGCTGACTGCTGTGCCACCTGTGTTCGAATCCCGGATAAGGCATGGATGTTTGTAAATGTATAATGTCTTCGCGGCATGGGGTACTCTAAATAGCCATCTAGCCTCAAGTTCTCTCGTGAGGTTGGTGGAAGGGGAAGAGAGGTGGGAACCTCTGACCACCCCCGGGGTGTTCTCCCTCAAAATTGCTATAGAATCGAGCCAAATTGCACTGACAAATGTATGGTGCTCAAAGCTATGGATAACGACAGCCGTATATGTAGCCCTTTGCTGCGCTGAATTTCGCGGGCATTGATCTGATGTTACTGTCGATCGGGTAGCATAAGTAACAACAACATGACACACATAGGAAAAAGGGTTTTTTAAAAAAAATTTGTAACTTACAAGTGATGTGCAAATGTTCTGTTAATGTCTAGGTTGAATTCCAAAACTGGCCCTAGACAATTAATTTCGTTTATCTGGTGGTTTTACAGGCAAACTGCATCAAGCCCGTGTTATATTATTAGTGACCCAGTGTGTACCAGGTAAATAAGTGTCACAAAAGTATATCTGAGTTAATGGTGACAAAGACTGTAATTTTAATCCATGGTTTAAATCAGAGGTTCCCAAACTTTTTTACCTCATAGACTCTGACAGGTTTTTCGGTTTGGGGTAGACCCCTACTTACCTAATATTAAATGTTTGCAAATTCATCAACTTAAATGTGTTTTTGACAAAAAGTATAGAAATACTTTAAAAGATTTAAATTTTTAAATGTAGTGAAGTATGGTAAAAACTTAAGAAAACACATGTTAATTAATTAAATTAAAATTTAATTAATGCATAAAAAAACTGTTACATAAAATAACTGAGCAACAAACAAATTCTTTTAGTGAAAGGGATGAATCTGGGGATGCAATAACAAATTTTCAACATTTGGCATCAATCTTTTCAGGTTTAATCCGAAATATCTCTTCGGTTAATAGTGTCCAATCTTTTCTTCTTTCTTTTATTTTTTTAATTTTTTTTATATTTTTTTTAATTTATTTTATTTTTTATTTTTATTTATTTATTTATTATTATTATAATTATTTTGTTTTGGAGATTGGTAAGCGCACTGAAACTCCTTCTCAATCGGAAAAACAATTAAAAACTTTCTCAAGATATTCCATAATATGGCATAAATAACAGATATATCTTTTTAAAGCCAAAATTGCTGACATCCGTTTCTAAACTTTACTTTAAGATCTTCGTTAGTGACTATTCCTAGTGCCTAATTCTTGTAATCTGACATTTTTTTTCTAAAGTGACCGTATGAATTCATTACCTACCGTGGTATTATTATAGTCAAAACATTCTCAAACCTAGTTTCAAAATCAAAAAAAAGGGTCATTTAAATGTTGAACTTAGGTTAAAACGTCTTTTTTCCTGGCAGATTGTCTGTGACAATTGAGAAACTGGGAAAATTTGCGACGTCCAAAATTATACTCCTTAAGCTTAATTCTGGCACTAGAAAGGCTGAGATGTGGTCCTTGTTTTAATAAAATGTATGTTGTTGCCTTGTAACTGCAAATTAACCTCATTCACCTTAGTAAATAAGTCTTGTTTCCCCTTAATTAAATTTCCTTTTAAAATTAAAGTCACGATCTGGTTTAATGAAAACCACTATCGTAGACCCCCATTTACACCTCATGGACCCCCAAATTATTTTTTCGCTGACGGAGACCCCTTGTAAGGTCGCCATATACCCCTGAGGGTCTATATAGACCACTTTGGTTTGATTGATTGATTGAATATTAACGTCGCACTGTTCAGCTACCAGACCACTTTGGGAATCTCTCATTGGTTTAAATGATAAAACCGATATCTGAGCTGACGCCCCCCTGACTTTAAGCTTCCACAAATCTCTAATGTGAACACTTTGAACAGTAACGGATTTAATCCCTTAACGCACACTCATTTTTTTAGAAAAAAAAGGACAAAAAAATCATTTTTTTTTTTTTAAGAAAACACAATTTAAAACCTTATTTTGGCTAAGAATTAAAAAAAATATAAAATCAATTAAAATGTTTAATTTAGTTTGGATTTTAGTCCACCTCGCACGTAAGAGACAAATATTGAAACCTTGCTCGTACATCGACTTTTATTATCTTTCTTTTCGAATAGCTGTTTCGAAGAAAACGTATTTTTATCAGCAAAAATAATTTTTCATACTTTTTCAATAGAAATAATAATAGTAGTACTATTTATTTTCAAAAACTATTCAAATGTTTCTTTTGTCTGATATACTTGGAAGCAAGGTGCAGCACATAGCCTAACAATGTAATTACAACACATGTGTGTGCAACGACTTTCTTTTATTTTCCATTTTCCCTTGCTATCCCTTATAGCTCAACACACAGCACAAAACCTTTTGAGAGCTTCTTTTATTGATGTCGGTGAAACACACAAAACTGATAAAATATGACATTCAGTTATTCGTAAAATTCCAGGACTTTGGTCTGCCCAATTTTTTATATTTGTATCGCTATGATAACTTTGTATCAATCTTTCTACTTATTTTCTTCTGAAATCTAAATTTTTTTTTCCGCCTGAACATTTTTATATAAAACATATGCGTTTCAAATTCTGATGTCTAGCAAATGAAAGAATACTTTTTTTTTTCAATTCCTACAATTAGTTCACAATCTCCCTGTGTGTGTGTATCTTGTTCAAATTTTCAGTTGTTAATAAAACACATTTTAATTCTTTATCTATACCACATTATGATTTATTGCAGTTTTTTTCATGCAATATTTTTTTTTTAAATGACTATATTGAAAATTAAGGGATATACATAAAAAAACAACTCAATTTTGGGGAAATTTAACCCATTAGAGCAAATTAATTAATTAAAGATAATTAACTGTAAAATTAATTATGTGCACTGTTCACTTAAAATAGTCAAATCGTTTTCTACAATTTTCATTTTCATACAAACAAAATAAGACACTTACATTTTGACATTAATTATTTTTTCTGAACAAAAATGACAGTCTTCGCAATGCGCTGAAAACACCGTCAGCTGAAAAAACAATTTCTGCTATAAAACTATTCGCCTTTCCCACTAAGCTACTCATCAAAGAACCCGTGCTACCCTATATCTTGGAAGAGTGCATTTCAAAGAATATTCCTACTAATTATATCGTCAGAGTATTCATAAAAATTGTTATTCTGTGTAATTTTAAAGTGAGTGGTACTTGTACCGTCGGTAGATAAAGGGTTAAAGCGCTTAATTGAGCTGAAATTTTATATACACGATTACTTTGGACGACAATACGGTAACTTAATTATAATTAACAAAAATTAATTGATTAAAACTAATTATTCAAAGAATTACGTTTACAGCCACGTTGGTATCGTTTTTGGCGACTTAGCGACCATTTAGGTGACTTGTGTCAATACTTTAAAAGGTTTTTTCTCACATTTTAAAGCACTCATTTGAGCTGAAATTTTCTATACACGATTGTTTGGGGAGACAATACAATAATTTAATTATAATTAATTAATATTAATTAACTGAAACTAATTATTTAAAGAATTACAGATAAGTCACGTTGGCTTCATTTTTAGCGATTTGGGTCAAAACTTTAAAAAATTTTTTTCTCACGTTTTAAAGCCTTCATTTGAACTGAAATTTTATATACACGATTGTTTTGGATGACAATACGATACTTTAATGATAAGTAATAAAAATTAATTGCCACTTATAATATCGTGATTCTGTCATATGTATATACATATTTATATTAATTGTAACTATTTGATACAAAGTAACTAAAATAAAAAATTTTCTTTGTTGGCCTAAGTAGGAATTGATTTAAAAAAAATAATTTTATGTTACTTGTTATGTTATTTTTTTTTTTATGAAAACGCTTTTTTAAAAAGAATGTTTCTTTTATATGAATACTACTTTTGTAAGAGAATACTACTCTTTTGTAAGAATACTACTTTTGTAAGAATACTTCTTTTATAAGAATACTTCTTTTATAAGAATACTTCTTTTATAAGAATACTTCTTTTATAAGAATACTTCTTTGATAACAGGCATGTCAAACTCATATGATATTGCGGGCCACATGATCTATTTTATATTAAATAGGTGCCCGCATGTTTTCAATGTTCAAAATAGTAATATAATACGATTTTTAGAAATATTCTTTATTAGAATCAATGTCAATCTCAATGCATTTTATATTATACATACATAGTCTTTTCATGTTTCTTATTAATTTTAAAGTCAAATTATAAATATTTCATATTTTTTATAAGAAAAAAATAGCTATTATAAGAAATATTGTTTAATATTACGTTTTATAAAAGATATCAAAACATGGTTTTTCACAAAAAAAGTCATAAAAATTTAGTTGCATATATTAAGCTGATGAATTTTTTTTTATAATTGAGATGGCAAATGTTGATCGGGGTTAAGCTTGACCATTCTCAAATTTTGTTACTTGTATTTTTCATTAAAGAAAATAGTTGCTCATGTAAAACACATTGCTACTGAACATATTCATTGCACGCGTAACAAACGATGCCATTTTAGGAAAGCGATCTACAGATAAATGCAGTGGTGTTCAAAATTAAGAGAATTCGCATATTTTGTCGTTCGCCAATGAAAAGATTTAAATGAAATGTAAAAATACTGCTTCAAAACAAAGATGAATATATTTTGTGTTGAATACGTAAGCGTGTACATGTGTGGGGACCAAGCGAGACGAAGAAACGGATTTATAGGCGCGCATGCCAAATTTCCAAGTGTTTTCTTGCAGCAATTCATTAAATTAAAATTCAAACAGTAAAAATGAGTAACCACCAACGTTTAGATGATGGAATGAGGTAGAGTAAATTGTGGGTAAGCTAGAAGTAGGCCAGTCTCAAATGCAAGTTTGTAGAAAATTCAGTTTAACCCCCAGGGTCGTGTTCAAGTTATTAAGGTGACCAAACGTCCTCCTTTAGGGAGGACAGTCCTCTTTTTATAGGTTCTGTCCTTCCTCGAAAAGTGTTCTCCTTTTTGTCTTCCTTTTCAATATTTTAAAATGGATCTGTTAATCTCTAATCAGAGATGAACTAAACATGTTTCTAACATGTCGAAGAATGGTCTGAAGGAAATATCACAGGAAATAACAGTTTTCAATGGTAACTTCATCGCAAGTAAATCGGGTAGATATAGAAAACTGTGTTGATTTTTTAGAAAAAGAAATGCCTGATATTAAAATCGTTGACAGTGGTTTGTTTGATAAAATTGGAAGACTGAATGTACATTTAAATTATAATAAATTGAAACAATTGGAACATCAACATGCTGAAATTGATAAAAGATGGGTGGAAATACTTAACCATTTCAAAAATGAACACATTCCATATAAAAATTTAGTTATTCTTTTTGAATTTACGTTGCGCTGCCCTGGAACTAATGCAGCAGTTGAAAGATTTTTTTTTTTTTCAGTTGGTAATGATTTTTGTGAAGTGACTAGTGAGAAATCAAAATTGAATGTTAATATTTTAGCTACAGTGCTTACCGTAAAATTCAGTATGAAGGATATTTTTTGCCCGAACTTTCCATATATTAAAAAATGATATGTTGAAAAAAAAAATCATTCAGTGGGGAAAAATACTCGTTTAAGATAATAATTAAAAAGAATGTAAGAGTAATTAGCGCATGTTTGTTTGAATTAATAAAACGTCATATATTTTTTTTTTAAGTTGTAATTTTTTTCTTAAATTTCTCGTCCTCCTTTTCATTGTAAGAAAAATGGTCACCTTAAAGTTATGGAAACAGTTTCAGAACACCGCATCCGTGGAGAGAAAGCCTGGACAAGGTCATTCAAGAGTCACGACGACCAGAGAAGATCGGCATTTGTCCATTATAGCGAGACATAACAGGGATACTCTACAGCTTCTGAGCTCTCTCGTATGCAGACACAGAAACCCGAATTTCATGGATGACTGCTTACAGAAAACTTCATGAGAGACGGGTGTTTGTAAAAAGATCTGTTGCTTGTGTCGCACTCCATTCAGCGAGCAGGAGAATCCGTTTAAGATAATAATGGATAATGGATAACATAAATGGATAATATGTTCATGATATTTAGTGTCACTTAGATTAGAATACAAGTATAAAATTGTTTTAAGGACATTTTGGCAAAAAAATTTATTTAAATACAATATTTCGGCAAAAAATTAACTTAGAATAATTTTTTTTCCAAATGTTCTCCTTTTGTGAAAAATGCTTCTATTATAATAATATTTTGCCCGTATATATCTCAGATCTCTGTACAGAGGCTCAACTAGAATTTTTGAAATGCATAACTTAGAAGTGGTTTTATCCATGTTTTACGACACCAGAGGGGAGAAATTTTTTAAAAAAAATGCCGATAATTATTTCAATGGGTTGTAACTCTGAAAATAATGTGAATTTTTCAAAAATCATAGTTGAGCCTCTGTACTGAGGTCTGAGCTTTATACAGGTAAAATATTATAATAGAAGCATTTTTCACAAAAGGAGAATATTTTGATAAAAGGTTATTCTAAGTTAATTTTTTGCCGAAATAGTGTATTTAAATAATTGTTTTTGTCAAAATGTTCCTTAAAACAATTTTATACATGTATTCTAATCTAAGTGACAATAAATATCATGAAAATTATCCATTTATGCGCTTTTTTAAAATCACGGTTCCGAACGTAATCGTATACCTTAAAATGGTGCATAGATCATTCATTCAGAATGGAACATGGATTAATGTGGGCGACCATTCTCTTCACTGATGAGTCTCAATTCAGCCTAATCAGTGATTCTCACCGTACTCTCATATGGAAAAAACTGGAGCACAATGCTCTTGCTAGTAAATAATGCAATGGAAATGTTTAAAATTACTATCATGCTACTTGCATGTTTTTTTTTTTTCTTTTTGCAACTACTCCTTTAGTAATCCCGGTTTTAAATAATGGGCTGTAGGCCTAAATGCGGTGATATGCCAGAATTAAAATCAACTTCGATAATGTTCACACACAATTTTTGAGAGAACACAAGTTTTATAAAAAAAAAAAAATTAAGTCAATTCCTACTTTCAATGGATGAATAGAAAGTATTTTATTAACGATTGAAAATTTGAATAAGATATATCTATATAAATATATAGGGAGAGAGGGAACTAATAGTAGGAATTGAAAAAAGAGCATAATTTGTCTGCATTGTTGTAACAATGTCACACCCGGTTTGGCTAGTTTGGCCGAAAAACAGATTTTCGACTTTAAACTTTTTTTAACAGTTACATTGTTACAACAATAGAGATGAATCTAAGTTGGCGACAAAAACCAGTAATTAATTAAATTAAATTTAATTAATTAATTAATGTTTGAAAAAACTGTATTAACATCAAGTGCCATCCACTACAAGTTTTAAAAAATTTATTTGAACTTGATTGGATAAATAGAAAGTATTTTATGAACGATTGAAAATTTGAACAAGATAAATGCATAAATAAATATATAAAGAGTGAGCTAATAGTAGGAATTGAAAAATGAACTCAAATCTAACACTAAGATTAATATCATCAACATGAAGTAATCAGTATCAACAATCTTTCGTAGGGAAAGTATTTTAAGACAAGAGGCATTTCCATACATCCAGACAGTCGGTACTGTACGTCCACTCAGTGTGAGTAAGACAAAGGAAATGATATCTGTTCAGGGTAGTAGCGCACACAGGAATTTTTCAAGGGGGTCCGGGGTTGAAAGTTCACCATTCTTGTATCATGCTATTTTTGATTTTGTCGATTTTCAGGAACAAAACACAGTAAAAAACTAATTATTGAATAAATAATTAACATTAATTAATAAAATTAATCATTAATAACAAATATTTAATTAAATTTTACGCATTATATACTTAGAATTATAACCAATCGGAAAAAAATCAAGGGCTTTGGGGGGGTCCGGACCCCAGGACTCCAAAGTCCGTTCAATGTTCTTGAAAGCCGTTTTCATAAGGCTCGTTTTAATAAAACCGAAAGCACTAAAGTCCGTTGGAGAAGCATAAGGGGATTTTACAGGTCTTTCATCAAATGGGATACACTTTATTTCTGCTTTTGATTCTTTCTTTACTAAATAAACGGCGTTTGATTTAGACGTGTGAGTGAATATTAACGTCGCACTGTTCAGCTACTCGAAATCTTTTGGCGACGGACCTAGTAATTTTGAACCATTGGCAAGTGACGAGGACGACCCCTGAGCTAGTACCCCCCTCTCCTAACACACCACAACAACAGGAGGACGTCTGAGCTCTCGACAGATTTAACGTGCATCGCTCCCCTACACGGTGGGTCTTCAGCGGTACTTGGCTCGAACTCATGACACGCCAGCCACGAGTTCGTTACCTTGACCCTAAACTACCACGGCCACAAATTAAACATGTGATTAGACACTTTTTTTTATATGAAGCTCACCTTCATCAATGTCCTTCCCATATGAGGCTGGACTGTCTTCTTCAAAAATTGGTTCTAAAATATTCTGCTGGCAGCAGAGTGAATTAATTTTGACTTTATTTGAGACTTTTTTTTTTATTTTTAATTTGTCGTGGTAACAAAATCCTGCAGCTATTATAAATCCCTTTGGAAACTTTTCTGTACACGGACGAATCCATTTCATACGATCATTCCCGTGAGTTGAACAATAGAAAATCGATCTTCTTTTATTTTAGTCACCTAAAAATAACCATGCCTCATCCATGTTACCACAAATTTCCATTCTTCAGCAGCAGACATTTTTCATATAATTTTCTCCAATTTGTTTTTCTTTTAGCAATATGTTTTGGCAAAAGCAGATGAACTCGAGGTTTAAACTTTTTTTTAACTTAAAACCTTTATGAATGATTTTACTTACAGTGCCGGGGGGAAGACATATTAATAGTTTCGATGTAAGGAATCTTTGAGTCTGTAGATTTTCTTTTAGGATCAGAGACTTCCCTTTCTTGATAGTTACTTGAGTTCCAACCATCTCAGGATGAGGTAGAATTGTCATGTTTTCATTTTTACTTTCAGCTAAACGTTTTTTCCTTTCACATTTAATATATATTATAAATACATTTTTTTTTAAATTGCAATAACCGAAATCTTTACACCACTTTATAATTTGTTGATAAGAATATTTCTCCTTGGAAAGCGCAGTTACAAAGCCTTCGAGCCATCTATCAATTTTAGGAGATATTTTCCAAATAAATCTTTTATTTTATACTCTAATTGAAAGAAAACATTCGTAGACGATTATTCTGTAGTTGCTTAAGTTTTGTATCAAAATTCAAAGGGAAAATTAATGACAAAATCGTTTCCCTAAAGTGCAAACGACCTTCTGTAGATTGTTTTGAACATCTCGTTACACCTCTATGTTTATACCAGGGGTACTCAACCTTTGTTTCTGCTGGGACGCACACATATATTAGTTATTTCACTCGGGCCGCAACATGAGGATAAATAGTAGAGGGGAGGGGGGTAAAATGCTTTAAGACAAGATAACATTGGTAATTTAAAATGTGGAAAATTGATCAAAATATTATAACTTCTGTTTTGCTTTTTTCAATTATTATTTTTTATATTTTATATTTCTGTCACTAACACTAAATTAGAAACATTTAAGGAACACTCCTTCACAATTTTTGCATCAGTAAACGGTTTCATACAATTACCAATAATATAACAAATTTCATAAGATATGTCTTTGTTACCGCTGTGATATTACCACTGACAAAACACTTTATTGCTGTTGCAAAAACTATTCCAGAAAGCCTAATCACCTCTTGAAAGAGATCTTCGAGGAAAAATGTCATCGAATGATTCCTGTTTATTGGTATTTTTTAAATACAGCACTTTCATGACAAGTCAAACAATTACTGATCCATGTTCATTTTTCAAAACCAAATAGTCAACCTCCCAATCGTCTTGAAACGATATATTTTCTTCAAATATTTTTTGCTTGTAAGATATGAAAGATAGTTAAAAATTAGTTCCACCCATAAAATTGTCGCTACTCCACTGTTGTCTGTTATCACTAACCGTAACCGTTCCAAATAGAAAAAGAATATCATTTCGTACCCGTACGACACTGACAGCAAAAAGCGAAATGGATATATTTGATTTCTTGACAAAGAATTTCCCACCAAATTTTTAATACAATGTTCTTAAATAATTAAATTTCTCAGAGCAATGGGCCATGGCTAGGCCACTTAAAAAGGTTCGGTGGCCGCAGGCTGAGTATCGTTGGTTTATACGATTAAATCAATAATTCAGAGAGTGCTCCTCAATCTGTTCATGCACGATGACTTTGAAATTCTAATAATTTGAATAGAATGCTTTAATTTGAATTTGCAAGCAGCTCATTCATGTGATTCTTTCATGGTGTTTCAATAATACAAACATGAGTACAAGTAATTTACACAAGGAGTTAGCCATATTACATGTTTAAAAAATAAAAAATAAAATATTACACGTTTGCAAAAAAATATAAAATTTTGTATATCTAGTAATAAAAACAATAAAAAATGCAATTTATTGATGCAATAGCCATATACTATTTCAAAGCTTCATACCGCTTCCATTCCATTAAAAGGATTCTACAGATATTTTTTAAACAGCTTTTCCCAACACTATCTCGGTCTATTTTGTTCTATAGGTAGAACGAAAGGAGCAAAAGGGTAGTGGAAAATTCTCTCCAATTTCTTCTTCGGATAAGTCTGTAAATTAAATCCTCAAAAAAAATTCGCATTCTCTCCCAGGTGTACTTAGCTGGGTGTACATAGGTGTAAAGAAAGATTTTCTAATTCAGACAAAAATAACGATTTCCCGATTTGGAGAAGATGCAGCCAATGTTAGTGAATTTGTTTGATATTTCAAATATACATTATCAAGAACTCATAGAAAAGCATAATAATGAGTCAAATAAAATTATATTAAATGTTAAAAGAAGCGATGGCATGGCTTTGTGTGGAAACCGAAATTTAGTATTCAAGTGTAAGAGAGCCATTTTTACCATTTCCATGTACATATTATTTTTGTAAACGAGAAAATTTTAAAAATGAATTGAAACTTTTATGTATTTCCTGGCCGCCTGTTTTGTCTTTGTTGTCAATTGTTCTGAAAGCCTAAATATTGTAAAGAGTTTTTTTTTTACTGTATAGATTTTTAAAATTTTATAGGTACCTGCTCCTTTCATTTTATATTTCTATTTTCCCCCTTACTTTTCATTTTATATTTCTATTATAAATGTATTTATATTTTAGATTTAAATTAGAAAATGCTGTTGCCACTTGCATCTTAAGCCTCTTGTTATGCAATGTGGAACATCAGGAGTTTTGTAAATAAATTAATAAAAAAAATCTATTTATGTAACTGAATGCCCATTTAGTGAATCGACTAAACTGGAACATAACATAAAATATCTTTGCAGCAAACATCAAACGCATCGACTTTACTAAATTTAAATAATAAATAATCACTAATAATTAAAACAATATAAAAAAATCTTTCATTAAAATTGGTTTGTACTTGAATTTCAGTTCTGCATTATATGTTTTGAAAATTTATTTAATATATTAGCTCAATAATTTCCAAGTTACTTCTTCCTAAAACCTTCATTCACAAGTTTCTTTAATGAACATTTCAGTTTTAGAATATTAAAAATTAAAATTATGTACATTTTAGGGGTCATAAGAATTTTAGAAAGGCTTAAATGGGGCATTACACAAAAAAAACTGTTGGAAACTCTGCTTTAGCCTGTTTTTGAAGGTGGACTTGTTTTTCATTTCTTTTTCTCTTGTAATAGGCACCAAATAGTCTTTTACGTCCTCCCTCGAACTTTCTAAAAAAAAAATTTTTTTTAAGCATTTAAATTAAGTTAGAGTACTGTATAAAAAAGAATTGCTAGAGATTTTACTGTTGTTGTAGCTTTGATATACAAATATTTGAAGTCTCTTAGTGCCCTTTTTGGATTAAAAACTGATTCGTTCGAAATTTTCCAAAACCACACCATAAATTTAAAACAAAGAAGAAAATGCCCCTGTAATGCTTTTCATGAAACACTATCGAGTAGTTTACAGAGTGAAACATTCTAACCAAGAAGGGTTTTCAAAATTCAACACATGACGCCTGAAATTAACTTTTAATATATATTTGAACAAATCCACATATACGTGTAATAATTCACTTAAATTTTCTCTCGAGGGATTTTAATGCATAATGGTATTGAGCTCTCCAAGACTTCACGTGATAATTAATTTTTGTTTTACTCTCTTAACGGGGACAAACCACAACTGTATCGCTTTAAAAACTAAAAGGTTAACTTTTTTAAATCAGGATGACGCAATCTTGCATTCCCGCTAATGTGAAACAATCAGAAAAGTATTTCCTGTAAATCATATAATTTTAACAGCTTCCGGTTGACCATCACTATAAATAGACCTCGGGAGCGAAAACGGAATGCTTTTGTCCTTTGTATTACATGTGCACATAGTCGTTGCTTTGTTTGTGTTTGTCATCGCCAAAAAATGAAATTTTAAAATAGCAACATGTTTCCCCATCAATCAATTCAATGACTGCAATAATGAAATTATTCCCAAAATTTCATATTACAAGTTAAAAATACCTTAAATCAAGCCAAATTATTTCATACACCTATACACAGTAAGCACAAAAACGTAGAGAGAATGAATTTAAATACATCTTAATTTGCAGATGACATTCGTTTCGATATAATATTTAGAACTGTGCACGTAGCTCCTTAAAAACATCATCCGTTATTCCGGGATACTAAAACAAAAAATAAAAAAAATTAAATAAAACATACACGCATATATGAGATGGGAAAACGAATGAAAAAAATAATAAAACTTGCTGGCCAAGTATCTAGAAAGAACTCTGTAGTTGTTCTTACTAATGCTACCTGATCGGCAAAGGCCAGATCGAGGCCCACGAAATTCATCATGGTAAAGGGCTAAGTGACGCCTGTCGTTAGCCGTAGCTTTGAGCACCATACAGGTGACAGTATGATTTGGCTCGGTTC
This sequence comes from Trichonephila inaurata madagascariensis, assembly GCA_019973955.1. Classification (NCBI taxonomy): domain Eukaryota; kingdom Metazoa; phylum Arthropoda; class Arachnida; order Araneae; family Nephilidae; genus Trichonephila; species Trichonephila inaurata. The sequence continues at coordinate 169,604 of BMAV01014526.1, forward strand.
CACCCCAATTTAGAGGGAGAACACTCTGGGGGTGGTCAGAGGCCTCCCACCTCTCTTCCCCTTCCACCAACCTCACGAGAGGACTTGCGGCTTGACGGCTATTTAGAGTACCCCCATGCCGCGAAGGCACTATACATTTACAAACATCCATGTTTTCTCCGGGATTCGAACCCAGTCCCTACGGCACAGCAGTCAGCGTCGCTAACCACTATACCGGATGGGCGACAGAGAAAGAACTCTTATTTATATAATTTCTACAGAAAAAATACTTTCCGTAAATCATTATTAAAGAGCTAGAGAACTTTATTTTATCATATCAATAAACCCTAAAAGTAACACTAATAAAAATACTCAAAATTAACCCCTCCCCAATGTGTTTAAAATAATAAAAAAATGTCTCTTAACTCTACAAATCTGTATTAAAACTAATACTAATAACTAATTTATACTATCTTGTTTTTCTCAAAGATGCTTTAACTTATTAATATATCTCTATTGAGTTAAATAAATCCTCAAAATCAAAACTGTGTAAAAAGTATCCTTATCTTTTGAAAATTTAATAAGTTATTTTTAATTTTTAATAATAGCTTTAACCCCAAAATAATTGAAAAAAATTAGTTTCAAAATTTTTTTAATAACACTTAAGGCTGTCTTCGGTTAATGTTAAATAATAGGACCAGAATTTGGAACATTTTTTTCAGATATAAAAAAAAATGAAAAATTAATATGATATTCTGGCTACACTATCCTTTAGAGAGCAGCATTTTTTTATCATACAACCCATTTTTAACCGAGTTGATTCATTTTTCTGGTATGAAATGTATTTCGCTTTTTTTCTCATATATTGTAATGTTAATCCTGCACGTATTCAAAAGAAAAAAAGAGTATTCATTGAATATTCAGAAATTTTTAACAACACTGTGTTGTTAACTTATGTATAAGTCATAATGTTCCAAATTTTCATGAAAATTGAGGCAATTTTTCTGTCCGAAAATGTGCTTCGCATTTAGTTCAAGCTCTCGTACTTTTGCCGAAGACAGCCTTAAATAACTAATTATTTGCATAGCATTTTGCACATAACATTGCTAAATTCATCTCTTTATATTTAAAAAAAGAAAGAAAAGCCATTATAAATAATGCACCCTTCACTGAGCTAATACAACCTTTGGACATTAAGTAAAAATTCAGAAAAATGCATTTTTGATACACTTAAACTAGCAATAACACAATCACTAATATAAATATACTTGCAAAAACAAAATAATGCTACGAATTTTTGTTCTTGATGTATAGAAAAAGGAACAAAAAAATTTTAAAACACATCCATTACGCTCTCTTATTTAACATTTGATTATTCAAATATATATATATATATATATATATATAGAGTTCACAATAAACTACAGAAAAAATAAACAGTTTTTTTTTTTTTAATATTTAGAACACTAATAAATGTTACATTATAACAAGTCCGACAGCAAAAATTCTCTTAAAAAAAATTTTTTTCGGTTTAGTTCCAAGGTAAAATATTATGTGATCTACATACATTTAAATATAACTATAGATACAAAAAATGTGGCCAAAAAATGTATTTATGTAAAAAAAAAACTATTTTCAAATTCCAGTTTAAATCAACTCTAAAAGTGGTTACTAAAACCACATGAATGTTCAAGAACTCAAAATAAAAAAGAAAATTGTTTACTAAGTAATTTTTTATACTTCTCAGCCCCCCTTCTTCCCCAATCGTATACTTAGAATATACAAACATATACTTTTAAATAATCGACAATACAGCACCAAAACAAATAAGCTATATTTATATGCATATAAAACTAATTTTAAAAGTAATATTCGTTATAAATCAGTAACTCAATACTTAGCGAGTATAACATTATATTTAATTTCACTCACTTTTTCACACACACACGAAACTAACATTATTTGCTTGACTTTGGTGAAGACTTTTTGTGTTTATTATGGAAGTTATGCCTAATAAAACCTTAAGGAAATTTTTAGATGCATTTTTTTAATTTTAATTTTCGCTCACAATTTGATTATTTTATTATAAAAATAAAATGTTTTTAATGGGTTGCCTTTCATACATTTTTTCTTTAACTACGTGTTATTAAAAAACGAAAGAAGAATAATCTTGCAATTTAAGGAACAATATTTTTATTCAACACACAAAATAATAAGATACGAACATTTCTACATACTTAGGAATAAAAAAACCAACATCACTTATATGCATTAAACGGAATATATTCATCTGAATGATAGAAATTTTTTTAAAATAATGCATGAAAAAACAATAATATAAAAAAGATATTATATATAAAGATATATAGAAAAAACATATTAAAATTTGAACTAGTTTTTGTACTTAAAAGCAAATATTATATATATTGAATCAAACTTATTTATCTGAATGATAAAAATATTTTAAAATAATGCATGAAAAAATAATAATATAAAAAAGATATACTGTAAAAAGATTTATATATAAAAAAAAACATTAAAATCTGAACTAGAGTTTTTGTACTTAGAAACAAATATTATATACATTAAATTAAACTTATTTATCTGAATAGTAAATGAATTTTTCAAAATAATACAATATAGGAAAGATACTTAAGAATATAGAAAAATAAGTATAAAAAAAATATAGAAAGTACATATAAAGAAAAACCTCAGAAAGATAAAGCAATCACATTTGAACTAGTCTTGAAACGAAGAATTAAATGCCAAAAATTTCCAGTTACATTAAATGGAACATGTTTATATGTGAAGAGTAAAGTTGTTATTTCAAAAGAATTCAATATATTGAAAAGATATATCTATAAAAATATGAATAAAAAGTTCAGTTACTGTTAATCCATAGATTAGATAACTATCTCTGCATCGTCGAACATGTTCAGGAGAGTCATATCCTTTTTATCAGCGTTAGAAATGGTGACTTTAGCTGAAGGAATGGTCAGCTACATCTTCCCGTGATATACCGGTGGTTTGGCTGAAAATTATTTCACCATCTGCAGAAATATTGACAACAACCCTACAATCTTTAGCGTTAGTTTTCCAATTAAATACCATTGCCGCCGTTCCGTTTATTAATTTATACATTCGATTTCCATTTTCATCAACAGAAATTTGTAATCCTTTTATGTCATCCTCTGACACCAAAGTAGCAGCAGTAACTTTTAGATCATTTTTTCTGCAAGTTTTACTCAGGAAAGATCCATCTATTTCCAAAGTTGCCTTTCCGTTTCTCAGCGACATCCAAGCTGTGAAGGACTTCTGTTTTCTTCCTCGCAGATCTATGTCCTTTATATGTCCAATAGTGAAACAATCCTTGATTTCTCGTTTAACAATATCAATAAATTCCTTAGAAGTATTATCACTCTTGTCTAAGAACTTCTTCTGGTTTAAATGAATAGGTGAAGGATCTTTTAAATCAGCTAAAGCTTTTTCATATGATATGTACTCACATTCACGATTATAAGTTACATTTATATTCTGGTACACAAACGCATTAACAATTTCAAAACTATTTCTTTCTGAATTCAAAAAGTTCTTATTGCGCTTTTTCAAGGAACTTGGATTCCGAAAATCGCCCCTCGCACTCATTATTATAACCGTAGGTAGATAAAATTCGTAATGTCTAAATCAAAAAGCAGAGTTTGTTAAAACCTACTGTCAGTTTATTAAATTTTAGCTAAATGTTAATTTTCCATAAATATAGTGCTAGATCTTTTCTGACGGTAAATAACCATTGGTTGTATTTGAGCCGCTAAGAAAATTCGGAACCAATTAGAGTCAGCCTGCTGACGCAAAACTTTCTAGGCATTATGGGATATAATATGTCTTTTTATTGCCCTAATTATTTTTAGTTATTTATAAATTTTGCAAACAATTTATTTCCATCTTTTGAAAGTTTTTCTCATTAATTTCTTTATTCGTGTTCGTTCTTTTTCCTTTTCTTTTGACTATAAAAAGATGTGTTCGCTTACGAACACTTCGCTTACTTCATTCACTCAAACTTCAAAGAATATTCACAAAAAGAATAAATTTTTATTACTTAATATCTTCCAATTTTAATTGTCTCTCTGATAATTTACATTAACAAACATTTGTTAAATGTGTCTTTCCAATTATTTTTTTCAATCATTTGGTTGTAGAGAACAATATTTAAGCCTAAATCTTTTATTAAAATAAACTGAAAATATTTCTCTAAATATATTCACATTTTGATAAATTTGATACTCATTTGCTTTCACAGATACGCATTTCATAACAAAATTTAATATTCTTAACAGTTAAGAAAAATCACCGCTCAGCCCTTTTGTTTAAAAAATTAACCGATGGAATGATTTGTCTTGCTCATTTGTAATTTTAAAAGAATTAATTATTCTTATACAAATATATTAACTGTTCTGTGAAGTATTTATAAATAGATCGAATTAACAGCATAAACTAACAACGAAAGATTTCATGTTCTTCATATTAAGGCTGTTTTCGGTTAATGTTAAAGAATAGGACCCGAATTAGGTACATTTTTTCAGATATAAAAGAAATGAAAAATTAATATTATATTCTGGCTTCACTATATATTCCTTAGAGAACAACATATTCTATCATTCTTCACTTTTTTGACAGAGCTGAGCCATTTCTTCTGGTATAAAATGTGTTTCACGTTTTTTTCTCCTTTTCCGTAGTGTAAAATGAGCTGTCCTTTCATGTGTTAAAATGAAAAAAATAATACTCAAGGAATATTTTGAAATTTTAGAAACGCTATACTGTTAATAGATGTATGAGTTACAATGTTGCAAATTTTCATGAAAATTGAGGCATTTTTCTGTCTGAAAATGTGCTCCGCGTTTAGTTCAGGCTCTCGTACTTTTGCCGAAAACAGCCTTAATGGAAATTTGTTTACTTCAATGATACCCATTTAGAAAAGGGCATTGCGAAAACGCAACATTAAATTCTAAATTTTTTTTAAACATTGTTCTGGATATTTTTGAATTAAACTAAAATTTTAATGCTATTTTTCACTTTTTAATTGATGATTATAAATTAATTTTATTTTCAATTATAGCAAGATTTTCACACATAGATCAAAGGTTTTTATTTCCATGTTTTAAAGAAAAAGAATTGAAACTTGTAATGCCTTGGGTAATGTACTCAACCTTTTTTCCGACAGGCCACATACATATGAAAATTATTTCACGCAGGCTGCAACATGAGGATTAAAGGGCGCGGGGGGAGCGATCCTAGCAGTGTGCAGTGCGTACACTGCACGCGGGTGGCCAAAGCAAAGGGCGGAGTCGGGCTGCATATAGTTCTATCAATCAAGCAAACTTTTTACTAATTTCTCAAAATAAAACTTGTAAGTCACATAAATATGCTAAATTTTAAAAAATTATTGACAAATCAAAATAAGTCCCGATTTCCTGATAACTTAGCATAGATTAAGGGAAATATAATGTTAATGTACAGTGTATTAGTCCGCCTAGTCCATTAATGCCTACTTTTATACACATCCTTCATTTGGTAGCAAAATTCGTGGCATAGCCGGCAATACCACAAGAAAAACTGGTACGGGAGGCGCAATGTTGATCGATGTTTAACAAAAGCGACTCAAATATGATTTTTACGAAAGTCGCTTCACGAAAATATCTGATGTGGTCAATATTACCTAAGACATAGGAGTTTAAATTTCATATGTATTGGGGAGAAGATTAAAAGTTTTCAATTTAATAATAACCTTACAATTTAGAAAGACACAATAGAGGAAAGAAGTTGTTAGTGTCTATTTGCATTTTTATTAATGCTTTACTTTTTATTCTTATACAGGTCGATGAGTTTAAAACCCCCACGTTAAGCAAATTCCCTTTAGGGGCGGCATATTAGGACTTTGCACCCGGGCGGCCGACACCCTAAGATCGGTCCTGGGAGGGGGACGTTATGAGATCAAGGACATTTAAAATGATTAACAGACTACTGATCAAATATTAAAACTCATAATTTTGAATTTTATTTTAAAAGTACGCTAAACTATATCAAACTCAACTCACAAAAAATAGATTTTATGCGTTTTTTATCCAGTTATAGAGTATTTCCGATTTTCTTTCATAAATGATCCCAAACCTCTTGTTTGCATTCTCTACTATGATAAAAACAAAGCTGCCATTTATTTTGATGATTTAATTTTTTTTCTTTTGACAAAGCTTCACTTATTTTTATTTCAGACATTTATTTATCAAGTGCAGGATGTTAACAAAGAATTTTTCTGAATTTCAGACTGAAATCAGTATTTTTTGCTTAAAAAATTTCTGGAGCTTTTCAAGTTTTTCATGGAACCAAAAGAAAGTTAACGTTAACTACATGTCTATATGTCACATTTGTGTACGTTTAGGGTCATATACATATGAGTTTACTGAGCTTATGACTTGTCAGAATGAAAAACTGAACAATAAAATTCAAAAATAGGAGGAAATGGATATTGGGAAAAAATAATGTAACCGACATTGTGCTAAAAAGTTATAGCCTGAAATATGAGCAGGTAAAAAAATTACAGCTTAGAGAATCATTTCGTGAACTGCGGGAAACAGGGGTCATATTTCTATTTTATTGGATCTGAAAACACCATAAATATGATTGTAGAAAGATGATGTCGAGAAGTAAACTATTAATTGAAGAATAATAAAAAATATTAATGGATTTAATAAATCGTTTACTGTTGTATTGAAAGCCATAACGAAAAGTTATTTGGTGGAATAATTACCTGAAAGTTAAGTTGATCTCTCATCTTGCTAATATTAGAAATAAAAATAATGGCAACATAAGAGCATTCCAAAATAATTTTTCATTGTAAAAGATTTGCAGAAATCATGGCAAAACATCATTCCAGAAAAGTATCAACTTCCACAAGTGATTTGGATACATGTTTTGACATGTGTAAAAAAGAAAGGAGTTAAAATTCGTGAGAAGAATGTAATGCTTGCATGCATAAGCTTTCTTGCGTCTTTTAACATTATTTAAATAAATTTCTCATACGAGAGCATTTGCGTTGTAGAGTCACGGGTTCAAAATCTAGTGCCACTAAAGACCTCCCGTATTGAGGAGCAGATGCACTTTAAATCTGTCGAGGCTTAAAGTCTCCTGTTGGGGTGGTGTGGAATTTCGGAGAGGGGGTGGCAGCTCATGTATCATCTTCACCACTTAACCTTAGTTCAAAACTACGCGGTCCGTCGCATGTGATCTTTGTGTTTCTTCACAGTGCGACGTAAATTAAAATATTAAATCCAATCGAATGTATAAAAGCTTATTCATCCAATAGTTCAACACCTTAAAAATTATCCCTCACTCACCTACATTTGATGAATCATACTAAACCTAATTTTATGAATAATAATGATGAGAAAAAACAGCTCACAAAATGAAAATCACGATTCTGTTAATGTCGAATTATTTTTTGACAGAAATAACCGGTATTGATTCTTTTTTAACAAAGTGTATGCATTTCAAACTTTAAAATTCACTTTTAAGATCTCAGACAGTTTATAGCCGAAAAGTTAGATTCTGTAATAAAAGATGTAAACATTGGTTTCTTAAACTTAAATGTCATGCACGCAGTAAAAAAAATAATAATAAATGCAATTGCCAATAACAGAAAAAATTTAAAAGGGTATATTTCAAATTCCATTCAATTCTGAACAGTAGTTACAAACATATTTCGAAAAAGACTGATAGGGATCATGTACTAGCAGTAACGTTTCAGATTTCTTGAGGTCCTGGGCCCCTATGTAAAAGTAGGTCCCACCTGTGACTCCTAGGTAATCAGTATATAGCATGTGTTGTCAAATACTTATTCAAATGATAACCCGTAACAAATAAATGTAGATGACAATACAATCTCACAAGCCTATACACAAACTAACTCGGCTGATTGTCCCCATTTGCCTAATTCAGGGACCAGCAAACAGCGGTTCTTTGCATTGAAGGTTTTGGCTCTTCAATCTTCTGTCCCTATGAATTATTACAAAAAATTATTATACCGTATAAAAGCCTTTGTTTCTCTTTCTCTTTTTCCTTTGTAATTATTTAGTGCAAAAATTACTTGTATTTACGTATACATTTAAATATTTGACTGGCTTAAGATAGTTATTAAGATTTTTATTCCTGTATCATAAATTATTCTTCATTAACAAAACTTATTGAGAATCAGAAAAAAAAATTACACTTATTTCTAAAACAGTAAAAATCCACTTCATTGGTAAAAATGCTGCTATGGGAAGATATACCTTGAAGGGATTTCCAGCAACATTTACTTGCATAAATGAGTTCGAGAGAACTCTTGTGATTTTGGACAAGAGATTTACTTAAATCCCCAACAGATGTGATAAGTATATATATTTGGTACTTTATGACTTTAGGTTAATAAAAAGTGCTGAAATAATTTTAGTTTGCAAGAACAACCAAAATTAAATTTTAGTTATTAATTCAAACATAAAATTCTAAAATAAAGCACTTACGGTATTACTTGTACAAATTTTTTTTTCACGAAGCTTGAAATTTAAGTTCACAATATTATGAAATTTTCACAATGGTTGTTCTTGCAGAAATAAAAAATATCTCCCATAGCTAGTTTTGGAAAAATTGCAAAATATTACTTTGGATACAATTGTTGTATTCAAATATAATAAAAAATGTTTATTGGAACACGAGAGACATGATCGCGAGATTTCTACCAGAAGAGCTCTCTCCCCTCCAATGCAAGCGTGTGCATATAATTAGTTTAGGCTCTTTAGTAGTCAGGGTCTCTTTTTTTTAGGCTCTTTGATAGTTTAATTACCTTGTTTCAAAAATTCTCTTCTGTCTTAAAAGTTTGCTGACAACGGGCCTGAATAATGATGTATGGTGGTAGGTCTTCGCCTAAACACGGGCAACGGAATAATGCAGTCTGGCCTCTGTTATCAGTTGGCATGTAGTTCGAAAAAAAAAATGAATTAACCAACATTTTTTATTTCTTCAAAGGAGTTGCATAACTGCAATTTAATTTCAAATGTTTATTTTTAAAACATTTTTTACTACATACACATGTGCACACGCAAAGAATTGTCTGAGAAGTCCAAAATAAATGTATGCAACCATAAAGTAATACACAAGTAAACAAGTTTATTTTTGGCATCTGATTATAAAAATTTGTATACCGTGAGTTGTAGTTTCTTTTAATCAGAATGCGACTTATTTAAACTGTAAACAATCTTTGAAGTTACCTTAAACATCTAGAATTACGAAAACACGCTGGTGTGCAAAGCAATAGATGTTTTTTTTTCTTTTCTTTTTTCCCGTAGCTCTAAGAGAAATCATCTGAGAGACATGGAATTCAGAAAAGAGAGACAACATTTTGTATTTAAACGATGGTGAAAGCATAGTTGCGCCAAAATGAATACAATGCATATAGTATGGAATCAAACAAACAAAAAAGCATTATTGAACTCATAGTGTCGTTACACATATCGAGGTCCAACAGCACCTTGTAGCAGACGCACATGGGAAAGGATCACCTCCTTCCAATAGCGATCTCCGGTTACAAAACCTGTCGAAAACGTGAAGCGCAGTTCGTCCATTCAACAAAAGGTCTCCCCAGACAAAGGTTTCCCACCGTAAAGGTCTCTTTGTGTGAAGTTATTGGGATGAAAACGCGGGCCCTAATCTCTTCCAAATCCACTGGCATTGAGAATTCTTTTTTGGCACCGAAACGACTCTCATCTATAAAAATACTTTTTCATTGAGGAGATGTCCAGTTTTTGTGCTCCTTACACCAAACGGTGCCGCCGATGACCAACATTCAAAGGAATGCAGCTTTCAAGACGGGGGACGAATAGGCTACTTTTTTGTGAAGGCATCTGGCCACAGTAAGCCGCGACATTTGTCACCCTATTGCTGTACACAGTTGCTGAGCAAATGCACTTACTGACTGGTATTGGGCACTTTTCTCCTGCAAAAAGATATATTTGTCATCCACTGTAGTTATTTTCCTAGAGTGGTCACCACCAACCTTTCTAACAGTTGTACCTATGGTTTGGAAATCTTTCCTAACTCGTGACATGACACTTTTGTTGATTTGGTACTCTCTTCAGCTATATTGGTCAAACTAAGCCCCTCCTCCAGCTTTCCGATCATTCTTCCACGTGTGAAGGCGTCCAAATGATTTCTGCTAACCATATTTCCCGGAAGAACTTACTTCCACTCGCAGCGAATATCTTTAATTGTGCCTCCGTTCAGGGCCGATCTTAGGGTGTCGGCTGCCCGCGTGCAAAACCTAATGTGCCACCCCTCTAGAGAATTTTTCATATTTTGACTAATACTTAACGTTGACGCACAAAGGTTAACAAGTAAACATTAATAAAATGTAAATGCAATTGTTCAATACAATATTCTCCCCCTTTTTTGACCAGCTAATATGTCACAATAGCGACAAAACACTGTTGTTGTTATTAATACCACCTGATCGGCAAAGGCCAGATCAAAGTCCATGATATTCATCATGGTAAAGGGCTAAGTGACACCTGTCGTTAGCCGTAGCTTTGAGCACCATACAGGTGACAGAACGATTTAGCTCGTTCCCACCCTAATTTTGCGGCAGAACAACCTAAGGGGTGGTCAGAGGCCGCCCACCTCTCTTCCTTCCACCAACCTCACGAGAAGACTTGCGGCTCGACGGCTATTTAAAGTACCCCCATGCCGCGAAGGCACGATACATTTACAAACATCCATGCTTTCTCCGGGATTCGAACCCTGGCCTAACGTCATAGCAGTCAGCGTTGCTAACCACTATACCGGATGGGTTATAAAACACTTTAATTAAACAATAAACAAACAAAAATACTACCTTTAAAATAAAAATAGACATTTTATAATTAGAAATACAAAATAGCTGTATTTACTCAGAAAATATAATCCAATAAAAAAAGTACTAAAGCATAAATCTCGTGAAACGAAAAGTATATAAATCAGCCCTCCTACAAAAAGTCTACCTAATAATTAACTATAAAATAACTTTTCTGGCTTTTTGAGAAGCGAATTTGTCAATAGTTTCGGTGAAATCCATTTTTTTTCTGAGATTTCGTTTTCAATAGAGGTGATGGCTTAATCTAAAAGCCTTTCTTGTGTCATATTATTTCTTGAGTAATTTTTAATAATTTTTCATTTACTGAAACTTCTTTTCCTGAAGCTAGAGAAAAAGGCAAGGTTAAAAAATTCTTATTGCTTGAGCAAAATTTGGAGATCATTTTTGACTATATTTTCTAATACCTCAATGGGTTGTTTTTTTACCTGAAAAAATATCTTTGAATAAAGTCATTTCATTAAAGGGTTGCATGCCATATATATCTTTCAAAATACTTCCTTCCTTCCTTCCTTCCCTTCCTTCCTCTAACTTAATGTTCAAGTCCATTTCAGGCTTTCATGAGATCATCATCAAAAATGTTGAGATACAGAAAGCAGAATATCGAATACCACTCAGATAATAAGGTAAATCGTCTGTTAGCTGAAGAGATCACGAATTGCTGGAAGGAATTTGAAGCTGGTCCATAACTCCCCTCATAAACAAATAGACCTTTTTCCTGAGCTTCGAGATGGGAAATTCGAGATTAATCCCCCAAACTTTAATAGGTGTTTTTAAAGGGAATCGACGGGTAATTTTTTAAAGTTATCATCAGATCTTTGGGAAACTAAATATTTTTTTAAGATTATCTTAGCCTGCAATGCATTCACGATGTTTAATTTAGGATTTTGAATAATTTTACTCAATACATCAATTCATGATAATAAATCACGCCAAATTAAAATTGTATGCAAAAATTTAAATGCTTAAATTTTTTTTCCTGTGTCCAAGGGAAATCTTAAATTGGGCTTTAAGGGATAAAAATATTTTTAGAGAAGCCCAGTGGCTGAAGGGGTTGGGCATCGTGCTTCCACACCGCAGGTCCGAGGTTAAAACCCCCGGGACCCGGGGACGGGGGACTCTGCCCTTTTCTTCCCTTCGGGGGGTCGATAAAATGTGAACCAAGTTTGTTGGGAATTTAAACACGGGGCCCGTCGGGCCCGGACCCCCTTTGACCGAAACATCTGCCGGGCCAACCCCAGGGACCATGGTTTGCGTATACGGGATTTGGGGCCCTCAGTAGGCCTTGCCCCTCATGGGCTGTCATGCCACTGAGTTAAGTTAATATTCTTAAATCTTGTTTAAGAGGTCTAATAGCATTGATAAGACCTTCAATCATTGTTTCTCTTAACGGTTTTAAAATTAGACTTTTCACGTTTTTTTTTTTCCCGTAAATACTATCGACATGGGGACGCAGAAAAGTATAATTACATACCTCTTGTAATATATAAAGAAAAAAAAAGAACAGAAATTTCACTAAGGGAGCTGGCAGCGTCACTAACGACGAGATTTAATGTATGAGCTGCACACAACACGTACATACAACATAAAGTGAGGAGTTTTTTTTTTCTTTTATGAATACAACATAGGTGTGCTGATGCAGTAAAAAATTTATCTCGTGTTTATGACTTTATATTTGCTAGCAAATATTGAAACAGATTATAGCTCGTAGATTTAGATTAGATAAAAATAATAAAATGAAAAAAATTTTTTTTTTTTCATTAGCAATTAATTTTTTTTGCAAAAAAGTCAAATCTGGGAAAACAAAATTTTTAAAACTAAAAAAACACAAAAAAGTTTACCTGGGAAAAATGTTAATTTTATTTTTTAAAAATTTTTTTTCTGTATGAAAGGGTTATTTCCCCAACATATTTATAGCCAATTTCTAAATGCGAAAAAAAAGTTTTTAAAATTTTTTTTTAAAAAAATATTTAAACCTGTTGTATGAATTAAAAATCAGAAAAATTCCCGAGCAACGAATAAAATAAATGAATGATCTTTGGTCAAAAACCAAAAAAACCCACAGTAATAGGGCAAAATTTTTATAATTAATTTATTTAAAAGAATGTATCAGGCTAAATATTTGGAAACAATTCAACACTGCTTCATTAATTCTTTCTTCAACGTGATGCGGAGCCTTTTTTAAACCAACCCCGGGGCCCCTTTTGGGGATTTCCCCAAAATTTATTCTTTTCGATATAATTTCCCCCGCGCCCCCTACGTAGGGGTTTTCACCCCTCTAGGAAAAACCCCACAGTTTGAGAAACGCTGCGTTACATTAATATTTATTTACATTACAATTCGTCTTTTATTATTTTATATTTTATTATACTATACATATATATATATATATATATATATATATATATATATATTCATGTATTATTACATGCTTCTTCCATATAATGTAAACATCAAAAAAATTTTTATCATTACTTTTATAAAAACATTTAGTTTATTTACTGATAGTAGCAAAACCATTTGACGTTGCTTAAGAAAGAATGTTTTTTTTTTCAATTATAGTTTGAAAAATATTTTGCATACAATTGAAAACTTTATTTTATACGCGTGTGATACTCCATTTCTCATATTATAAATGATTCTTCCTGTGATAGAAAGAGAGGAATAATTTGATTCGTTGCACTTTTCAGAAATCAGCTGAGTTTCTGTTAGATCTATTTCCTGTCTTGAAAAAAAGTTGACATCTACTAAAATGATAATTTCTATCCGAATTTTTCCAAGCAGTTTCACTTTTCCACACACATATATATTTAGGATAAAAGAGACTCATTCATCCTGATTTCTCCGGAATTATTAGACCTACAGACTTGAAATTTTGCAGGAATATTCCTTTGACAGTGAAGAGATCCTCCACAGAACTTTTACGGAAATTAATCGAAACAAGGGAAACGAGGGTTTAAGTGTCGTTACAGATTAATATTACCGATTTTAAACTTTTAAGTTTACACACTTGAAAATTGACTGGCACGTTCCTTTCATAGAGTGGTGAACCTCTGCTAAAAGGGTATTGCGAAAATCTACCCTTCAAGAGGCGTAGCTAGAGGTTAAGAGGAGCAATGGATAAATTTTCCCGTTTTTGAATTATTAGATCTACATACTTGAAATTTGCTGGGCAGGTTTCTTTTGATGAACAGAGATCCGCTAAGAACGGATTTTACGGAAATCGAGTCCTATGGGAAAGGGGGAGGAGTTACTGGGGCGTATATATAAAAATGATAATAATTAAAAAAACATAAATTAATTTCCGTCTTCGAATTATTGACTTATAGTAGTGAGATTCAGTATGCCTGTTTATTTTGTTGAATCGAAATCCTTTACGAACTGGTCTTACGGAATTGAGTTTTAAAGGGGTTTACACAGATTACTGATAAAAAATTTTCGTTTTTGAATTCTTAGATTTAGACTTTAATTTGTTAAGTATGTTTATTTTGTTGACTAGAGACCCACTAAACCACCCGGTGGTTGAGTGGTAGCGTTTCGCGCTTCCTCGCTACAAATCCGGGTTCTATTCCCGGGTTGGGCAAGGTCGACTCAACATTTCATCCCTACTACAGTGGGTCGATAAATGAGTACCAGACTTGTGCTTGGAGACTTAAACACTGGGGGTCTCGCTTCAGACTGACCACCTGATCGAGACATCTGTTCATGCACCTCAGCGCCCAATAGTCACGTATACTAGGATGGGCACAGTAGGCCCTGGTCCTCATGGGCTGTTGCGCCACTGAATTTGAGTTTTGAGAGACCCACTAAAAATGTTTTTTGCGGAGTTCCGCTTTGAGGGATGGGGTTGCAGGAGCGTAAAGGATAATCCCACTTTAATTTTAGAAATTTAAGTCCTGTTCTTCTTAAATCAAGAGGTGAGAGTTAGAAGAATATTTTTCAATATAATTGAATGCTTAATGCTATGATTTAGAAATCAATAATTTACGTATATATATTATAGCTGTATATATTCATATATCATGAAATATCCAACGAAGTGGGGGTTACGGCTAGTATATACATATTTGTGAAAAAATCATTATATATAAATATAAATTCACCTAAAAGCCGAGTATTATTATTATTTACCCGGGATCCTTTCAGAAAGCATCATTCTTCAGTAATCGGAGAAATATATGGGTTCTGATTTTGTTTCTTTTTTTTATAAATTAATTCATTGAACATTTCACGAAATAATTGTGACGGGACAGCAATGCCTGTGACTTTCACGTACAACTTTGGGGGTAGGTATGCAAAATATTCATTGGTATCAAAAAATAACGAAGAAATTTTAAGCGTTTTGAATACCAGGAACAGTTTTAGTAGAGAGTAAAGAGAAAGAAACAAACAGAGAGAGAATATTGAATAGATAACACTGTCGCGCACGGGAGCCAGTGCGGTCCTGTTCATTTTTTGATATTTTCTATTTCTTGTAATTTTAATATAATAAAATAGTATTCACGGTGATTCATTTTTTTCTAGGACAAACTATAAATATAGTTTCTGAATATGCTATAAAATTATTTCATAAGTTATTATAATTTATGAGTTTTTCTTACACAAATTTCGAAACAAAAACTAAATTTTCTTTCTTTCGATGCTTGTTGGCCACACTAATAAACGGGAAATTCACAAAAACTGTAACTGTTACTTCCACTTAGAATTGCTCAAAGATCAAACTCCCAAAGGTTGCGGGTTTCCAAAAAAACATTCGGATTCGAAAATAGGTCATAAAAGCTGTATTCAGCTTAATGAACTTGATTCAAAGTGAGAACACAGAAGTCGAATCAGTTGGGCTTCATTTTTTTATTTAATGGACACGCGCATTTACTTGCCTAATGACGCTGATTGGTTGTAGAAACTCACGCCAAAAAAAAGAAAAAATAGGAAAATAAAAACCAGAGTATTTATACTTGTAAGCGAGTGGTATCAAATAATTCAAAGAAAGTAAAACCCTTTCAAGAATGAGTCCTGATTCACACACACACAAAGTAAGTAAAGCATAAAGAAAAAAACCTTTCAGCGTTGTCGAAATGAATCACCATCTCATTCAATTACTACTATTAGCTCGCAATCTCTATATATATTTATTTATTTATCTTGGTGGAATCTTCAATCGTTAATAAAATACATTTTAATTCGCTCAATTGAGCTGAAATTTTATATACAGGATTATTTTCGATGACAATACAATAATAATAATTAATTGATTAAAACTAATTATTTAAAGAATTACAAATACACAACCATGTTGGCATCATTTTTGGCGACTTGTGTCAAAACTTGAAAAGTTTTTTTTCTGACGTGTTAAAGTATTCAGTTGAACTGAAATTTATATTGGATGACAATAAAATAATATAATAATGATTAATAAAAATTAATTACCACTTAATGCTGTGATTCTGTCCTATGTATATACATATTTATATTAATTGTAACTATTTAATAAAAAGTAGCTAAAATAAAAATTTTCTTTGTTGATCTAAGTAGGAATTGACTTATTTTTTTTTTTAATTTCTTGTTTTTACAAAATTATAGGAAAATACTATTACCAACACAGAAAAAAAATCAATAAGTGGTCTTAGCGAGCTATGAATAAAACTAAAAAAGACAAACCCAAGTTATATTAAATATAGTTTTAATAAGGATGGAACAATTGGAATGAAAAATATTAAAAGGTAGGACAGCCCCATCTTAAGAAAAATAAATCAACCATTACCGAAGTCTAATGGTAGAATAATATCAAAAGGAACATTATTTTATTCACGTACTATACAACTCCAATAAAGCACGACTTTCGCAAGACGTTCACGTGGAGATCAAAACTTTGGTTTGGATGACTCGGAAGAAGATGAATGAACTTAACACTTATGACAAAAAATGATATATTTATTTTACCTAATTTTTTTTCTTATCAACTGGTTTAAGATTCTGCCTTTTTATCTCGATAAATATTTGCGTTTTTATTTACAAATCAAGAATATATCTCTTTTTGTTGCACACACACGCACAGAAAAAAAAAGAATTTATCAAATGAATAAACCACAAATTCTCAAATAAGAATCTCGTGTGAATAAATAAGTCAGCGGAGAGAGAGAAATTATTTGAAGAGGATTGAATTCTTTTTTCTCCCCATCTTGATTATCTGTAAAATAGATCAGAAAAGAAATACCAATTGTATGACTCCACAGCGTTTAAAATAACTATCCTATCAATCATTTTGAAAGTCATTCAGAAAATCGATTTCTATTACAACTAAATAGTACTTTTTTTTTAATTTAACATTCACGAACATTATCTAGAGCAATATTTAATCCGCATACAGATTACTATATTTTAGTTATTTCAGATATATTACAAACGTTTCGTATCTTTGAAGTAAAATACACGTTCTTTGATTACAAGAGCGAATTGGTTGGACATCGTAACCGGAAACAAAAAAGGACGTCCGTTTCAAAGCTGAAAAGTGAAAAAAAAAAGACACTCGCGCGTTTCAAAGCTAGTCCATTCCCAATCGTTTACGGGGAAAGAGATTTTTTGTTTTGTCTGCTTTCTTGATTTCCCGCAGTTTCTGCGACGTACCTCCTAACTGCGACGCTCAGCAGAAAGTTGAAACGGCGAAATAAAAAAATAAAAAAATACAAATAATTCTCTTAAATTCTGTCGAAAAGGCTGTTACTTGCTCTTCAATTTTTAATCTGACTCACTAAACGTAGATATGTCGCAGGCGGTGGCGTAACGGAGAATATTAGGGCCCCCCTGCAAAATCAGGTTTCAGGCCCCAAGTTGGATCTTAGCTCCAGTCACTACTTATTTACTTAGCGTCAGTTAGGCTTTGGGCCCCCCCAGAGCCCTGCCTCCCACCCAATGCGGGTGTTTCGCCATTGTGAAAACGATGAACAGAGCGCGAAAAGCGATGATCACTTCACGCAAGATATTACAATAACGTCTTGATGTGCTTTCTCGTTAAGTGAATTAGTTAAATCCCGAACTGTTTTAGTGAAATGAAATGAAAAAATATGCCACTTTTTTTGGTGATAGGAGACGATATTTGGGATCGGGAATACAATTGTATCCTTTTGGACGCATCCCCGGTGCATTCCTCCCCTCTACAGCATTTTGGGCAATATTTCGCACCAGCCGCAGTCCATTCGGACCTGGCTCACTCGATCCCTCTCTAACTGCTCTTCCAGTTATATAGTTTTTAATTGTTTAAAACTTTTAAAATTTATTTAAATCCACAATATCTTGACTCCTGTTTGAGTCTCGGACTTGAGATTTGAACCAACTGTTCCAATCGTGGAGACCCATCCAGTCATTTGCTTGACTCCCATTGTGTAGGCATGGTTTAATTATTAAAACATCATGCTCCCATGTTAATCCTATGGGGTCTGAAAAAATTTCACCCCAACCCCTCTAAGGAATTGAGCTTGGGGCTTGATTTTTGGAAGTCTGTCATATTTTCGTGTATGCGCGAGCTTTACATGGAATTGGCCCCCTCCGGTGCTCTACAGGGCTTCCTATTTAAAAACTCGAATTTATGCTACTTGAATGACCGCACCGGCTGGAATCGATTGTTCTCCCTATGAGCTCTTCAACTATGTAATTTTATCCCAATAGCCCCATATTCCTTAAACAATTTTAAAATTTTCGAAATTCCCCATAGCACCGAGGATTTTTTACCTAAATTGTTCGGAAGTACAAGGAATCGACCTCCCAGGTGTCTCCCCCCCTTAGACAGCATTTTGCCAATATTTTAAAATAACGTCTCTTCAATGTCATTTCCATGATGAAAGTAAGTGATTTTTTTTCAAACCCTGAACTGCGTCAGTGAAATGATGAAATTAGGTAGTCAGGATTTGCATTGGCAAAATGCTGTCCAGGTAAGGGGGAAACACCTGGGAGGTCGAGTCTGTGTACATCCGAACCATTCAGGTAAAAAATCCTCGGAACTAACGAGAATTTCAAAAATTTTTAAATTTTATAATTGTTTAAAAACGTGAAATGGGGGGAAGGAATGGGGCTATTGGGATAAAATTACATACATTTGAAGAACTCATAGGGAGAACAATCGAATCCAGCCGGTGCGGTTGACCAAGGTTGCATAGGATTCGAGTTATTAATGGGAAGCCCTGTAGGGGGGCCAATTCCACGTAAAGCTCGCGCATACACGAAAATATGGCGGACCTCCAAAAATCAAGTCCCAAGCTCATTTTAGGGGTGAAATTTTTCAGACCCCATAGGATTAACATGGGAGCATGATATTTTGGTGACTAAGCCCTCCCCATGCCTACACAATGGGAGTCAAGTATATGACTGGATGGGTCTCGATGAGTGGAATAGTTGGTTTGAATCTCAAGTCCGAAACTCAAACAGGAGCCAAAATATTGTGGATTTAAATAAATTTTAAAAGTTTAAAAAAGTTTAAGACAATTAAAAACTATGTAAGGAATAGCCCTATGGGCATGAAATTATAACTGGAAGAGCAGTTAGAGGGATCGAGTAATCTAGGTCCGAATGGACTGTGCGGCTCGGGTGTCGAAATATTGGCCAAATAGCTGTAGAGGGGGTGGAAATGCACCAGGGGGATGCGTCCCAACAGATATGGTTTATAACAATAGTTATTACGATCCCCCAAATATCAGTCTCCTATCACCAAAAAAGTGGCATATTTTTTCATTTCCTCATTTCACTAAAACAGTTCGGGGATTTAACTAATTCACTTACTTACAACAGAGAAAAGACATAAAAAGAGACGTTATTGTAACATCTTGTGTGAAGTGATCATCTCCTTTAGAGATTTGACAAAAGCCCTAATTTCATCGTTTCCCTGCAACATATATATATTATATATATATAATATTATTCTGCTGCCTTTTTGTTTGCAAGAATTATTCAAGCTTTATAGGTGTGTATCTATGTGAACAATTTATCTTTTTTTAATTATAACTTTTTGTTTTGGAGAGAGAGGTGACATTTTCCATTTTTGTCCGGAGCAGCAAAACTGCTTACACTTGTAACTAGAGGCTTTGATCAACTGAATCTTAGCTTTATCAAACTCCTATCCATATAAGGCTGGGATTTCTTCTTCAAAAATTGGTTCTAAAATATTCTATTAATAGTAGAATGAATTAATTTTGGTTTTACTTGAGCTTTTATTTTTAATTTGCTATTGTAAAAATATTCCGCAACAATCATGAATCCCTTTCGGAGCTTTTCTGCTCAATGAAGCGAAGCCATTGGTGCGGTTTATATATATATATATATATATATATATATATATATATATATATATATATATATATATTATTTTAATATTAAAATAAATAAAAATAAATAAATATATAGAAAGAGGGTTTGGGCCTGAAGGCAAAAGATAATGGATTTATAATGGGGCTTCAGTGCCTAAAAATCCTATTAGACAAATAAAATTAAAAAAAAGTTGTTAACATTTTTTCATAACCCGTTTTGAACACAACAAAAAACAAAAAAGGAAAAAATATTTACAATCTTACGTGATGGCGGCAAGCAGAGAAAGAGGGCGCGATTACGTTGAATAGGCGTTTTCCTTTGGGCATCTGATTGGCTAAAATGCGCGGGATACGGAAATCGGTTTAGCCGATTACGATTAAGATTACAACGTTTATTTTTAAACCTAAGAATTAAAGATTATTTATAGATCATTAAAGAGTTAATTAAAAGTATGTTAGAGGAAATTATTACATATTATATATATATATAGAAAATTGATCTTCTTTAATTAGAGCACCTTAAAAATACCCATGCCTCTTCGAGTATTATCACAAATTTCCATTTTCCAACAGCTAGGTGTTTTACCATATAATTTTCTACAATTTGTTTTTCTTTTATCAATCTTTTTTTGCAAAAGCAGATAACCTATAGGTTTAAACGTTTTTTTTAACTTTAAATCTTTATGAATGATTTTACTGACATTCTTAGTTTCGATGCAATGAATCTTTGAGTCGGCAGCTTTTCTTTTAGTATCAGAGACTTCATTTTTTTTTCTTGATAGTTGCCTGCGTTCGAATAGTCTTGCGATGAGGTTTCGTGGTCATGTTTTCCTTTTTATTTCCATCTAGACGCTTCCTCTCCCTTTTTTTTCAAGAGTTTAATATATAATAAATACCTTTTCTTTTGAAATGCAGTAACTGAGATTTTTACACCACTTTATAAATTGTTGATATGAATCTTTTTCCACGTAAAGTGCAGTTACGGAACCTTTGAGCCATCTATGTATATATATATATATATATATATATATATATATATATATATATATATATATATATATATATATATATATATATATATATATATATACATATATATATATATAAAATATATATATATATAAATAATAGTGAAGAAGTACTAGAACCTACAGTGCTAAAGCAGGAAGAAATTGGAATTCAGCAAATATATATATATATATATTAGGAGCCATTTTCAAAGTAAATTTTTATTTTGCATTCTAAACAAAACATTATCAAATGACTGTTCTGAAGTTTCCAAAGTTTTATCTCAAAATGCAAACGAGAAAATAAATTACAATATCGTTTCCATAAAAGTGCGAACAACCTTCTGTAAATACGAGTATTTAAATATTCAACACGTAAAGAGTGTTTTCTAGAGTCCGCAAAAAAAGAAGATTCCTCTATCTTCACGTGGCGTGGTGTGGAAGTTCTGAATGGAACTTACGTCATCTTCACTAGTACATAGTTGGAGGAAACTCTACATTATGAAAAAACAAAACCATTACTACAATGAATTCGTAGGGTAATTTCTTTATGTTTCATTTAAAAAAAAATAAACGTGAAAACTTTTTAAAATTATAATTTTTATAACGCTTTGCATACTTGGAAGTTCAAACAAAAAAATAAAAAGAAATTTGGGGAAAATTTTTTTATTCTTGATAAGATTTAAAACAATCTGCAAGAGTGCCTATCATCTTTGTTTTTTGGCCTTAGATATAAATTTTATCCAGCTTGATACATACAAAGAAGCGAATAAAATAACAGTCATCTATAAAAATCTATACATTTACTTATATAATATGTATCTATATGGATGTTCAACATTTGTAGGCTTTCTTGTGTCTGGGAAACAGAAGATGCAACTGTCGCATGGCGTGGTGTGGAATTGAGTGGCTGTGACATCCTCGTCACCGGTAAGTAGTTTTAAGAAACTAAGTTAAGAAGTAGTTTTACTCTGTTTTACGAAAGTTAAAATTACGACAATGAATTCGAAGTGTAGTGAATTTCTTCATATTTTAGTTTTCAAATAAATAAGTAATTAGATTAAAACAACTTTATAAATATAATTTTTATATCGCAAATTTTAAATAAAAAGCAAAAACAATGAAAGGATGTTCGAAATTTTTTTATTTCTCGGAATATTTAAAACTAACTGTTAGAGGGCTTTAAAGTATTTGTTTTGCCGTATTAGAAAAAGTTTATGTATCTAGCCAGCTTTTTTTATGCATTTTACAATATCAAAACCCAGAAGAGCTATTTACAAATACAACATACGAATATATATATGTATAGATAGGTCTTATAATAACTGCAAAAAGAAGGTACACCTGTCTTCATGTGCGCGGTGTGGAAGTTCATTATCAGACCGGGGATGGAAAGCTCTCTTATACGCACATCTAAAGACAAGAAAAAACATTTTTTAAACTGACATTATTCAGAGTCACCTGTAGCTCGGTCTAACAAAAAAAGTGGCACCAAATTTGGTATGGAGAATCATTTTGGAAAATATCGTTTGTTTTATATAACTGAACTCGCGAGTGGAATAAAATAATTTGATTCCGTTTGGATTAAATTAAGTTGGCAATCTATTATGCTATTGTTTTTGCTAAAATATTTACTTTCGCCAGCTTCGACAAAACATTTCGAACATTAGTGATCTGTGGACGTGTTTTGAATGCTTTCTTTTGAATTTTTACTTTAATTATTAGCCTTATTCAACAAAAAAAAAGAAAAGAAAAGAGAGAGGCTTAGTTAATAGTGCTCTTTATCGGCTTTTACAGCAGAATTTAGTCAAATCGAGGATATACCGTCTTTGGAGAGCCAGATTCTTCATATGCGTATTTGAAAAGAGATAAGAAAAAAAAAAAGAAAAAGCTGGTAGCAGCCCTCCACTGCTCAGAAAAGCCGGAGGAAGGGAGGAGACAGGAAGGCAATCAGTTGCTCCGTGATGAAGGGTTTGAGGAAACCAGTTTCGGCGAGGCGACTTTCTCTTTCTCCGTTTGGATTTTTAACTACGCAACCAGTAAACAAATCCCCTTCCACGTCGGAACATTATTCGTAGCATGATGTCCTGCTCTTTATTCGGATATTCTTATGTTTATTCTTACATTTATTAAATTCGTGTTCTTTTTCGAATGAATCATTATGAATAATTTTTATTTTAAAAATTCGCCAAGAACTGTTTGAAAGAATATTCAAAGGTTAGCAATCTTTCTAAGAATTATTTTCAATGTTTGGATATTTCGTCTTTCCCGAGGTTGAACACATGGGTTTTCATTTTTATAAGTTAATGCTTTTTTGATGGATTATTGAAATTTATTTTAAAAATTCACCGTTCAATGGATAGAAACTCTAGTTAACAAATATCGAAAAAAGTATAGTCATTAAAAAAAATTTTTTAATAACTTTCACAATTTTCCTCATAACTGATTTAAATTGACATCACTTTCAGGAGCTGAAAGGGGACTTATTTATGATATTAAAGCAGGGGCGGGCAGACTTTTCCAGGGTACGGGCTACTTTTAATTTTTTCAACGTATTGCTCACTCAGAGGTGTGGGGGTCCACGGGTACAGATCCTCCCCCATATCCCTTTGTTTGTTTTTTTTCCGATTGATTATAATTCCATGTACTATATAGTAGGTAAAATCTAATTAAGCATTTATTATTAATAATTCTTCTATTAATTAATGCTAATTATTTATTCAATAAATTATTTTTTACTGTTTTTTATTCCCGACAATCTACAAAATAAAAAAAAAATACGTTTGGCTGCTTATTGGGGTATGATACGAGAATAGTGGATTTTCAACCCTGGACCCCCTCCCCTCCTTGAGAAACTCTTATGTGAGCCTATGCCCAGTGTCGTAGGTGTGGTGAGGTAAGGAAAAAAAGTCTACAATATTTATTATATCTTAATAATAAATATGGAATATGTATACTTACCTACATAACTAAAATAAAAAAAAACCTCATACTTTTAAAACCGCGTTTTAAGCAAAATGCTTGATACAAACATAATAATAGTAGCCACAAATATAATGATATCAAAAGATGCATTTATTATCAAACGATACAAAATACACATTAACAAACAAAACATTTTCATCTAAAGTTAATTCTCATAATTATAGTAAGAACACTTAGTCTACATACTGTCAGCCAATCTTTATTATTTCCATATACAGTTGAACCTATTTTTGTGCGGTATATAGAGACCGCATAAAGATAAACGCACAAAAAAATATTCAAAAATTTCATAAATTTTTACATAAGACAAAGTAATTCGTGGAAATACTACAGAATTTTTTTTTATGCGGTGGATAGGAACCGCATAAAAAAAGTCGTACTTATAATATATGCCAATTATTTACGAAATTTATGTAAGAGTACTTCCATAACAAAATAAATAATTAAATATTACGCATGGAAACATTTTTAAAAAATATAGTTTCTCATTGTATACAAGGATAAGTTTTCAAAATGCACATACATAATTCATTGTTACTCATCGTTATCCAAAGCCCTGTAATGAATAAGTTCAAAATCGCTTTCGTCATTTGAAGGTACAATTTCAATTGATTTATTTTTTGGCAACATAAAGTAAGAGATAAGTTTTTGTGACGAAGGTCGGGTGGTCACACACACACAGTTGCTTGTAAATGTCATGATAACCAGATATACATGATTGAAGCCCTTTTTGGAATTTTATAATTGGTATCTATTTTTAGAAAATGCTTTTCCAATTTGTTGGAAAGCTGAATCCCAGCATATTTTTATCCGCTCTCAAAGAATCCGGTTCTTCTTGTCCGTCTTCATGCACTGTCATTGAAAGTTTCGTCTTCAATCAAGCGTGGGCTGCAGGAGCATTGAGAGAAAGCAATTGAATGCGCATTGTCGGGAGACTGTTTATAACAAATGAATAGAACGTCTTGAAGTGTCTACATTTCAGTGACGTAACGTACACCCCCGCATCACGAGGGAGGGGGCAGGACTCTAGGGGCCCAAGGCCTGACTTAAGCTAAATACGTATTTACCCGATTTATAAAATATTAAAGGCAAAACATGACTTTCAGGGCTGAGGGGGTCCTAACATTCTCCGTTACGCCACTGGTAAATAGATATAAAAAATAGATATAAAGCCATTGAAATTCAAGCACCGCATAAAAAAAGAGATCGCACAAAAACAGGTTCTACTGTATAATTATTAACTGCTAATCTTCAGGCGGTCACCCCAAAATGTCTTAGTGGTCCACCGGTCGATAGCGATGGACGTAATGCCCACACCTGTGTGTGTGTGTGTATTAAAGGATTTTAATTCATTCACTTCATTAATAAATAAATAACTTCTAAAATATTTCGACTTCCGTTGTTATGGGATTTTATTCAACAGGTTTCTTTCTTTTTTCCTTAAAATTAACGTCAATTTTAAATTTCGTAAGATTCTGCTGAAAAAATCTATCAGTAATCGGGGTTTGAAAAATGGGTCCCTTAAAGTTAAATTACAGTACATAACATGTGACAATAGAAATTTCTCTACTTAACACTCTCTCTCTCTCTCTCTTTTCATAAATGTTTATACTAATAGATATTTATTTTTTTTCTGAGATCTGAAATACACACACACACACACACAATTGAAAAAAATTATAATATTACTAAAAAAAAACTCACTTACTTTATAGTTATGAAAGATTTCGGATTCTAACATACGAATTTTTTAGATATTTGAGTTTCTCTGATAATACAATACATAAAAATCAAAAATTTTATGCAATTATTTGACATAATTAAAGAGATATTTTAAAAAGAGGATTTCCGATTTTTTTTTTTAATTTAAAAAATTCGCGTAATAGTTATCAATTCTATTGATCATGCATTTTAAAAGTCTGAGTAGTGAGTGAGTGAATATTAACGTCACACTATCCAGCTACTCAAGGGATTCTGGTGATGGGCCTCTTACTTTTGAACCATGTTCAACTGACGAAGAAAACATCTTAGCTGGCACCCTCTCAAAGTTTGCGCCCATAGTTTTCGTGCATTAAGCCCCTCTGACGGTGAGGTCATAAAAATAAGGAGTTGACAAGAACAAAATAAGGAACTGAACATCAGTAATTAATTGTGTTGATCAAACTTTTTAAACTTTGTATGAAATCTCATTTGAAGTATTTAAGTACAATGTCTAAATTAGTCTTCAATTACAGTGGGTTTATTCAATTTGAACCATTGTTGTGTTTCTAGAAATATTACTACTTATATAGTGTTATTTTTTTGTTAAGAAATAAATAAGTTTTTAAAACAAGAATGTAAAAATATTGATACTTTAGAAATTTCTTACAATCATATCTTCGTTTATTGTAGTATTTTATTAGCAATAATCAATTTTAATAGAGTGAATGTTTATTAACGTCGCACTATAAAGCAACACGAGAGCTATTGGCGACGGTGACATAACTTTTAGTCATGGTCAAGTGACGAGGATGACACCTGAGCTGGCTTTTCCTTTCCGAACTACCACACCACGACAATGGGAGAACTTCGAGCCACAACGTGCATCAACCCCTCTTATATAGTGGACCTTCAGTGGCATCAGGGCTTCAACTCATGATGCGCCGGACACGAGCTCATGACCAGACCGTTAGGCTACCGCGACCACTAATAGACCCAATAACTGCTCTGCAAATAAATCTTCTGCGGAGAGTAATCTAGATTATGGGCCATGATTTTTCCCTGAATATTTCCAGAACACAATCGGAATAGAAAAAATGGGAAATGTAGACTAATAGATTGTAATATATTTAATTTTTTTTAAAAAAAGGCATATGCAATAGAAAAATTCCTGTTATATTAAGTTGTCAAGTATGAAACGCAGCAAAAAAATGCACATAATTGAATTCGATTTTCTTCCAATAAAAAACTAAGGTTTTAAGATGATCTGTCAATTTTTTTTTTTTTTTTCAAACTGAAATATGCGTTAGAAAGAGGAAAAGATGTACCTTTCACGCGAAAAACAAATTATGTCAAAATACGGCGTCTGAATGAGGTTATGTGCAATTGAAATGAATAACATGAACTTTGCTCCATTTCATACTCGACAACTTTCATTTGCTCTCCATTTCATTCTTGAGGTCGTTCGTTTTTTACGAAAACGATTTTTACAGTTAGTTTTTATCTAATAATGCCGTATTTCTTGTGGTGATTTGCTTCTATCGGATAGTCTTGATTCTTAAGAATAGCTCTAGCTCTAATTTTCTTGGAAAGTAAACTTTTTCTTAGTACTTTCACTCTAATTTTACTCCCTTCTTCTTGAATCGGCTTCCAAAGTCCGTTCAGTATTCTTGGATGCCATTTTCCTAAGGCTCGTTTTAGCAAATCAAAGACACGAAAGTCCATTGGAGAAGCATAGGGGGATTTTACGCATATTTCATCAAATGGGATACACTTTATTTCTGTTTTTGTGATTCTTTCTTTGCTAAATAAGCGGCAGACGGGGGACTAGAGGCTTTGTCCATATGAACTTCAACTTTATCTATATCCTTTCCATATATAAGGCTGGAATTTCTTCTTCAAAAATTGGTTCTAAATAATTCTGCTGATAGTAAAGTGAATTAATTTTGACTTTACTTGAGACTTTTTTGATTTTTAATTTGCTGTTGTTGCAAAATCCTGCCACTATCATGAATCCCTTCGGGAATTTTTCTGTTCACTAACGAAGTCACTTCGTAAGGTCATTCCCGTCAGTTAAACAATAGAAAATTTATCTTCTTTTATTACAGTTGTGATAGCCCACGGGCTGTGGGTATCATCTCTTCATCATCCACGTGATTTAAGTTTGAGGGGGATAAAAGATTGACCACTCAGAGATTCCATACTAAAATTAGTTTATTTTTAGCTCAATTTATATTCAGCAAAGCAACACAAGTCTAGGAGGTGAATGATCTGGAGTGATGAGACAAAAACTATAATTCTAACAAATAGCACAATAAGCCACCGAATCTATATTTATAGATGATTTCATGACTTTACTAGAATCCGCTCTAGTATTAAAGTTTAATCTAATCTTTCTTAGCGCTAATCCATGGCGAACAGCTACCAGTCCTTATATCGTCTATATAATCCTTGATCCAACTTGCTCCGGCAAATGGACGATCTTCTGGCTTCGAACTCTCTTTCTTAGAACTTCGCTAGCACTATTAGACCTCCTCATAGAACCTCTTAACCCTTCACGCGAATACTAAAAAAAGCTCCAATATATACACATTCCTAATCTGCATAATCGCGTTCTCTTCTTGGGTTGGTTGGAAAGAATTACCATTCTGGCCCCAAAGATTTCCCAAGAGGTTTTTTAATTAGAAGGCGCGATAAAGCCCCGTCACACAGTTACTAAAATGTACCCATGCCTCATCGGTGTTACTACAAATTTCCATTTATCAACAGCTAGGTGTTTTTCATATAACTTTCTACAATTTTTTTTCAACAATATATTTTGGCAAAAACAGTTGAACTTTAAATTTAAACACCTTTTTTTACTTTAAATCTTTTTACTTTCAGCTAGACGTCTTTTTCCTTTCAAATTTAATATAATATAAATATCTTTTTTTTAAAATGCAATAACCGAGTATTTTACACCGCTTTATATTTTGTTGATACGAATATTACTCCTCGGAAAGTGCAATTACATAACCTTCGAGCCATCTATCAATTTTAGGAGCTATTTTCAAAATAAATCTTTGATTCTATATTCCAATCAAAAGAAAATATTGGCAGGAAATTATTTTGAAGTTTCCAAAGTTTTATCACAAAATATAAATGAGAAAAATAAATTACAAAATCGTTTCCATAAAGTGCGAAAGATCTTCCGTATTCCTCTTGTTAAGTTAAGAATTTATTAATATCTTAATTAAGTTTTTTATATCATTAAAAATAAAGTCAATAACTATGAAAAATATAAAAGTCATAAAAGATGTGCTTTTATTTTTGATAATTATTAATCTACGTCTTAAACAAGTACAGTTTAAGCTAAAAAGGGCTTGAGGGGAATTTAAGAAAGAAGTTTACTTTATTTTTATACAATTTATAAAAAATAATTAAAGAAAAAGTGTTTTTTCAATTACTCCAATCTTAGTTAATAATTTGTTAAGAAGAAAATTAATATATAAGGAAGTATATATATATATATATAATTTTTTAAATTCCAAAGAATTTTTAAGGCTTATGTTTAGGTATATAATTTTCATATTAACATAAAAATTCAGTATCCGTGTTGTTGTGTGTTTCATCCTGGGAAATAAATGAAAGACGAGAGTTGATTGAATATTAACGTCGCACTGTTCAGCTACACGAGGGCTTTTGGTGACGGACCACGTAATTTTGAACCATGGTCAAGTGACGTGGACGACACCTGCGAGCTGGCACCCCCCTCTCCTAACTACCACACCACACCAACGGGAGGACGTTTCAGTTCTCGACAGATTTAACGTGCATCGCTGCCCTACACGGCGGGTCTTTAGTGGTACTGGGCTCGAACTCGTGACAAGGCAAGCCACGGTCCGATACCTATACCACTCGGCTACCGAAAGACGAGAGATAGATGAACAGAAACATATAATAAAGCACAGAAGAATATAGACTTTATTACACAAACAATGATCCCAACACAGAACAGAAACGGTGCTCTGCTTTCCTTTCGAGACAGGAATCCTTCTCAGGCGAAAGTCCGACTCTTCTTTTCCCGAAGATACATTCATGCCTTACTCGGGATTCGAACCCCAACCCACTCGATTACAAGCCGAGTGTCATAACTACTATACTGGGAGCGGAGGCATTCAGTATCCATGATATATAATATATACATACACCAGTGGCGCACAACTAGTCCGGGGCCGGACCCCCAAAGCCCTTGATTTTTTTTTCCGATTGGTTAAAATTCTAAATATATAATACGTAAAATTTAATTAAATATTTGTTATTAATGATTAATTTTATTAATTAATGCTAATTATTTATTCAATAATTAGTTTTTTACTGTGTTTTGTTCCTGAAAATCGACAAAATCAAAAATAGCATGATACAAGAATGGTGAACTTTCAACCCCGCCCCCCCTTGAAAATTCCTGTGTGCGCTACTGACATACACGCATGTATACGAAAGTTATCTGCCACACTTAAGACATCAAAATAGATAAATGTTATTTATTTTGAAAAAGATATATGCTGAAAAAAAAATGTTTCGATAAATTTTCAAAATTAATTAAAACAAGAATTTATTTAATGTTTTTTTTAATTTAAAATTTTGAGAAATTTTTGTCATTTATTTTTAATTACAGATATTTCTTGAATTGGTTATTTTCCTCCGATATAAGAATAAGAAATTATATTCTTTTGAAATAAATTGAGGTTTTATACTCATTAGCCGACAATTATTTAAATTGTAAGCTTTAGATTTCACGTATTTACAATATTTAAATTTTTAAAATACTAGTGAGAGATTACACATGCGAAATTTTTAAGTGTTTTAAAATATAAAAAGAAAACAATTCCATTGAGTAAGAGAATATTTCATGTGCGTTTTTAAATTAATCGATATAAAGTAGAGCAGTTTTTCTAATTTTATTATAAAACAATGAAGATGAAACGCAATTTCATTTTCTATTTCGGGTTTCATTTTTAATATTTATAAAATTTACAAAAATAATGAAGATAAATCATAAGTCATTTGAATTTTCTGCATCCATTAAAAGCACTAGTAAGTAAAATACAATGTTATTTTCCCGTAATTCAGCAAAAAAATCAGCTGGGAAACATGAAATTTACTTTACAGAGGAACAATGTAATGCTTAAAGGATGAAGAAAGCATGACAGAAAAAAATGAATGTAGTATGAATCAAAGCATAAAAAGTCTGACAGAAAGGCATTAATACAAAATACGATCAAGCTAAGAGAGAGAACTACAAGCTATAATTAGTAAAGGATATGATCTGTCGTAACTACAATGATTGCGTAACACCACAGTTCAAATTCAACATCAGTACATCCGACAGTTCTTATACGCTCCTATTCTTGGATTTGTTTTCTGGCAGTTTTCTAATGTTCTCTGGAGTATTCTATTGGACCACCAGACGTCTCCTTAAAACCTTCCACACATGTTTGATGGAATTAGAGAAGTACATTGACCAATCCATTTTTCGAATATCTTTTAATGAACATGGGGCTTATGTGGATGTGCGTTGTGGTCAAGGTTCTTGGACGACAACGCACATCCACGTAATCTGGGCCAATGGCATCTCAGAATAGACGCACATGGAGATTATAACTTCTACAATCTTTGTTGCACGACAATTTTGTTAAAAATGAGGAGTTTGTTCCTTCCGTTCAGTTTATCATAATGCTTCCATACACAAGCACGTCGTGACCAACCAAACGGTCTCTTTCCCCGATGCTAGTGAGATGAAAGTGTATCCCCACCTTTCTCTAGTTAAATGATTCCAAGAGAATCATTTGTCATCCTTAAATAGAATGCCATTTCATTGATCAGGTGTTTAATCTTTGACTTAATTGCACCACTTTAAGCAATATCCCCGATTCAATGATATCATTGGTATGCAGCGTTCAGGGTGGCGGGTAAACAGGCCATATTTATGAAGGCGTTTGGCCACAGAAAGTCAAAACACTTTGAGTCTGGTTCCCGTACGCAATTGCGCAGCAGCCTTATTTATTGTCTGGTTTCAGTCTATTTTCGTCAGAAAGACAGTATCATTTGTCGCTGTTTGTTTTGACTGACCACCACTATCCTTTCTTAAAGCTGTAGAAGTCCTTTCGAAGGCTTTCTATGCTCGTGATGCAACACTTTCGTCAATTCCAAATCTTTTAAACAACATTTGTCAAATTATACCCCTCCTCAAGCTTGCCGATTATTCTATCATGAGTAAAGACGTAATGATGGTTTCCTGTAGCCCCCTACTGTCCTTACGATCTCACTTCCACTTATGGTTAGCGTCTGGAGTGCCGCGCGTTCACTTTACATGTTCTTACTTCACCTTTGAAATCTTGTTCCTGATATTTGTTCATATATGTACTTTTTCTACTGAGTTGACTTTTCATTGTACATCATCACAAAAAGCTCTTCTCTACTATTTTATATCTGCATACTGTGAAAAAAAAGAGGCTATTGCTTTAAGTTTTTCACCCTAGTGTATTAAAAAGCCCATATAACTAAATATTTTACGCATACACTTGTAAATTTTATTTTTTACACTTTAAGTAAAATAAATGAATATTGCATGAAAAATAGTTCAAGTGTTGATGAAAGTAAATAATGAATAATGTAATAACCTCAAATAAGAAATACATAAAGAATTAATCTTTATAATTACCACTTAATTTAAGAGGGAGGGGAATTATGACTCTCTTAAGCATAAAGGATAAAAGTCAAGAGTTAAAAAACAGTTAGCAGCCTTAGAAAACATAGTACAATAGAACGGAAAATCAAACTAACAATAAGTGAGACAATGTGTGTGTGTAGAGTAGTAAAATAATGAAGATAAATATGAATAAACAGGAGTAAAAACCGATAGAAGTCTAGTGAATTGTTTGTTAATGGAATGTAACTCTTTATATACAAAATAACACAATTCCGGTAGATTCACTTACTTAAACCTTGAGAAGGCGAGTTTCGAGAGAAAAATTGTTCTTCAGGACGCATTTTCATCTATATTGACTTCCCCTCTTTTTGCCATTCATTAATGCTACCATATGTTATTGAATAATAGTAGCAAAGTACCGTGATAGTCCCTTGCAACAAAGAAAAATGAATCTCCCTTTTTTAGGAAACATTTTTTTTTAGTCGGGTGTGTTAATTATCTACTGCTTCCAATTCAAGAAATTTTTCGGGGCAGAATATTTTATTAGTTATATCGGCAATAAAAAAAAATTCAAAATTTTTGCACTGACCTTTAGAAAATTCTGTAATAAGCAGCTACAAAAAAAATATATATATCCATAGTTAGCAGTAAGTAAAAATACTATCAGCGAATTGTTACTTACCAGTTAGTTGAAAATTTTAAAATACTGACTAATAGAAAATCTTTTTGATTCCTGACTTGAAAGCGTTCTTTTTCGACTTTAAGTAGAGAAGAAAATACTGCGTCATTTACCTTTTGCTGCATGAGGTACGTTTTCAGTTTCCAAAAAATGTAAGGCATTAGAAAATGTAACAGTTTCGATAGGAATTTCGTTATCCATTTCTGCAGCATCCCAATCGCTATTCGTTGGTTCCGAGAAATCAACAATTTCCTTAAATTCAGTTGTACAGATAACGAGTTCGTCTCCGCTAATGTAACATAATCGTTAAAATCTATCCCAGAAGTGACTTCTTTCCATACGACTTCTGCAAACCGTACTTATAATAAACCCAATCTCTCTCAAGAAAGGGAACAAATGTAGATACTCATAAAATATCCCCTCCGTTGTGGAGTGGGATACGATAAAAGATAGGAAATTCCTATTCTGTCCAAAACTGTAGCGATTAATTATATTTATGACTCATCTGGACCCGTAAAGTCTAATAATGGGCTGTACCTTTTCCCATTAAAATTCGCTTTTTGAAAGAATTTTTTTTTTATTTTAAACAAATAGTTGTACGTCATTTGAAAAAAAAATTTTTCTTTTAACCCAAACGAATAAAAAAAAAATTTCGGCGGTTGAAATAATTCGTTAAAATTCGGTGTTTATTATTACTTCAATAGAGATTTTTTTCCCGTCTTCATTTTAATCCGGGGAAAAGAAAAAAGTCGTTAAATAGAGACATTTGCTTAGTAGTGGTAAATCGAAGTCTTTCTTTTTCCTCTATTATTTAAGGCTGTTTTCGCCATATGTACGATTGCGCGAACGTGATGCGGAGCCCATTTTCGGACAGAAAAAATGCTTCAATTTTTATAAAAATGTGGGGCATTGTAACTCTTGCATTTGTTTAGAATAGAGTGTTTTTAAAATTTCAAAAGATTTCATAAATAATTAGTTTTTCCTTTTAACTTGTGAAGGGATAGCTCATTTAGCATTACAGTATAGGAAAAAAAATGGAAAACACATTTTATCAAAGAAAAAATGTGTCCATTCAAACAAAAATGAGTAGTATGATAAAATAAGTGATTCTCTGCAGGATAGTGTAGCCAGAATATAATATTAATGTTTGAGTACTTTTATATCTGAAAAAATATTCTGAATTTGGCCCCTATTCTTTAACATTAGCCGAGGATAGCCTTAAGGCATTGAACGAAATAGTATAAAAATTTTATAAGAAATTACATGAAAAAAAAGAAAAAGTTATTTCATTTTAGTCAAAGGTACAGTAACCAAAGGAAACTTAAATGAATTTAAAAGGGTAATATTTACATCTCTATTTCTAGTAAATCCATTAGATTACGGAAAATATTACGAATTTTTATTTTACACTATATGCATCAAATTCCTACGCTTAATATAAACATTTCATGTTGTGTTAAGGTTTACAGATTAGGATTGAATTGATGGAAAAATAATACAATTTCTTCTCAAATTTATGTGAAAACTTGTATAATGAAAAATGTAATTTGGAAGGAAAGGAAAAAAAAAATATATTGAGCATATCTCTCTTTAAAATAAATATTATAAAATTCAGATTGTCTCAAATAGGTAATGAAATATTTTTAAATAACTTAGCATTCTGAAAACCTAACTAAATAAAAAAGTTTTAGAAATAGATAATACTTAACCCAAAAACAAAATTAAAATTAAATATGTGAAATTTTTAAAAAAGTCTTATATTAGTATGCAAAATTGGGAAAACCCAAAAGGGACATAGTTGGGAAACTTTTAAAAATTTTTTAGCAATTAAAATGCTTAATCAATTTTTAAAATAAATAAAAAAGATTATAATTCTATACCCCCTTAACAGGGGAAAACCCTTTTGGGATGGCGAAATTAATATGTGTGGGAATTTTCCCCCGACTGTTTTCGGGAAAAGGAGATGTCTGACGTCAGTAGGTCACGCGGAATTCCAAAATAACCAGACCTACGAAGAATATTTATTTTCCCGGGCCACGTGAAAGAAACTCGTGTGCCCCACAAGTCACGAAGCTCTACAAGAAAAAAAAGATGAAGCACGTTAAAGGGGGGGTTCATCCATGGGCCTTTTTTTTTAAGGTACCCGGGTGGGAAATTTTTAAGGGTACTTTCCCGGAGCCGGGATTTTAAAAAGCGATAAATGGATTTTTTTTATGATATTTAGTGTCATTTATATTAGAGAAATACGTATAAAATTTTTTTTAAGGACATTTTGACAATATATATATGTTTTAAAAGTCCCATACACTTGCTTTTTCTTAAAAAAACAATTTTTTTTTGACAAATTGTACCAATATATTTGTAACTGTAATTTTTTTGATATTTGCAACTTATTCTTACGGAAAAAATTAATTAATTTTTTTAAAAAATAGCATAACCATTTCTTTTGAAAAATTAAATTATAAAAAGCTATTAAGACAAAGCTGTACATTAACGGGAACCTTTTTTAAATATTGTATTTTTTTTAAATTTAGAAACTTAGTATTCCTTTGTACCACGTTTTGCCCCCCTTATTTATGTTTAATCAGTTTTTTTTTTTGGCTTTTTTTCCAAAATTTTTAAAAATTTTTTTATTTTCTTTTGTGTTTTTTTACGTTTTTTAAATTATCAGAATTCACTAAAAAAGTTTTCTTGGGGCCTTAAAAGCGTTTGGAGGAGGTGTTTTTAAACCGGGGAAAAAGTTTAAACACATTTGTATTGTGAGATTGGCTTTATTACCCCGAAAAATTAAGTGTTTAATACCCGTTTTTGGGGAAAATTTTTAAATTTCTTTTAAAATACAAAAAGAGCCTGGCGATTCATAATCCCCAAAAAAAATTTCCCTTTTTTTTTGGGGAAAATTTACCCCCTTTCACGAGAATTATTTTCATTTCCCATGCTGAAGCATGGAAATGAAGGGGGTTCTTGTTCCAATATAAATTAAGGGGTTAAACTCCTTATTTTTTATTTCAAGCCATTATAGGGCCCCTCGGAACCAAAAAAAGTTGAATTGTCTCCCCAAACCTAATCAAAAATTTTTTGTCAATTTTGAATTTTCTGAAACTTAATTCAAGAATCTAGTTGGATCAATAAAAAAATGGAGATAGAAGGGTTCTTGTGTGGGGGGTAAATCGGGCTACAGAATTAGGGTAATTTATTTTTTTTGTTGATATTGTGAATCATGAGTTCTATTTAAATATTTTAAAGAGAAATTTTAAATTATCCGGGCCCAAAAATTTTATATTGGAAACGACTTCCCTTTTTTAAAAAGGATAATGAGCCAAGCGCACCCGCTCTCAATGTAATTCCCCTGGTGTCTCCTGTCCCCAAATTATGAAAACACCCCCCCAATCGCTTTATTTAGCCCAGTAGAATATATTTAGTGGGGATTTGATGTAAAAAAAAAAACGGAACAAATAAACACAAAATGTGAAGTAAAAAAAATAGTCACAGAAGAATTGTGGAAAAAACGATACAGAAAAATTTCAAAAAAAATGATTAAATTTTATAACCCAAAACGCTTAAAAGCTGTTGTGACACTAAAAAATTTTCCTACTAAGTACTAAATTTTGGAAAAAAAATACAATATTTAAAGCTTAGTTGAGATTTTTTTTAAGTGTAAGAAGACTTTTGTATGAATTTTTTGGTTTTTTATTATTAATTTTTAAAAAAAAGTTAACTATTTTTAAAAAAATTTAAATTTTGTCATTCTATTAAGAACAAGTTGCAGATTCTTCAAAAAAATTTCAATTACAATATATTAATTTTATTAGTTGAAAACAAAATTTTTTTAAGAAATTGCAAGTGTACGAACACTTTTTTTATTAATTTTTTATATATATATATATATATATATATATATATATATATATATATATATATAAATACAATATTTGGCAGAATAACCTTTTTTTTAAAAAGTTCTCCTTTTTTTTAACAAATGCTTCTAAAAAAAAATAATATTTTTTGTGTGTGTGTTAATATGAAGTAGACTTTTTTTAGAGAGTCTGCACTATTTTTTTTTTAAAAAATTTACATTATCTTGAGAAATAACAACCCATTGAAATAATTATCGGCGCTTTTTTTTTAAAAAAAGTCTCCCCCTGTTGTGTCGAAAACATGGATAAAAACCCAAATTTTAAGCTATATATTTCAAAAATTTAGTTGAGCCCCCGTACAGAGGTCTGAGCTTTTTATACAGGCAAAAAAAAATTATTATAATAGAAGCATTTTTTTTCCCAAATTGGGGAAAAATTTTGAAAATGGGTCATTCTATGTTCATTTTTGTCAAAAAAATTGTACTTAAATAATTTTTATTGTAATAACATTCTTAAAACAATTTTATATACATTTTTTCTAATGAAATAACTAAATATCATAAATATTTTCCATTTATACGTTTTTAAAAAATCACGGTTCCGAACTAGTGGGATCCCTTAAGCATTCTTAGAAATTTTTTTGACGACCCAAAAGATCGAACTTTGTTTTTATCACTTATTTATATATGTTTTAAGAGTATGAAAAAATTTTTTTAGCCAAAATATCCAATAGAACGCGAGTTATAGTTTTCTGAACACCCCCCTTTCAAAAAAATGGACGTTACTTCCTCCACGATTCCGGCTGATTTTATAAGAAATAAAAAAAAAATTAACGGCTTTTTTAACCTAACCAAATGCACCAAATGAACTACACTCAAATGAAAATATAAAAAATTGTTTTTTGGTAGACTCTAAAAAAAAGT
The DNA here is from genome assembly GCA_019973955.1 of Trichonephila inaurata madagascariensis. Classification (NCBI taxonomy): domain Eukaryota; kingdom Metazoa; phylum Arthropoda; class Arachnida; order Araneae; family Nephilidae; genus Trichonephila; species Trichonephila inaurata. Next base: position 207,646 of record BMAV01014526.1, read on the forward strand.
TTCGAATTTCATGGGGTTTTTGTTATGTTTTTTTTATAAAAATAGAAAAAATTTGAATTTTGAATGATCGTAATTCATTTGGGCGTATATTTGGGGTGAGCACCCCCTTTCAAATTTGAAGGTTTTTCGGTCAAATGTTTTTTAGATAGGATGGAGGAAAGTTTGAAAACACAGTTTTGAGAAAATGCGTATAAAGTTTCACGTCCGATTAAAAAAAATGAAAATCTTAACCTTTGTGCTACGAACAGCGCTCTTCTATAAACCTCCTTTTTTTAACGACTAAATTTTAAAAATCGCTTTTTTCCACCGTATTCTAGACATGTTGGAAATATTATGAAAAAAAAAAATTTTTATTTTTGAAACTATTCATGGGGAAGGTCCTATTAATAAGAGGTTTTAAAAACAATAAAACCAGGACCCAAGGAAAAACGGTACTCTGTCCCTCTGAAAGTTCACATGCTAATTTGCAAGGAATTGGTTGTTTTTTTCTGTCTACAGTGATTAAAAACAAGTCATTAGTCATCCGATTTTGCGTTGAAAATTTCAAACATTTATTAAAATAGATTTGGAAAGGCCCAACACACACTATTCTTTTTTTTATTATTTAAGTCAATTCCTACTTAGGTCAGCAAAGAAAAATTTTACTTTAGTCACTTTTTATTAAATAGTTACAGTGAATATAAATATGTATATACATATGACAGAATTACAATATTAAGTGACAAAATAGAAAGCGATTGGCCTTGCAATTTTCGATTTTCCTTTCTATGTATGGTATTAGACTATTTTTGTGTGTTTGTTTGTTACTATTTATTCCTTAATTAAATTTAATTATTCTACTAAAATAGTATAGTTAAAAAGAAATCACATTCTCAGAAATTAGGACATGCCAGGGAGGATTCGAACCCACAACCTTTGGATTAGTAGTCCAACGAGCTATCCATTGCGCTACAGAGACACAACGAACAATTTTCCTTTCTATATAAGCTGTTGGACTATTATTTTTGTTTGTTACTATTCATTTTTAAATTTAATTAATGAATTAATATTTGAAAAAAGAAAGTATTAACATCAAATGTCATCCACTACAAGTTTAAAAAAATGTATTTGAACTTGAATGGATGAGTAGAAAGTATTTTATTAACGATTGGAAATTTGAACAAGATATATATATGTAAATATAGATAGTCTAAATTCTCTATTAATGAGAGATGAACATTCATCAAGCAAAACCGAAAAAAATTGAGATTGTAAGATAACCAAACACATTGAACGATATATGAGAAATTAAAATTATAATAGGGTTTAAAATATAAAAAATGGATGCCACAGAATTATAAACATTGCTGACTTATAGGACAGCTTATATATAAAATAATTTATATAAAAGTGGGGTTGAGCATGTTTTGTGGCCAGCCAACCTTTCCCCTTTGTGTAAATAATACCGAGCAAAAACCTATTGAAAATAATGGATAGAATATCTATAAATCCATTACAAGAAAAAGGTACCTTACCTAAAAATTGCATTCAAAAATGCAGAGCCCGCGCTAAATCTGAGTGCAATTAATAAGTTATTGGCAGATTCTGGACCCAGATGCAAATTCAAATCATGAGAATGGCTGAATTGTAGCACTTAACAAAAGTATGAAAAGATTAGAAATAAAAAATTAAAAAGAGAGTTTACAAATTACTATAACTTTAGTGACACTAGAGTTATATAAGAATTAAAAAATAATAAAAGTAATTTTATCTAATATTAGAATAGGTGGTAACTCATCAAGGAAAAATGATAAATTTATAATAATAAACTATTATTATTCTAAGGAATTTTAATCCTTACTCTATTTAGAATTTCTTTATTCAAATAACGATTAATAAAATTAATTGAGTATTTCTGAATTAAGCAATATTTAGTGAAATGTTCATAGTTTTTCATTTTTTTCTGCTTTTTTTTAAACTAGAAATTTATTGCATTGTATATAATTAATAACAATATTTCTGAATATAGAAACATGTACATTACTCTCCCAATGAGGAACTTTTATAATATTGAAATTAAATTCTTCTCTTTTATCATAAATATTCGTAACTATAACATTATCTTTTATTTTGATATGAATAGCAAGAAAATTTGCTTCATTTTCTTATTGCTTTTTTTATTGTATTTAAAAGCTTTTTTAATAGTAATATTTTGAATAGGGAAAGATGACATTTTTTTTTTTTTAAATGCTAGAAAAATTCATATTATCATACGATTTATTCATATATAATAATGCACAATATTCTATTTGATAATCTTTATTTACATTGACTTTTATGTAATGTTTATGTTTCAAAAATTTGTGAATATCTATTACAATATGCAAAACATGACATTCTTTTATTTTATCTGAATTTAGCACATGTTCTGTAATACATAATTCTGCCTTACTGAGTCCAAACATGAAAGATTTAATGTGTTTTGTGTTGAAACTGTTATCGAAACTCTTACGAATATCTATAATATTATCGGTAAGTTTTTTATTGTCTCTACTTAATCTTTTAGTTCTAGCCCCTCTAATTTTTCTTTTATTATATTATTAATCTTATTACTGTAATAATAATCAATTGTATTTAGATTTCTTTTTCCTTGGTATAATACATTTGTCCATAAAGATAAACTGCATTATAATATTTATATAGTAATTTTTCCACCATAATCTTTCTTTAATATCGGGGACAATTTTAATAATATTAAATGAAACATTTTCGAATCCATGAGTACTGAAGTGTCATATTTCTATTTTATTTAAATTTTTAATACTAATGAAGTATTTAGTATCAGACCTATGTTGATTAATTCTAATATTAATTTTATTAGATTTCTGTCCAATATATTTAAATTGGCATATTTTACATGCCAATAAGAGTAAATACAGTTATATGTCTTACAGAAGGTAAATTTAGAATCATCTTTGATTTGATCATTATGGATCATTTTGCAAATTTTACATCTTTTGTAAAAAGGAATTTTTTTATTGACAAATTTACTGTTTTGAAGCACTATTTGAAGAGCTGTCGAGGACCGGGCCGCCCAAAGAACATTATATTATTTCCATCTTGAGTTGAAAAATTGAAAATTTGTGTGAACAAGATATATAAATATATATAGGGAGAGTGTGAACTAATGGTAGGGGAATTTTTTGAAAAAATGGGATTTTTGGAAGCCAAAAGTGACCACGGACTCGTGGCCGGCGTGACATGAGTTCGAGCCTAGTACTGCTGAAGACCCGCCATGTTGAGGAGCGATACACGTTAAATCTGTCGAAAGCTCATACGTCCTCCCATTGGGGCTGTGTGGAAGCTAGGAGAGGGAGTTCCAGCTCAGGTGTCGTCCTCGTCACCTGACCATAGTTCAATGTAACTGAACCATAACGTTCTAAATAATATGGAAATAAGAAGAACGAAGTACCAGTTCAACACATACACATACAAACACAAGTGTTGTTCTCGTTTTTTGACCATGATTCAAATTCTGAGGTGGCCGTGTTGTCGAATGATTATGGTCACGAACTCGTGGCCGACGTTGTCGAGTCTCGGGTTTGAGTCCTAGTGATATAGAAGACTCTCGTGCACAGATAGAGTGTTGATGCACGTTATATTTGTCGCAGCTCAAAGTTCTCACGTTGGTGTGGTCTGGTGTGGAAGTTTAGAGAGTGGGGTGCCAACTTAGATATCGTTCTCGTCACTTGACAGAAGTTAAAAATGACGAGGTTCGTCCCCAATAGCCCTAGTGTAGCTTTAAAGCGCGAGGTTAATGAAACCCTCTCACTCCAATGGCTTAGAATAAATAATCCAATCGGAGTGTCATGTAAGTTAAAAAGTAAAACTTTTAGTATAAAAATAAAATTCCAAATGATCAAGAGCGAATTTTGCACAAATAAAATCAAAACTCTATAATAAATAAAACATAAATGAATCGATTATTTATAGATATTACAACGATTTGCTATATCCTAGCAATGAAATTTGGTTGTTTTCTAGGAATATATAAACAGAGGAAAGGCACTCGAATAGTATATCACCCAAATCTTAAACCTGATTCCGAAAGTAACAGAAAATGTGTAATTCTTATCAACTGTTCATTTTATAAAAGCTTTGGTACTGATTTTTGCACCAAGGGAAGTTTCATATATATATTAGTACAGAGAAAAATATTTATTATATATATTCTTAAGAAAAATTCATTGCTATAAAATCATCAGCCAATTTGCTATTACCAATTTTCTGTATTTGCCTCCCTTCTGCGTCATCTAAATGCACTGAAATACTAACCATTTGCATATACTAACCTCTTCTTCCTTTCATGTGATTTTAAAATTCGTCAGATCTTTTTTTCCTGGGGCTGGAATTTTAATGGTCAGTAATGTAAATATGTTGAATTACAAGAGACCTACCAATACGTAAGCAGAGTCTTATAATGAAAATAAAAGTAAGGTATAAGTAATCTCCCAGAAAATTTCATTAAAATGTGGATTTATACTTGCTTTTGAATCATATTAAGGCAGCGCTTCTCAAACTGTGGGGCGTGCCCCCCTCCCAGGGGGTATGATAACTCTACGTGGGGGAGGGCGAGTATATCAAAAAGTCGAAAATAAAAGATTATTTTAAAGAAATTATTAATTTATTGAAAGGAAACAAAGCAAAAATATATTTTGGCATAATAAAAATACACGTTGCACTTTCTTACAATATCTTCCAATTTAAAAATTAAAAAGGAAATGTAATATGATGTTTTTATTGTTTTTATTGTATCTTGTACACTTCCACTATTGTCCCTTGTCGTGCCTTCTACAACTTCCCACTTCTAGGACATTACTTGTACCATACCGGTCGTCCTATCGTACCTCTTGTCTCATTAAGTGCCTCTTTGTTTCAGGTATCCGACTACGTTCAGAACCGTGATTTTAAAAAAGCGTATAAATGGATAATGTTCATGATATTTAGTGTCACTTAGATTAGAATACATGTATAAAATTGTTTTAAGGACATTTTGACAAAAAAAATTATTTCAATACACTATTTCGGCAACAAATTAACTTAGAGTTACTTTTTTTCAAAATATTCTCCTTTTTTGTGAAAAAGGCTTCTATTATAATAATATTTTGCTTGTATATAGCTCAGACCTCTGTAGAGAGGTCCAACTATGATTTTTGAAAAATTCACATTATTTTCAGAGTTACAACCCATTGAAATAATGATCGGCGTTTTTTTCTTAAAATTTCTCCCCTCTGTAGTCGTAAAGCATGGATAAACCCACTTCTAAGTCATATATTTCAAAAATTCTAGTTGAGCCTCTGTACAGAGGTCTGAGCTATATACAGGCGAAATATTATTATAATAGAAGCATTTTTCACAAAAGGAGAATATTTTGAAAATGGGTCTTTCTATGTTCATTTTTTGTCAAAATATTGTACTAAAATAATTTTTTATTGTAATACTATTCTTAAAACAATTTTATATACATTTTCTAATCTAAGTGACACTAAAGTAATAAATATTATCCATTTATACGCTTTTGCAAAATCACGGTTGCGAACGTAGTCGAATACCTTAAAGATACTTTAATTCTGAAATGCATTGACAAATTATTGATATTGATTACGTCATGTTGATGATAAATTAATCTATCTTTGTTTTGGATTAAAGTTCATTTATCTCTCATTTGAACTGTATCGACGTTAATTTTAATGCTGGCATCCCACCGCATTTAGGCCTACAGCCCCCATATTTACACTTTTCTTATTACTTAAAAGTAACTTACTTAAAATATCTGTTGGTTTAAACATGTACAAAATTAAATTCTTATCTTGATAATTTGGACGGTTTATAATAAAGGTCACATGTTAGCTTTAGTGTCAAAGTACATTATTATTGCATTCAATACATTGTTATTGTATAGGTGCGATGAAAATTATAATTGAAAATTGGGTCGCAAATATTGCAAGTTTGAGAAACACTCTATTAAGGCAAAATTGAGTCAAAAGAATGACATTAACTTTAAATATGTAAAAAACGTATATAATTCTCCTCTCTCTCTCTAAATAAAACTAAATTTTAGTGTAAATTTCAAACTTAGTTTTCACAAAATGATTTTTATCAACCTTTGATTGTATGATTTACTTCCTTTAATTTTTTTTTCTTGATTAGAATTTTATTTTTGTAAAATTTGGCATTCAGTTATTTTTCAGGATTTATTTTAATGTCTTCTTTATTTAAGAAATTTATTTGTAATTCTTTTTCATTTGAAATATTACACTACCATTTATAAAAGTATCTTGATGGAGTCAAATGATCTTAATTTCCAGTTTTTCAGAACAATAAAAAAATAGAATTTTCTTATAGCGAATCCTTACTTCATGAAAAGAACCTGAGTAAATTTCAAGTCTGTAGGTTTTATAGCTCAAAAATGGGAGTATTTATTCTAGAACACCTCTTAACCCCTCACCCCCCTTTAGGGTTCAATTTTCGTAAAACCACTTTTGTAATGGATCTTTACTTCATGAAAAGAATCTGTCATACCCCACGGGCTGTGGGTATTATCTCTTCATCATCCACGTGACCTGAGGGGATAAAGGATCGACCACTCATAGCTTCCATAATAAAACTAGTTTATTATTATCTCAATTTATATTAAGCAATGCAACAGAAGTCTTGGAGACTAATGATCAAGAGTGATATGACATAAACTACAATTCTTAATAAATAGCACATTAAACCTTACTCACTACCTTTATGATAAAGTAATAGATGATTCCTTAACTTACTAGAATCCTCTCTAGTATTAAAGTTTAATATAATCTACCTTACCGATATTCCACGGCGAACAGCTATCAGTCTTTATATCATCAATATAATACTGTATCCAACTTAATCCGGCAAATGGGCAATCTTCTGGCCTCGAACCCGCTTCTACTTGAGAGAACTCCCTTCTTAGAACTAACTCCCTTAGAACTTCCGCCTTCTAAGGCCTCCACTTAGAACTCCTCGTGATACTAAAGCTCCAGTGTATACACATTCCTAATCTGTATAATCGCGTTTTCTTCTAGAGTTGGTTAGAAAGAAATACCATTCTGGCCCCGAAGATTTCCCAAGAGGGTTTTAGTGGAAGGCGCGGTAAAGCCCCGTCACAAATCTGTGTGCCAAATTTCAAGTCTGTAGGTCTAAAAGTTCAAACACGGGAATATTTATCTATAACACCCCTTAACCCCTCGCAAACCCCTTAGGGTTCGCTTTTCGCAGAAACCATTCTTAGCAGATCTCTGAAAGGGATAGGTCTGTTAATCTCAAATCTGTTGGTCTAATATTTGGAAAACGGGACTGATTGTCTATAAAGCCACTTTAACCATTCGTAACCCCCTTGGGGGTCAGTTTTCATAAAAAAACCCTTTTACAGATCTCTCTCTATGAAAGGAACATGTCTGCTAAATTTCAATTCTCTGAGTCTAATAGTTCAAAATAGGAACTCTATTTTATCTATTACGATCTTTAACCCCTCTGAGCCCACCCCCTTTGGGTTTCAATTTTTGCAAACTCCTTTTTTAGGGGATTTCTACACCATGTAAGGAACGTGCCTGCCAAATTTTAAGTCTGTAAGTATAATAGCTCAAAAACGGGAATATTTACCTATAACGGCACTTAATCCCCTTCAACCCCACTTTGGGAGTCGATTTTCATAAAACTCATTTCGTCTCAAATCCCTATTCTATGCATGAAATCTGTTTGTTAAATTTCAAGACTGTACGTCTAATAGTTTAAAAATGGAAATAATTATCTATAACGCCCCTCAATCTCCGCACAACGCCACTTGGGCATCTATCGGAACGCAGTTTTACTAACTCAGAGAAACCTTCGCGGGTATGTGTCTAACCATTCCCCAAAGTTTCATCGCAATCGGATGAACGGCTTAGGAATGCATAAGAGACATACAGACACTAGGGCCGGCTCTAGCAGTTTTGCCGCCCCGGACAAAAATGAAAAATGCCGCCCCTCTCTCTAAGGCAAAGAATTAAAATTAATATATATACGATATATATATATATATATATATATATATATATATATATATATATATATATATATATATTTATATATATATATATTTGTCCTAAGAATAAAAAATAATTCAAAATTATGAACATAATTACCCGTTATAATTCACTGGTCCAGCTAGTCCTAAGTGGGTCCTGTATCCAAATCCCTTGGCGACTTTTTTTGTGTGGGGGAGGGGGGGATTTACATTTTATAATGTTTTGCTTACACATTTTGAGGCCCCTGAAACTTGGGGTCCTCATATCATTGATACGCCCCTGTTACGGTTTCAAACGAGTAAAATTTAAGAGAAGAAATCGCCCATTTCCAGCAGGTTAATTTCTTCGAAAAAGAACCTACTGATGGTAGGGATCACAAGCGTTTTTATTTTAACTTATATTAACTACACTCAAGACTAAAATAAAACATCTCCTGTGCTTCTCTATCTACTAAAAACTCTTATTAACTTTGTCATCTTCAGAAAAGCTAACAGCACTGGACATCGTGTGTGGGAAAGGAATGTCTCTTGTGACCCCACTCCTGGATGAGGAGAAAGTTACTAGTGAAAAATGTGTAAACATGTCAAATTTCATGATTTTACATGTAATCCCGCCTTGAACACTTCAAGTTTCAATGCAAAACAAAACGGACATTAAACATACAGAGTACAAAATAAGGAAATAAGATAGTTTAAATGAAATACCAAATTCACATCCAATAATATTTCAGAAAATATATCAAATTTTTTGTAATATAAAAAAATATTTTCCAAATTTGATCCAAATGCCGCCCTTAAAATTTGCCGCCCCGGACCGGGGTCCGGTTTGTCCGGCCCTAGAGTCGCCCCTGCAGACACACACACACAGACATTCATTTTTATAAGCTTTTTTTAACTTGCAATGTAAAATGTTCGGGTGGAATCTTGAAACGCAATTTTGAAGCTGATGTCTTCATCCGATTGAGCTGAAATTTTGTATACACGTTTAGTTTGGATGACAATGCATGTTTTGCCCATTTATATTCCGATACCGCAATTAGTTAAAAAGTAATTAAAGTAATTTGTTCGGATGAAATTTTGCAACTCAATTTTGAAGCTTTTGCCTTCAACCGACTGAGCTGAAATGTTGTATACACGTTTAGTTTGGATGACAATGCATGTTTTGCCCATTTTTATATTCCGATATCGCAATTAGTTAAAGTAATTTGTTCGCGTGGAATCTCTCAACTTTTTTTAATTTTGAAACTGATGCCTTCAACCTACTGAGCTGAAATTTTGTATACACGTTCAGTTTAGATGACAATGCATATGTTTTGATTATTTATATTCCAATATCGTAATTACTGAAAAAGATATTGATTAAAAAATTTTTTAACGATGTTAGAAACTTTACCTTTTTACGCGAGCCCTCGTGGCGTAGTGGTTAGAGAAGCTTATTTTAAATGAATTGCTCCGGGTTCGATTCCCGAGAGATCGCAGTTTTTAAATTTACTTTAAGGTATCCGACTATATGTGTTCGGAACCGTGATTTTGCAAAAGCGCGTAAATGGATAATATTTATGATATTTAGTGTCACTTAGATTAGAATACATGTATACAATTGTTTTAAGGACATTATGACAAAAAAATTTATTTAAATAAATATTTTGGCAAAAATTAACTAGAATAACCTTTTTCCAAATGTTCTCCTTTTGTAAAAAATGCTTCTATTGTATTAATATTTTGCCTGTATTCAGCTCAGACCTCTCTACAGAAGCTCAACTAGAATTTTTGAAGTGCATAACTCGGAAGTTGGTTTATCCATGTTTTACGAAAACAGATGGGAGAAATTTTAAGAAAATACGCCAATAATTATTTCAAATGGTTGTAACTCTGAAAATAATTTGAATTTTTCAAAAATCATAGTTGAGCCTCTGTACAGAGGTCTGAGCTATATACAGGAAAATATTAATACAATAGAAGCATTTTTTACAAAAGGAGAACATTTGGAAAAAAGGTTATGCTAAGTTAATTTTTTGCCAAAATATTTTTTAAATAATTTTTTTTGTCATAATGTTCTTAAAGCAATTGTATACATGTATTCTAATCTAAGTGACACTAAATATCATGAAAATTATCCATTTATGCGCTTTTTTAAAATCATGGTTCCGAAAGTAGTCGGATACCTTAAATCACTTTAATTTTCCTTCGAAAATTATTTCTCTTGATCAAATTTAAATTTCCACGTTCTTTAATGTGCTTTTACAAGAATGTATTTAACTTGCAATGTAAAATGTTCGGGTGGAATCTTGCAACGCAATTTTGAAGCTGATGTTCACAACCGATTGAGCTGAAATTTTTTAAACACATTTCATTCGGAAGACAATGCGTTTTGCCCATTTATATTCCGATATCGCAATTAGTTGAAGTAATTTGTTCGGGTGGAATCTCTCAACTTAATTTTGAAGCTGATGCCTTCAACCGACTGAGCTGAAATTTTGTACACACGTTTAGTTTAGATGACAATGCATGTTTTGATTATTTGTGTTCCAATATCGCTATTAGTTAAAAAGTTATTAATTAAAAACCTTTTACCCCTGTTGGCTTTTTATTTCGTCGATCAGTTTATCAAATTGAGTTTAAAGAAGTACCGATTTTTCGACCTTTTTTACAAAACCATCTGATTCTTTCTATCAAACTTGAGACACAAAATAACTGCATAATCGGAAAGATAATTCATTTCTCCACGATACGGTATAATTCTTTTAAAAAAAATAATGATATTTTCTATTTTATACGATTTTTTCTAAAATGAGGCAAAATCGATGCATTTTCATGAAAATGATTTCTAAATCGTTTCGTATGAACTTTGTTTTTGTTTTTTTCGTGTTAATGAATCGATATTCGGCACTAAGAAAGTTCTATCGTTTCTTTTAGAATCAGTCATTTAAAAAATAAAATCCCGAAAACTTTTTTACAATTTTTCAAAAAATGCTCAAATTTTTAATAAAACATTTTGAAACTTCGTTATTTTTAAAGATAATAGCACGAAGCTTTTTTTTTTCGTTTTTAGAAGAGTATTATCCAGATTCTGCACAAGGATTGAAAAAATTGGTTTACAATTACGGAGTTTAAAATTTTTCTTGTGTTTTTCGTTTTTAATATAGTATTATAGTAAAAGCAAAAAAAAAAAAAAAAGAATTTTAATATTTTTATTAATTTTGCTTTGTCTAATGTTGTTTTGGTCTTACTGTGTTTACCTCTCCCCCTATTAACCTCTTGTTGCGGCCCAAGTGAAATATTTATCATATGTATGTGGCCCTGGCGGGAAAAAAGAACCCCTGAGCTAGCCTGCTCAATATTAATAGGCTAACGACCTTACAACAATGATGCGTTGAATGAGACGAACAGACTGAGAAACTTGTCCAGCGATAACTAAAAAGTAAAAATAAATTAAAAGTAAAAAAAAAAAACCTTTTTAAAAACAAGCTTTTATTTAAATGCTCTGAAAAGGATAAAATAAACTTTTCTTTTAAAACCTTTTTTGCTATCAGCTTATAACGTCATTACACAATTTATGATATAAAAGCTTGTCGCGAGATTTACCTGTGTAAATAAACAAGCAAAATAAATAACTTGATTTGATTGATTTTAATTTTTAAAATTTTGAAACTTAGTAAATACGAGTACTTATATCTCGCGACAAGCTTGTTTATTTTATTTAATCCTGGACAAGAAATGTTTATTTTATCCTTTTCAGAACATTTAAATAAAAGCTTGTTTTTAAAAAAGTTTTTTTTACTTTTAATTTATTTGTAACTAAGTAGTAATAATCAAGAGAAAAAAGGAATTCTGATTGGTATAGAGCTAAGTATAACAACTTTTATATATTGCTCTCATTTTTGCATCCTATCCTCAAAATTCAATGGTACTTTAGAACCTAGATATTACATATGACAATTGAATGTGGTATGCTCTAAATCATTGCTCCGCAACCTTTTTATCGCTGCAGACCGGTCAACGTTTGATAATTTTACCGCGGCCAGCTGGGAGGGGGACATTGATTGTTTATATTTTAGATTATTTTGATTTATAGCAAAATGTATTTAATTGTATTTAATACATAAAGAATATAAATAATTTAATAAAGAATTTAATTCTATTTAAATATGCCTTCAAAATAAAATACAGTTACACCAAAAAATAAATAAAGTGATTTAACATTTTAACTTACTAGAACGTTAAATCAATGAGAACCCTGAGCTTGTTTCTTTGCAATGAGACGGTTCCATCTGGGGGTAATCGGAGACAATGACACCCGAAGTGTGTTGCTTATGTCCAGTTTATTCCGTTGCTTTGTTTTGGTTGCTGTTACTGCAGAAAACCCCGCTTCACACAGATAGGTTGTCGGAAATGGCAATAAGGATTTAAGTGCTGTGGTGGCAATTTCGGGGTATTCTGCCATGACTTTATTCCAGAACACCGGCAGAGTTGTTGTCTCGAATGCAGTTTTAAGGCCGCAGTCATTTGCAATCTCCAGCAGTTGATCTTCTTCTTGCACAGACATGCTATATTCACCCGATTTGTTGACAAATGGGTCGTAGATCCATTCCTTACCAGTTCGTGGGTCTTTTGTAGTTGGGAAGTAGAGCTCGAACTCTTTTAAAATCAAAGACAGATGATCGTGCACCAACTGGGAGAATGAATGTTCAGGTTCAGTCTCGCCTAATATCCCCGCTAATGTGTGAAACATATCGGAAATGCCTCTGTTCACACGCCGTCCCCACAACTCCAGTTTGGCTTTAAATGCAGCTACTTTGTCTGCCAACTTGAAAACAGCTTTCATTTTCCCCTGAAGGCACAGATTGAGTTCATTCAGCAGGTTGAATATGTCACACAGGTAAGCCAGTTTGGTGACCCATACCTTGTCACTGAAATGTGGTGCCAGCGGTGACTTCTTTTTTAAGAGAAATGTTTGCAATGGCTCTCTCAATTCAAATACTCTGAGTAGCGATTTTCCTCTGGATAACCACCTTATTTCTGTGTGTAGCAGAAGACATCTGTACTCTGTGCCCATCTCCTCACAAAGCTGCTCAAACAGGCGCGAGTTAAGGGCATGTGCTTTGATGTAGTTAATAACTTTAACGACATCAATCAATACGCTGTTAAATTCCGGTAACATTTTTTCGGCTTCCTAGCACTTCCCTGTGAATGAGACAATGTGTAGATTCACTCTCAGATGCAACTTCCTTTATCCGAGCAGTTAAACCAGACAGTCGTCCGGTCGTGGCAGCAGCTCCGTCTGTGCATATGCCTACACAAAAGAACCATTTTAGTTGTCTTGATATATAACCATCCAGTGACTTGAACAGTTAGTTCTGCTCCTGTGGTGTTGGTTGGCAAAGGTAGTGCACATAACAAATCCTCATGCACATCCTCCTGATATAGATAGCGCACATAAGCAAGAAGTATTGCCTTGTTGTCAATATCTGTAGATTCGTCAACCTGGAGTGCGTACCTAGATGATGCATTAATCCTCTCGAACAATTGCGCCTCAATGTCTTCGGCTATTTCCTCAATGCGCCTAGTCACAGTGTCAGCCGACAAAGGTACATGTGCTATCTTTTCCACAGCAGCCTCTCCTAGAAGTTCACGGCAAAAGTTTGTCTTTAGTGGCAGGGAAGATTAATTCTTCACCAATAGTGAATGGCTTTTTAGCTTTAGCAATACGGTTAGCCACCAAATATGATGCTCTTAGAGAATTCTCCTTCATTGATGTGGTGGCCCTCATAAATTTCTTGTGTCCTTCGTGTTCCCGTTTTTTTCTTTCAAAATACTCCAGGGACTTGTCTTTTACTCCAGGGTGCTTGGCGTTCAAGTGGCGAAGCAGTTTTGAAGGTTTCATTGCTTCATTAGAGAATTGGTCGCCTCAAACTATGCAGAGCGGTTTTGGTTTGTGAGAATCACCTGTTTCGACAAAATCATATTTCAAGTAGGACTCATGGTATTGTCTGTTAAAAGTTACACGTTTCTTTGATGTTGAGGACATTTCTGTCTCTTCACTGAGCCTTTTTTTTTTCCGAAGGAAACTTTCTAACGACGTCTGTTTGGTACTCACTTTTGCTAATTTGTGGGTTAAATTTGTGTGAACACAATACACACTGTAACGTCGTCTCTCCCCCACATGGGATCGGCGTCTTTTTTTGTGGAAACGACATTCACACGTGCATTCGGCAGCTGTGTATTTGAGGGTTAAGGCGTGGCCGGCCCCGCAACCCCTTTTTGACTCTCGAGGAATCTGATTCCACCGACTGGAGGATGAAACAAGAGAGCTCCAAGAGGGCCGGATCCCCGAGAAAGGCGGATGCTGCCCCCCTCAAATGGGGTGGAGAGCAGGGAATGCTTTGACCTAGGGGCAGCCGGCGAGAGAAAGTAGAGATGCTCTGCAAACTGAAAGAGAAAATAACTGCTGTGTTTTTCTTTTCTTTTTTTTTCTTCTGCTTTTTAAAACATTAAAAGATTTATGTCTCTACCTTCGTGGGCCCCCTTTTTTTTAAAAAAATTTAATGGAACACAGATATTTTTAATTTGGTGTATAGAACTAGGAATTTAAATTCAGTTGGAATGAAACGGGTGGCCCGGTACCATTTGATCCGCGGATCGGTACCGGGGGTTGCGGAGCACTGCTCTAAATGATATTTTAGAATAAAAAAAGTTTACCCCTAAAATGATTTATATATTTATATAAAATCATTTTTTTAAAAAAATCACTATATTTTTTACTTCTTATTTCTATTTTAAGTTCTAAAATAAACCAAATGCTATTAATCATATTTTTATAGGCTATGGTCTATAAGCAAAACTAAATTTAATGCTATCATTTTTTAAAAATTGGCTATAATCTTTGAAAAAATCTAAATCGTGTTAATTAAAACATTAATTTTTGTTTTGCAATTAAAAAAGTTAACACACACATTAAGCAAAGCTAAACACATTATTTTTTCCAACATTTTCACACTCTAAAATTTCGCAGTTGATATAATGTTCAACTTTTTGTAATAATGAAATATTCTTAAAATAGTTTTCTGAGTTTTACAAGTTTTTAAATGCTTATTATATATATAAGACTTTTATAAGAAAACAATGAATTAAGGAACACATAAATTTTGACACCTCATCACTATATGAATGTTAATTCTATTTTAATGTTTACATGAATATTTAAACTATGTCAGTTATGATTTTTAGTATATTTGTAATTGTATAGATGGTTTAAATACTGAAATATAAATTGTTCTAAATGGAAATCACTTATTTTCATTGAAAAGAATGCTTACATCTTATACTTGCTTAGAAAAAAGTTTTGCACATAAAATCTTACTGTGTACATAAAATTTAATGTAAACAGATGTATATAAAAGTGTTTTATTAAATAATTCAAGAACTTTAATAAAGTTTTTCTTAATTTGATACAATAATAAAAACCATGAAGGATTATAAGAAACAACAAAATTTCACACACAAAAAGGCATTAGCAAATTCCAGTTTTTTTTTTGTTTTGTTTAATTTATTTTATAAAAAATGCTAAAATTTTGATTTGTTAATTTGATAAATATATTTATATTTCCTGTCCAGTCAAGTAATAAGTCAGACGATAATCCAGTCAGATAAGATATAATTTTACAATAATCCCTTTCAGTAAATCCGATGTTCTAAGAGTTGTGATGTTTCGGTTGTTAAGAATTCTAGATTTTTAAAAGGATAATTCAGGATTTATTTTCATTACATTTACTTAAAGAATTTTATTATTTGGAGCAGAAAAATGAATTTTCTTATATTATTCACTAACATGTAATATCAACAATTTTTTGTAAATTACCATTTTTTCGAAAAACTATAAACGAAAAAAGAGAAAATGTAATAAAAATTGTAAAATAAAATACATTACTGCAAGTATATAATCGCTTCCAAATTATATCTTTTAACTATTACATCGAAAAAAACCTCAGTAGGAAATAATCTTTGTTGAATATAATAAATCAGCTCTGAATAAATATAATGGAGGAAAATTCAGTAAATATTTTAATATTTCGAAAAAACATGAGTGATTATCTCTTTTAGAAATTAAGATAATGATAGAAATAAAACAAATAATAGATTTAGAATAATAAGATATATGAAATTTCTGGATTAGATAAATAATTACTTTCCTTAGAACCGGCAAAAAATTAAAACTACTTATAATTTGACATGTATGTCTTGTATTTGTAAAATTAATGCAATTTACCTTCGTATTTAAATGATAATAATTCTTTGCTTTGAAAAAAAAAACTGAAAAATTTAACTTAATTGAGAAATATCTGATTTTGATTAAAAGTTTTTTTTTCAAAGTGAATTCGAGAAATCGTTAAAACTACTGCTGAAACTACACCGGTAATATTTCCAGAGAACATGAGCTTTAAACGATTATCAGAAATGCAGTGTATTACTACGCGGAGATTCTCCTGCGAGGAGAAAGCTATCGTGTATGGTCACTGCAAACCGGTTCCTCCGAAGGATATGCTTTGGCGATCCACCTTTGGCTAGAAAGAGGATTTGGCGATGGAAAAACCCAGCCCACGTTGTTAAAGACTTCCCCTTTTATTTCTCCTCCTTGCACTTAAAAGTAGCAAAGACGACAAACAAAAAATCTTTCTAATTATAGGATCTCTTCTTGATAGTTATTAGTAAATTTTAATTTCTTTTTATTTCATTTTAACTTTAATTATTTTATCTCGACTTCTTTTTAAATTGCAATAGTTTTTCCTAATATATCTCTTAAGGGCAACTCAGTTCCAATGCTCACTTACAATAGCCATTAGAACCACCGAACCGTGGAAATAGTGCGTGCCACGCCATTGGTCCCTTACTCCTGAAGCCACACCCCTCTCTTCATCCAGCAAGCTGCCAACACCAACAGAACGACACTTCCAGATAGACAGCGGAGGACTTATAGTCTCACTTTAAAAGTCGAAAGTTTTGTTGGTAGACGCTAGGCTCACTTGCCATTTGTTTCGTGGAAGCGCGGTTTGAATTTTGGTAACGATGGCTGATGATAGTGATTCTGATGTTGAAGAAACACGTAAACGTACATGGAATTTGACTGGTGTGAAACCGATGGGACACCCTTTTCCTTATGAAATTGTTTGGTAAATATATATTAGGATGAATTGTGCTTTTGCATCGCTCGCCTGTCTTGTCAATAGCTAACTCGACTTTCTTTTCAGGGCTAAGATGCATGGATATCCCCCCTGGCCAGCAATAGTAAGTTTGCTTAATATATTTTTAAGTCCTTTAATCAATTTAATTATGAACTTGTACATTTAGAATAATGATCAGTCTTAAGTTTCCACCAATGAGGGTTCTTTAAAGTAAGGTTGGTTGGTTCGTTGTAAACAAAGGATTTGAACGTTTTAAATTGTAATCGGTATATTCTATCGAATTTTTAAAAATTGTGCATTATTTCAAGAGTTAATTTTTGAAATTTTCTGTTAAATGTGCTTAAAACATTTGTTAACGGATAATATGACTTAGTTTTGTTTCTGCTGAATCGATGTTATATTTTGTTTCGGTTTAGACTGTCTGCGAATGCATTTAATATTTTTACATATCGTAACAAAAAAAATATGGTATTAAGTTATTGTGACCAGTTATTTTACAGCAGTTTTAGTTCTGTTTCCTCTTTCTGGTTTTTGAAATCAAAATCCTCAATGCTGTATGCTGTTATGTGCTTGGCTACCGCAAACTTTTTTTGCGACCATTTTTCCTCATCGTTTTCTGTGTTTATTGGTTAAAAGATTAAACTCAATATAAAAATAAATGTTATGTTTTTAAAAGTTTATATGTGGTTCAAAATTTTATGAACAAACATTTATAATCATTACTATGCACACATATTGAGCATAGTTAACAATGTTTACTGCAAAAAATTTAATTAAAATTTGAACTACCTAATTGTATTTATTATAGAAAATTCAGGTGCAGATTCACAATTCACCAAGTCGGGTTTTTCTCCGCCTTGTTTCCTATGGAATTTCTACTAATGCATGTGTAACCATCGGAAAGAATTCTTTGAAGCAAACTGCATTGGAATTCTTTCCAAAGAGTTAAAAAAAAATTTTAATCTGTTGATGCCAATTCCTTTAAGGAAATCTAAAGAGTTTTGAATTTCTGTATAATTCATAGCAGAACAATCTATAAACAATTCTCAATTTATCAAATATTGGCTTTCTGCTGGAATATGAAAAAACTGTTTCAGATAAAACTTTCTTGTACTTGGGATATATATAAGCTCTGCAAGTGGAAGACGTAGAGACAAAGCTAAATTCTATGTAAGGTAAAATTATTAGGAGTATATAAAATTTAAAATAACCAGTAAATTAATAATATAATAAACAAATTTTCTTCATGAATGAAATATTGCCCTAATGAGATTTGTAGTAATGTTTTAACAGTTGAAAATATAACATCCCAGAAGAAAGGGAAGTAGAATCCCCATGACCAAAATTCAGCTAAAAAGTGAATCTGCATTTTCATTGAAATGAGTATTTTGATTGGAAAGATCCCCATAAATCAAAAAATCCATGGAAATCAGACTAAAAAGCAGGGTGGCACTAAGTTAACAAATTGGAAAGCCTTTATACCGATTTTCAGATTTGTGAAACCGGATTTGTGCACTTTTGCTTTATTTTTAGTACTTTCTACAACTTTGTAGCTTCTTATGCTATATAAGACCATTTCAGTAAGTGAATATTCTTATTTTTAAATATTTATTAAATTTCTTGTCTTGGATTCAATCCTAATTAAACTCCCTGATTTGAACAAACATTTGGTGGAATTTTCACTCCAGGTTAACAATCCTGCCAGCCAGGAGGAAATGGCAGTCGAATTTTAGATAATTAGCTATTAGGCAGATTAGCTTATATTCAGAAATACATGGATTTCCTCTAAAAGAGCAAGAACACACCCAAGTCTGTACACCACCAGAAAGTTATTCTTTGCTTTTCCGAACCACTTTTTGCTACCTAAAGTAGAAAACTTGTCATCAAAGTGTCTTCAATTATTTATTTTGAATTGTTTTCTTTCATTCTGGAGATCAAAAGTCTTCAAGTTCCAATTCGTGCTCTTTGAAATGTAAAAGGCTTAATTGATAAATCTTCAGTTCCTCTCCTATTACTCTTGAACTGTTCATCCACTTATGCTCTCTCTGATGCTCCCCCTTTAAAAATTTTTTTACTGCAACTTTTATATTGCTCTTTTACTTCAAAGCTACCCTTCGCAATCAAGAGATAATTTCTTATTCTAAATTATGTAATGTTATTGTGTAGAAAAGCAATACTATTTCGGAAGAAGAATATAATAAGCATAAATGTTTCTTAAAATAAACCATCAGTATTGAAGTTTATTATTACTGTCCATTTAACAGAAAATTGTAATATTACAGAATAATTTTCACATCACTTAAGTAAATTTTTAAAACAAGTCATTTTTTGAATAATTTCAAGTGAGTATCTTTTAAGTTACTATTTTTTATCAAATTATGGCATAGAAAAAATATTTACAAATATATTGAAACTTAAAACAGAATAGAGTCCATTTACATAACCAGTTTCTGCCTCTCAATGGTATTAAAATAAGTTTATTTTATCCTTTAATTTATAATGTTTTTATAATTCTGATTAAGAAGGTTATAGTATTGTCATATAAATATTTAGCTCATATATTAGGTTGGGGAAAAAGAAATCCATTATTTTTGCATGAAATTCAAGACTTTATTTAACATGTTTCAGATTGTCTGATTTGAGTCAAATATGCAGGTTTTGTATTATAATTTGTTGCCTATTTAAAGGTAGAGCTTCATAATGCCTCTCTCATAGAAGTCTTGGCACTTATTGGCGAAAAACTCTAGTAATCGATTTTCACAATCTTCTCTTGATCACAATTTCTTATCATTCGGGAAGTTTTGCAATGCAAGAAAAAGGTGGTAATGGCTTGGTGCAAGGTCCGGACTATATGGTGGATGCATTAAAACTTCCTAACCAAGCTCCCAGAGTTTCTGGTGAGTCACTACAGAAGTGTGTGGCCTGGTGTTGTCTTGATGGAACACTACACCTCTTTTGGCCAATTCTGGCCGTTTCTGGTCAATCGCTAGCTTCAAACGGTTCAGTTGTTGACAGTAGAGATCTGAATTTAGTGTTTGGCCATGCGGAAGCAACTCCTAATAAATGATTCCTTTCCTGTTCCACTAAATACACAGAAGTTATCGGCACCATAAACACCATTCACAGCTTCAGCCGCCTGGCTTGTATTTTCGCCTTTATCAAAGAAAAAGTGTAAAAAGAACCGAATTTTCTCTTTGTTGATTTCCATTTTTAACACCCTATAACTGACAACTGAATGGACTAAACAAAAAAAAAGAAGCAAAATAATATTTTTAGTGTGAAATGTCATCTTCACAACAAGCATAAATTTGAAATTGTTTGATCGATACTTCATGAGATATCGACACTACAGCCATTTACCGAAAAAATAATGGATTTCTTTTTCCCTAACCTAATATTTATTCTTCCAAAAACTGTCAACCTTGGTTTTAGGGCTTATAAAATAAAAGTAATCGAAGAAATTTTATTTCTTTGTCATGTTATGGGGCTAAGATGCACCTTAAATATTTCAAGGCTCAAAATCCCATTTTAGCATGGTGGTTAAGTTAGAATGGTATGTTATTGGTTTGAGTATCATACTCTAGATCTAATTATGGCTCAAAATTATGAGGTCAATTGCTAATAATCCTCTTATTACTTCTAAGTGCAATGTTAAAAAACTGTTGAGATGTTACAGTAGATTTGAATACATTGAAGCAATATTTGTCATCACAAATTTTAATCTGATGAAGTCTAAGAATGATTTTTAAAGAATTCTATATGAATATTGACTTTATTTTTTACTCTTATATCAGGAGTATTTGGAAAGTGAAAAGCAATTAGGATTAGAATGGAAATGTATATATTTATTTCACATGCACTTCTGGTAATTCGTTTTTTACTAATTAAGATCAAAAACTTATAAAGAAATTATTTTGATGTTTGTGATTAATAAAATAAAAAATATATATTTTAGGCAGTATTAAAAGTATAAATAATAAATACCTTTATATATATTGTATATTAAAGAATTGGAAAAGAGCTTTTTTATTACTTATAAAAAAAATCAATTCTCTATTGTCAAGTTTCATGTAAAGAATTCTAAATTTCCTGCTTAAATTTTCATATTTTATATTATTTATTCTAAATTTTTGAATTAAGAGTTGCATAAAGCTTTTGAGTACTCGAGCATCATCACTTTTGTTTGATGTGCCTATATTAAAATATTACCAAAGATAGTGAAAATTGTTGTAACACGAAACTGAGGGGACTGAAATATTTTTTTGTGTTAAAATAATTTCATGTTAAAGGATATTGCAAAAAAACATTTTCAATAAAATTAAGTTTATTAGAGTAGAATTCATTTACATAGATATGTATACACACATGCATGTAGAATGCTTTTGGGAGTTCGTTTCCCGCAGGGAAACTTGACCTTCAATCACTTGTGATGATGGATAGCTTGAGTTTAGCTTATTTTTCAAATCTTAGCCAGTACAGTTTTTAAAGTGTGAATAAAAATTAGAGAGAAATTAATTAAATAACAAGAAAATAAAATCATTAAAATAGTGAAATTACTTTGGGTGTGAAATAAATCCTTGCGAGTTTAAATACATGCTTGTATTAAATAAAAATTAATGAAAAAAGATTCACACACACATAAGAACTAAATAAAATTTAATATAAATTTTTCAAGTTTTTTTTTAAAAAAAAAAACGTTTGTTGAGTTTTTTAAAATTTGTTATTTCTCTTTATATACACTTTCTTTTAGAATCAAATTGTTCAATATCATCCATTTTGCTATTCATTTTACCATTAGAATGTGCCATCTAAATAACTGCACATACTTTTTATGATGTTTCTCATTTCGGATGATGTGGGAACGGGAGCTGTTAATTATTCTTTATATTTTTATTAGAATTTGCATCAATGATATTTTTTTTAGCTTTGAACATAAACTTACATTTCACACCTCTCTTAAATCTTGCCTGTGCAGCTGGTGTTTTCCATATTTTGTTCATTCTAGAAGAGAAATTTTTTCATTTTAAGGGGTAATACATAGTAGGGGTACATAGTAGTTTGTGTAGGGCCCATTGTACTATTTTGTGTTAATCGATATTTCGTTTTAAGCTTTTTTGCATTAAACATATTACACTGTACTTTGTTTGCTTTGTCTGCTGATAAAAAATAATGATCTGCTGGGTAAGAATTTATTTTAAAAATATTACTTTTAAAAAGTTGAACTGGCTTGATTTTTCTCATGTAAAATAATCAAATTTGTACGTACATGTAATTCTGTAGTGTGAAATTCCTTCAAAAACATTTGACAAGTTATTGGAGCTTAAATTACAGGTGAGTTAAGCAACAGGTTAACTCCTTGCCAGTGTTGCCTGAATATAGTTCAAGCAACTACTACATGCAGTATTTGTGATGCCCAAACTGAGTGCATTTCTACTTTAGGATACTTTATTCACTATTTTCCTGGCAACAGCTTGTGTTGATACTTGCATCAGCTGCTGTCAAAACTTTTAAGATAATGTCCACATATTGATTTCTCTTTACTTAAGCAGGTGTGAGCAAATGTGGCAATAGTAGCACTTTGCATATTTATTAGATTGCTTGTGTATTAGGTCTGACAGCTGTCCCATAGTAATTTTGCAATTTATTTTTAAAAGTGTGTTTTTTCCTTGTCACCTGGTCCTTTTGTAGTCCCTTTTAATTTACAAAGATGTGTTCTAACTCTTGGCTTGGATATGACCAATGCTTTCTAGTTTTTTCAGATTCCTCATCATATGTCTTTAACGGCTTTAAAATCTTTGGGATCAGCATCACAATAATAATAGTCTGTATAACAAAAGTATTTGAAAACTTTCCAAAACACTCAAAAGATAGGATATAGTAATACTACTTCCATGTTACTTGATAAATGCTACGACTTGCTCAGTAATGCTTGGATTTATGCTTTGGGGACATTTTTTGTTTTTCATACTTATTAAAAATTTTACAAATCTTCCAACTGATTTTAGCATTGGAAATTTTTTCAGTCACATTTGAATTTCCACTTAATACACCATTAAATAATAAGTACATACAATGTTGCCATGTTTCATCAAGATACACATTACATTCTGTAATTTTACTCAATTTTGTTCCACAGTTCTGCAACTGCATTCACGGAACATTTAGCAATTGATCTAGCAGTATTGAGGGTTTCTTTCTTGTCTAAATGAAAACTTCTATAAAAAAATAGCATATTCAAAGTAACAAATTTTTTTTTCTCCTGCTGTAAAACCTTTTCCAATGAGTCGAAGTGCATACACATATTTAGTGTTCACTTTCTTGTTTGGTTCATTTTTTTTTAGATGTGTAAAATCCTTTGTGAATCTTCTACCAATTTCAATTTGGTATTATAACAAGATGAATGTAAAATAACAGTAAAACACTAAAAAGGACTCTGTCCATAATTTGATTGTTGAAAAGTACTTCCTTCTTGTGACAATTGTCCTTCAGATGTATGTCAGATTCTTTTCTTTGCATTTGCTTTTATAACGTCATTTGTTTCTGAATCAACTAATTTTAGATGTGTAGAATTCCCATGGAATTTTTGTTTCCTTGAACATTGAATTGGACAATCCATTTTAAAATAGAAAAAGATTATTGTTTAATAATATTTCAGAGAAAAATAATAGTTGTTTGATGAAAAAGCTGATTTATACTGAATAATTTTATAGCAGATAACACTGTTTTCCAAAGGCGAGATACAAACAGCATATAAAAGGTGCCATCATCTTTTGTTAAACAACTGATAGTTATTTGAAATGTTAGTAGCTTGATTGTAGTATTAAACTGCATAATTGCATAAATTACTACAAAAAATGAATTGTTTCACTTCTGGTCATTTAAATGGTATCTCTGTGGTTGGTCAATAGATGTAAAACATTTTTAAATCACTATAACCTCATTTATTTTTAATTGTAAATCCAAAATTAAAGCAGTTTTGGAAAGCTAGTGATTAGGATTTCAACAGGATTTAGTGAAAAGAAATTGTAAATTTTGGTCAAAAAACATATATAAATATAGTCAGTAGTAAATTAATGTAAATAACATGTAAGGGTTCTTAAATTTCCAAA
Source organism: Trichonephila inaurata madagascariensis (assembly GCA_019973955.1). Taxonomy (NCBI): domain Eukaryota; kingdom Metazoa; phylum Arthropoda; class Arachnida; order Araneae; family Nephilidae; genus Trichonephila; species Trichonephila inaurata. The sequence goes on from BMAV01014526.1 coordinate 232,002, forward strand.
AAAAGATGCCAAGAAGTTGTTAAAAAATGAGACCTGATAACAGATAAGTACAAAAAAGAATTTTATACCCAATGTTACTTTTCTACATTTCTTTCTCCTTTTGAATTCGAATTAACTATTGCCTACTGGAATCTTCAAATTGTAGCATTTTACCATCCTCCTTCCACAGTGCAAAGCCAAGAAGGGGTATAGTTAAGTATCCAATCTACTCTAAACTTTTCAGAAATTTGTATGATGTAAGACAGTCTTGGAATTTCAATTCAATTGGATGTATATAATTCATCTTGCTAAAGTAAATCTCCTGCTTCCTTCCTGTCACTCTTCATGAAAAAATATTTGAGAAGTTCAAGTAAAAACTCATTTGAGGGGTGGTTTTTTTTAACAAATTATTACTTCTACTTTTTACAATAAGGATAATGGATTTCTCAAAAGTTAGATTTAAATAATTGGCACATTATGCTTGTTTTTAAAATGTTGAATAATTCTTTGTGTATATGTTACTGTTAAAGTATGAAATCTGTTATTTCATAGAATAATTAGGTATTTCATGAAATAGTGAAACAAGTCAGAGTTATAAAGTGTATAAAATTGTGGAATTCTGCGATTTAACTAGATATATTTTATAGTGTAATGATTAATTGATCATTAAAGTATGAAATGCTGCACTCAAAAGTTCTTTGAACCGATTCTATCTGCTTTTAGTCAGTTTTGAACCGCTTGCAGCTGCTTTGCAATAAATAACATGTACCCTTCATTCCATTGCTATTAAATGTTGAATTTGGACAGTGTATCTATGTTAGCATTTTACATTTTTTTCGATTATTAAATATTTTTTGAAACCTGTTTTCAAGCAATGTTTTCTGAGGGAAAAGGTAAATAAGAAAGATTAAATGCAAGTGAGATTTGAATCTGTATTAAATAAGTGTGGGACAAAGAGAGAAAACAGTGCTGCACTTACTCATGAAAAATTATTAACTTTGATCAAAAAAGTGCTGAAACAGTACAGAAAAAAGTACCATGTGACTATTGGCCAAACCAATACTATGATATCCTTAAGGTTAAAGGAGTAGAAAAGTTAATTGTACCAGAATACAACAGATGCAAAACATATTTTCCCCTCCCCTTTCTGTTAAATAATAAACTATCATATTAAACTAATAATAAATTATATCATCTGCTATTCCTTATTTATCAATTAATCATCCATAATAGGGATAAAATATAATTTTCGAAGGGTTTAAGCTATTTATAATCAATTAATTTATAAAATAACTTTGAAATTGGTTTTTTTTTTAACTTTTAGCTGTCTATCATTAGTTATTTCTTAGAATAACTAGGTAAAGTATGAAATTTTTCATCTATCATATATTTTAACTGACTTGTTTAGTTACTTCATGAAATACTTATCCTATAATATAACTGAATTGTACACTTTAACGGTAACATATACATAGTTAAACTCTTATGGTTTATTTTATATTGAAATTATATTTTTGATCTTTCTATAATAAATTTGAAAAGCATATGTGTTAAAGTTCTCTCTTCTGTGTTTTCCATTATTTAATAATCATACAAGCAGAGCTATATTAAAATCCTGAATTAATAAAATATATTTCAATTTTTTTGACATTGTTGAATTCTGTAAAACTTTTTTTAATGTCTTAAGTTTTGCTTATTTATCATAAAATTGTAATATTTTAAATATTAAAGAATGTATTGGAAAAAAAATTACCAGAAAATAATTAAATTTTTTCAATAAATAAATTTGAGAAAAGAATATATGTATTCCACACTTAGAGCATATTTAAAGCTGACCATGCTGCCTAAACTTAGCATTAATTTTTGAAGCTTTATTCTACTTAAGGATATTTTAGTCATTTTATTTATTAGTTTTACTAAAAATATTCCAGAATTCCTTAATTTTAAGCACTTCTAAAAATGTAACCAAATTTCTTGACTTTTTTTTGTTGACACTTAAAACAAAAGCCTATAAAAGAATTCTGCTTTGGAAAAGGGCAGGAGTACCCCCATCCTTCGCAAGTAAGAGACAAAAATCAGAAGCAGGAATTTCTCTTTGCATCTTAACAAAGTATGAAAATTAGAATAAACTTGAAAAATTAGCTTAATTTCCATGTTATAAGGATTTGTATCATAAATGTTTTTGAAAATATTACTTGTGTAAAACTACCTCAGCATTAATCATTAATAACAAAACTGCATTAAAATTAATAAAAAAATATTTTTAAGCAATATATTCACAAGAACTATAAGTGAAAATAATTTAACTTTAATAATAAACTAAACATAAATAATGGAAATATGAATTAAATGTAAGCAAAAAAAAATAAAATTAATGGCTGTACTGGATATACAAAAAAATTTTTACACACACACACACAAAATAAAAGTACTTGACCACAAGAATTATATAATTTGAATTAATATTAATAATAAAATAAGTTGTGTGAAAAATAGAGAATTATCCTGAAATATCAATTGAAGACATTTCAAATAACTTTTAACAGCCGAAAATCTAAGAGTGAAAGAAAGATTTAAAATCCAGAAACTGTATTATGCAGAAAGTTCTACAACTGACTCTGCTCTTTAATTATTTTGAATAATATAATAGAGGGAAGCATACCATTTTTTTTAATATGAGAAGGTGGCCAGAATTTTGTGATAATCACCCCAACTCGCCAAATCAAAAAGTTCCTATACTTAAAAAAAAACACCAGAAATTTCACCTATAAATGTAGTTAAACCCTTGGATCTATTTTAAGAACATTTAATATTTTTCTATTTGATCTATAATGTCCATTATTCTGCTTGGTAGTTTAATTTAAAATTAGTTTTTTAAATATTTTTGCATACCCTTCGATTTTTTTCATGCAGTATTGCCAGGCATCTGAGCAGTGCACATATCCTATCAAATAAAACTAAACAAAATTGTGTGTTTTTAATAATAAATAATGTGTAATTTTAATTATTTTTGGAGAAAGATTAATTCCAATCAGTGAAATGTATGTTAATTTTAATAATATGTCCATAATTTTAATACAAGAGGTAATTTTTCTGTTTATACTACTTTTATCCTTGTTCATGTTTTCAGTAAGTATTCCAGCAATTTGTATTTTTTAGAAATATGTTTTGTACAGATAAACACCTCCTTCTCTTAGAAAAAAATGGGAGTAATGATAAATAAAGTAAATGTTATTATATCATATGCTTTTATATGTAAGAAAAAATGATGTTTAAATTGGAATCAACATGGGATGAAAAATGATATAAAAAGTGACATTCCATTATAGACTTTGTATATTAGGTATTACTTTTTGTATGATTAAAAACATTTTTCCTGGCTCATGAAAGTCAAATGTACCTGGCTGTAAATATTCAGCTAAACAGTTTAAATCAATTTCAGGCAAAGGTTTAAAGTGTACTTGGCGAAGTAAATATTTTGGTGATTGGAACTGGTCACCAAGAAACTTTTTAAGAAATATTTAAGAAATTTCTTTATTAATATTTTTTTAATTTCTCATTCGTATTTCTCTTCATGTTCATTGCAAAATCCCATTTTGTAAATTCTCGGAACATCTATCTTGCTCAGAAGCCAGTTTCATCAGACTGACCACATGACCAAAACATATGCTCATGCTTTACAGCACCCAAGTTCACATAAACTAAGATGGGCACAGAAGGCCGTGGCCCTCATGGGCTGTTGGGCCTCTGAGTTGAGTTATTAAATAAATTATAAAATGTAATGTAAAAGATTTATTTATACTGTGCCTTTGAAGTTCATTAGATTTCTAAAAATGTTTCTCCTTTTCTCTATATGTAATAAACAAGGGAAGAGAGGTTTACGTCTGTTGGCTGATTGGTGTCTTGTCAGAGACAATAATTGACCTGTTATCAGAATATTTTTTGGGGAGGGGGGAAAAGTTATTTACATTTTTAATTTCTTTTTTACTTTTTCAAACTATATATAATGCGACACATTCTTGATTTCCTGCATCAAAAATTATTATTTTAAGTAGGTATACTTGGTTGTTTTATGCCAAATTTTTCTGTTTTCTGGCTTTAAAAAATTATGCTAAATGTATTTATTAATATCAAAAATTTTAAGTGCAGTTAAGTGCAGTAAATAAATATTGTGTTAGAGTGCTCAATATGCAATAGTAAATATAGAGCTGTCTATTTAGAGTGTTTATCATCAAAAGGTCAGTCTTCCTTTCAGTGTAATTTTCTTAATTCCATAGTTACAACTTCTATGGATGGCCACATATTGTTGAAGCCTCTGCTGTGCTTGATATGGTATAGTTTCATAATGACTACTTTCATTGATGGTATTAAGTGGTGTATTATTTATATCAAAAATTTTAAGTGCAGTTAAACCCTCTACCCCATAGTGCAGCTAAAACGCATCTGGTCGTTTTGGTGTTCAAATTAATGGTACATAAATATTGTGTTAGAGTGTTCAATATGCAATAGTAAATATAGAGCTGTCTATTTAGAGTGTTTATCATCAAAAGGTCAGTCTTCCTTTCAGTGTAATTTTCTTAATTCCATAGTTACAACTTCTATGGATGGTCACACATTGTTGAAGCCTCTGCTGTGCTTGTTATGGTATAGTTTTATGACTACTTTCATTGATGGCCATTGTTAGAAGTTCTGCTGTGCTTGATTTGGTAGAGTAATATTTTTGAATTCAGAACTTTGCTTGAATTTCAAGTTAACGTGGCTTTGTTTACAAAACCACTGTTTTTCGTTGAAATATGCTTTGCTGGAGAATGATTATTCAAGTGTCTTATTTTAAAAATTAGCTTTTTGTGATCTTTTTCAGTGTTTGAACACTATCTGATGGAATGTTTGACAGATTTTGAATTACACAAATTATATTGGAGATACACAGTTCATTTCCATATATTAGTATTGTCTACAGAATCTAATGCAAAGTAAGAAAACGAAGATTGGTTTATGCTTATCTGTAATTTATCTACATTCAAGACTTAAAATAGCTGTTTAGTTTTGGTAAAATATGATTATAATGACAGTAAATTTCTTGGTGCTTCATTTAATAATCACACGATGTATTGGAGGTTTTCTTTCAATTTTTCTTAAGGAAATTAAAGTGTAATTTTTAAACTATATCAACTTTTCTGAGTGTTTAAAAACCATTGAGATATTTTCATGCTTTTGCTGTATAATGACTGTTATGGAGTTACTGATCGTACAGTGGAGTATTTTGGTCAGAAGTGTAATTAAGTAACATTTGCAAATTCATAAAATCACAATATATGTAAAATATCTCGCACACAACACAATTGAACAAAAACACTTAAGTTAATTTTTGACTCATGGTTTTATTTTAAAATTTAATCACATAAATGTTATCTTCAGCATGGAGTCAGGCTTTAATTACAAAAGAAGTTCAAAGTGAAAAACCCTATTAATACATAACTTACATTTTACCAAAAAGGAAAGGGAAGGAGATGGTGTTCACATCACTTGTATATGGCAGGAGAGCAACTGGTGTCTTTCACCAAAAACCCTGCGTTCTCGCCAACGAAGGGTTTCTTCACAGTCCATTGACACTGTAGGTCCGCCATATTTGGCGTGTTGTGCTCAAAGTGTGAATCTTTCTCTAAGTGGAATGTTCTATTTTTTTTGTTGCATTGTAAAAACTCTCCCTCACCTATAAAGTTTTATAATAAATGATACTGAATCAATTATTGACCCAGAATGAAATTAATTCGAGAAAAGTGTTTTTTCCCATAGAAGTGCCTGACTCCCTGCTGAACTACAAGCTTCACAAATAATTGACATATGCTTTTTACATTGACATGTGGCTCACAAGTGGCATCTGATTCATCACATCTATATCGTGAACTGGAATTTGAAACAATATTAATATTTTACTAAAACAAATTGAGGTGTTTCACTGTGCTCATTTGTATGACAAAAATAGTAACAGATGAAATAATAAATAGTTATAACAAATTATTTATAGTATATTATGATGTGTCAGAGACAGGTGATAGATGCCATCTAAATGATCTGAAAAAGGAATGAATAATGTGAAAACAATAAGTATATTCAAAATCACAATTAAATATATGTAATAAATTGTACAAAATATGAATGACAGTTTAATTAACATACATGGAATGTGTGCATAGTAGTATAATAATGAGTGTCTTGGTTACAATATGCCTGGGTAGTTGACCCTAAATGCAATGAATGGTGTTGAGAAAAAATTATTATATATAAAAGTATCAATGCTAATTTAAAAAAATCTCACCATGGATGTCTTATGGGAAATTTTAGGAAGATTTGGTGCACATAAGTGTGAACCGAGAGAGCTGTGGAGTTGTTGATCAGGCAACTCCCCAACTACCCCAAAGTTTCGCATTCCTATCTAAGCTGAAATTTGAAATAATAGATTAAAGTAGAACTACTTAATCATGGTTCTCTTGTGTAACAGTGCAGTGAGTTGCTCTCTGTTGTTCATCAGAATAGTCAACCTGCTTAAAAATATTAAAAGAAAGAGAATAAATTTTGGCGTGAGAATATTCAATTAATTCAAAATATGATTTGCAATAACGAAAATTTTTGACTTTTATGTCTCAAACATACAAGTGAGAAAGTGATACCTACCATCTCCCTCCCTTTTCAGTTTACCATGTAACACAAAATAAATAAAAATGGGTCACCCCTATTCATGCAATGTGTATGAAAGCGTATACATAAATATAATAAATGAGAATAGAAACTAACATAAATGTAACTTAATACTAAATTTACAGATGTAAAGAAGTTGACAATTACAATCACCTTGGACGTAGAACAGGACCCTGGCGAGCAGTTTGAACTTCAGATTGATTTGGATCATTTTTTTTTTTTAAATAATCAAATCTCCTACAGGAGAGTTTAAGTTTGTGGGTGTTGACTTTTAATTCAGGAGCCTGTTGATTGTCTAGTTCCCTGGTGATGCATGTATATTTATTTGGTTTTTTGATTACCTCAAATGGTCCATCAAATTTGGGTCTAAACTGGTTGCCACTTAGTGTGTACACAACATCACCATCTTTTGGTGCTCTTTGCATTGTATTGCTATTCAGTCTTGCATGTTGCTTATCTTGCTGTGTTTGTAAGTTTGTTCTTATTTGTTGTTGCAATACTTGAAGGGAAGATAGCAAAGTGTTTGTATACCCTTCTTCAGTAAGCAGTGGGGCTTCTGTTGGAGCTGTGATAGTGTCAAATACTAGGCTGCGATTGCGACCAAAATGCACTACGTCAGGTGTAAATCCATAGCTGCTATGCTTAGTGCCATTGTAGAAAGATTTGTGTACTGCAACTGCAAGATCAAAATCAACTTTATTGTCTGCTCAGTATAGAATGGTGGTCTTTAAGGAGGTATTGATCCTTTCCGATTGTCCAATGGCTTTTGGGTTTCTACTGGTTGTGTGATGAAGAGCAATGCCAGTCATGCTGGTTATTTGTTTGAAGATGTCAGCAGTGAACTGTGTACCAACCAAAAGTTGTGATATATTGAATGATTTTTCTTGCTATTGTTGGTGCTTGGATATTTGTGATGGGAAACAGTTCAGCATGTTTGCTGAAGTGATCCAACACTGAGGACAAAATTGTGAGATCTGACAGGACCAACAATGTCGATAGAAATAAACTCACTCGGTCATGTTGGGATGGGTGTTTCTCCGTATGCTTGTTTCTGACGTGGTTTTCTCTTGTGTCGGCAACAAGATGTACAAGATGTGACATAGTTGACGGTATCAAAGTACATTCCGTCCCCAAAAATCTTTCTTTCAGAATAAAGTAAGTTTTGTCAATTCCCATGTGTGGAAGGTGAGCTTGCTGGAGAGCAGTTTTCCTAGAGTGTGGGATTATGATGGTTTTGCGGCAAATGTCTTTTAGATAATTTTGATAAAAGCTTATATGCATTAATAATCCAGAGTTGTGGTCAATGAAGTATTTTTCTTTGTTTTTATGTTCTTGCAAAGAGCTTTTAATTTTTTGAATATCATCGTCAGCATCTTGCGCAGCTAAAGTGATTTCATCTGAAAGTTCTTGTGTGATGAGGGCATTTACTGTTTGTGAGTTTATTAAAGCTGGAAGGATTCTATCTGAGGGCATTTCTGCATGACCATGCTTTTCTCGTGAAATGTAGTCAGCTAGTAGATTGTTTTTGCCCTTAACATTTTGAAACTCAAATTCATATTCAGATAAGTCCATTAACCATCTTGCAATAATATTTGCAGGGTTTTGTAGATCTGTGTGGTACTTGAAATTCATGTGATCTGAAAGGATTGTGAATTTTCTTCCATATAAAAATTCTCGAAAATATTTGACAGTTATGGATGGCTAGAAGTTCTATTTTATTTGCAGGGTAACGAGACTCAGTTGCTGTTTAAGTTCTGGAGTAATAGGAAATAGGTTGTAATTCCCCATCATCTTGTTTTTGCATGAGGATACCTTCTATGGCAATATGTGACCCATCAGTGTTGAGGAAGAATTGTTTTGTCCAATCAGTCTGAACAAAAAATGGTTTAGTGAAAAAGATCCTCTGTAGTTCTTCAAATTGTTTTTGATGAACACCAGTCCAAGTAAAAGTTCTTAAATTGCATAAGATGTTCAAAATATGAATTGTTGTGGCATAATCAGGAATAAGGTGCCTATAATAACCACACATACCAAGAAAGTGCTTGAGTTGTTTCTAGTTTTTGGGTGTAGAGAATTTACAAATTTTATCTGTGTTGCAAATTCCTGGTGTGATACCTTGTGAGGAAATTGTAAATCCCAAATATTGAATTCTTATTTTGTAAAAATGCATTTGTCTGGTGCAAGTGTTAAATTATTTTCCTGTAAAGCATTTAAAACATGAAGTTTTGCATTTAATTCTTGAATTGTATTGGCTGCAATGATTGTCATCTTGATAATAGTGTATACCGGGGTATTTGCATGCAGAGAGGACTTAATCCATCATGTTTTGAAAATATGCAGCTGCGTGTTTAATGCCAAATGGTAATCTTTTGAATTGAAATGTTTTCCAAGGGGTTGTGAAAGTTAAAAAAATTTTCTATATTCTTTCGGAAGATGAATTTGCCAATAAGCCAAATTAAGATCTAGCACTGTGAATAGTTTGAATCCTGCTAGTTTAGTGGTAATGTCCTGAATTTTGGGTAATGGATAGGAACATCCATCTATCACATTGTTTAATAATCTTAAGTCAAGTGCTAGACGCAAAGAAGGGTTGTCATTTGTGTGATTTTTCTTCTTACTAATATCATGGGTGAAGCCCATTCTGCTGTATTTTCTTCAATGATGTCTGCTGCGATTAATTCTTCAAGATAATTTTGAGCATGTGTTTGTAATGATTGTGGAATGGGATAAGGTGTTGAAGAAATTGGGTGTGGGTGAAGGGTATTAATTTTAGGTGTAACTGTGACAAAGAGTCTTAATACATTTAGAGAGAAAGCTGGTTTGAATTTCATTAATGTTGAAAGAAGTAAGTTTTTGTCTTTAGGATTTAAATGATCTAAATGAAAATCAGTTTCTTTTACATCTTGACATCTCTTTTCAATAATGTCTGCTGTTGCTTGAATTGCATTAACAGAGGATTGCTCATTCATTTGTTCTTCTATTGTGACCTCTGTGCTTATTGTTCCAATGTTTGTATGTGTATGTGTTGATTTCCAATGTTTCTTATCAATGTGGTGAATGTGTTGTCAGCCCTGATTTTGTTAATACTACTGTGTAATTCAATGTTGTGATTTTGGTTAATTTTTGGTTGAAATAAAACAGTGCTTGAATTTAATGTATTTGCATTTGTACTTCTAAAGTTAACATATGCTGTTTCATTTGGCTGAAGAATGATTTTTCTAATTGTTTTGACTGTGAGTTTCATTGGTATTATTTTTTTTGAGTGGGCTTTAGGGGGTTGGTAGAAGAGGTTTTGATTTAATATTTGAAGTTTGTTTACATTCAGAATAGATAGGTTGTATATGTGTGGGAGTTTCAAGTAATGCTTTAGATGTTTTTACATTAAATTTACAATGGTTAACATTCTTTGATTTTACTTGTGTTGGTGTTTCAAGAATTGCATTTAAACTTGCACTGAAATTTGGATTGTTTACATTTTCTAGGTTATCTTGGCTATTGTTGTGAATTACTGGAATAGTTGTATCAGAAAGTTTAAATGTGTTTGAATTTAAGTCAAGTGTTACTCTATTGTGTAACAGAAAATCATAGCCAAGAAGTCCTTGAAAGGTGCTCGATGCAATATCTGTTGTAATGAAAAATTTTTTGTCTGACTCGTTTGTTTATGTGTATTGGAACGTCTACACAACAGGAAAAATTTATTTCAGAGTCATTGACAATTTTAATTTTACATTGTCTTTTTGAAAGGTAGGATTTGTGTTGTATCTTGTGTTTGATTGTGTCAAAAACGTGTCCTGTGGTATTAAAGATATGCTGCTTCCTCTATTGATTAAGAATATTAATTGTTCATCTGCTATGTTTACATGAATCATAGGTAAAGGTGATTGTTGATTTACATTCATAATTAGTTTGTGTGATGTTTGTTGTTTTAACTTCTCGTTTGTGTGTCAAGATGACTTGGGAAGTTAGTCAAGCTATCTCCAATTAGTTTAAAGAGTTTGGATTTCTTGAATCTATTTGCTTTGGGTAAGTTTGTTGGTAGTTTTGGGATTTCTTGAATCAATTTGCTTTGGGTATGTTTGTTGGTAGTTTTTTTGTGTTTCTATTGTAGTTTCTGGTGTTGGAGTAAGAAAAGCTCCTACTTTGGGGTCTATTATGGTATTGTTGTTGCTGAGGCCACGGATATTGTTGTTGTCGTTGCTGCTGTTGAGGCCTAGAATATTGTTGGTTGGGTGTTGTGTGCATAGTTCTTCGAAATTCCCAACAATCTTTCATTAAATGATTTGGTTTCCCACAAAAGCTGCAAGAAACTTTGTGCTGTGATAAGGTGTTTTGTTGTTGTGTACGCGATAGTTGATGTGTTGACTAACTTCTGTTTTGGGTTTTTGTTCCGTCTTATAAGCATGGCAATTTGGTTGGTCAATTCATCTAACTTTTGTGTAATTGAATCGTGTTCCATGTTGACGGTTTTGACTGGGAACATTTGGTGTGCGTTTCGCTATTTTGTTGCATTTTCATAGCAATATCAATAGCTTAAAGCGTCGAGGAATTTTTTGATAGAAGTTTTCTTTGAAAATTTTGAGGCAAGCTAGTTATGAACTAGTTATTTTAATGCTGTGTGTAATTGTTTTTGCCTCATTCATGTGGGCTTCAGCAAGCATATATTCTGCAGCGGTTTCCAATCTATGTGCGAAATTTTAGATGTTTTCACCAGAATAATATTGGATGTTGTGGAAATTTAGTTTTCTTTGTAGTTCTGTTGTTTTGTCTGAAAAGAAGTCACGAAAAAGTCTCAACTTCATCAAGGTCTTTTGCATTTTTACAATTAGGGTTGGTTGAAAAAAATGTGAGTGCTGGGCCATTTAGCCGAGTACTTAAAATGGCTTGGGTTGTGAGAAAATCCCATTCATTAACTTTTCACGGCTTGATTTAGGTAAAAAAATTGTTCGTGTTCTTTAGACCCATCGAAGAAAGGAATTATTTCTATATGGAGTTTATTTTGGGCCATTTTTGTGTTTACTTTACGGGATTTTATTAGGCATGTATATAAATTTTGTGTGAACATTTGTTTAGATAATTTAAAAAATTTACATAAAAATACTTAAATTCTAACACAACATGAAAACAATATATATCAACGAATTGCACAAAAGAAATTTTTCCAAATATTGTAAATTAAAAGAAGTAAATATGAATATCAATGGAAACTTGTGCAATAAAAGTGATGTAACTAAAATAAACTTGTAATTGAAATTAAAGTGGTTAAGTGGTTTTAATTCCACTTTGTCCTATTTATACAATTAATAATTGTGACAATAAATCAAAGGTACAGTCATCACTATCATGAGCAGTTATTCAGATTGAATTATAAAATAATAAAATATAAAAATTGTAAAACTATTTACAACATATTACCAAATTTGTTTCTTAGTTCACAGCATTGTGTGCAGGTGTGAGAATTTTCATTTTATTATGAAGTACAATTACATTTAAATTCCACAAAAAAATATTCAACTAGCACTTTTCTTATTTTCAAATTTTTTTCACTTTTCTTGAAACGTAATCTTTGTTTTTAATTTGAGAGAAGAGTATATAAAGTTAATACTCAAAGAAATGAGAGTCTGACAAGGCGGGAAATGTCATCACGTTGCGCGGTAAAATCTGATGCAACATGGCGCTGTGTACTAATATTACGGATTACACTATTAAATTTAGGGTTACGAATCCTGGTTGAAGGCACCAATTTTGTTATGGAGTTACTGATCGTACAATGGAGTATTTTAGTCAGAAGTGTAATTAAGTAACATTTGCAAATTCATAAAATCACAATATATGAAAATATCTCTCACACAACACAGTTGAACAAAAACACGAAGTTAATTTTTGACTCATGGTTTTATTTTAAAATTTAATCACATAAATGTTATCTTCTGTGCGGAGTCAGGCCTTAATTACAAAAGAAGTTCAAAGTGAAAAACCCTATTAATACATAACTTACATTTTACCAAAAAGGAAAGGGAAGGAGATGGTGTTCACATCACTTGTATATGGCAGGAGAGCAACTGGTGTCTTTCACCAAAAACCCTGCGTTCTCACCAACGAAGGGTTTCTTCACAGTCCATTGACACTGTAGGTCCGCCATATTTGGCGTGTTGTGCTCAAAGTGTGAATCTAAGTGGAATGTTCTTTTTTTTAATGTAACAAATGACATTGTCCAGACATTTATTATGAAACTATACTCTTTCTCTCTCTCTTTTTTTTATACATGAGTATAATATTTTTCTTAAACATAACCCAGATTTGGCATGAAAACTGAAATATATTATGATATTAATTGACTTTGAAAGGCTATGTACATTTTAATACTGTAATTTTTTGAAGTGCCATAGCATTTAAATGTTTAAATCTTAGTTGTAACAGGGGCAATGTGTTTGCATGCATACTTGAAAAATATTCTGCAAGACAACTGTAAATAACTTAGATCACCTTGGTGTTGTCCCAAAACTACCCAGCTCTCTTGCACAGACCTTCATGTCTTATTCATCCTAAACAAGATCTCGGAATAGTTGCATTCTTCCTTCATTCACATCAGTTCAAATGGCCTCTGTTTGATTTCTTCATGAATCATCTGGGACTCATCTTTTCTCTTTTTATTGTAAATTTACCAAGATTCTTTCTAATTATGATCATGAATTAACTTGTGTCGTAATAAGAACTTTACAAACTAAATGTTACCTGCCTACATCCCTGGGTATTTTCATGATGTTGTATGACTAAATATATAAGGAGTACAATTAAGTTCCCCCATTTTTGATTAAAAAAAATGGGGCATTTATTATGAAAACTATACATTGTTTCAATCAAAATATTGTTCATCTTTGATCGCTACTTTCCCCCTTTCTATATGCATATGGATACCATGTCAGAAAAATTCATCTTTTGAGGCTATTCAGGAATCGACCCAATTTTTGGTATCTTCAAATGATGTGAAGTGTTGCTGAGACAAACCATGTGCCATTGTTCGGAATAAGGAATAATCAGAAGAGACAATGTCGGGTGAATACCACTGGTAGGGTAGGACTTCCCAATTGAGTGTTTCTAAATAAGTTTTAACTGGCACTGCAACTTGTGGATGAGCATTATCATGCAGAAGAATAATTTTGTTGTGTTTGGAATAGTAGTGGATGTATTTTTTCTAAAGTGTTTGGCTGAATCTTATCAGTTGCGTTTGGTTTGAGCAACTACACGACAAAGAACTGACACCCTCCAAAAGCACAACACGAGTTTCTTTCCATAAATATTCAACTGCTAAAGCATGACCACGTAGTTCCCATGATTTCTTCTTTGGTTTATGGTAGTGGATCCATTTGTCCTTACCTTTGGCTATATGATGAAAAGAATTTGTTTATGCCTGGCATTCTATATTTCTCAACTGCAGTTCATATGCAACCCAATTTCCTTGATTCTGAATCTTTCCCAGTGATTCTAAGAAATGTAAAATTGCTTGTTGAGTCACTCCTAATGTGAGTAAAACTTGCATTAGGCACAAATCCTCCCCCAATAATTTTTCGCTTTGTTCTTTGTCTTCTACATCAAACTCATCATCCTTAAACTTTTGAAACCATTCACAACTTTGCTCACTCAAAGCAGTTTCACCATATGCTTCTACAGTCAGTCGATGCACCTTAACTGCAGATTTCTTTAAATTAAAAAGTACATCAAAAGCTTCTGCAAGTGACACTTATTTTTTGCTCAAAACAACCTTTTCACATGAAAAATGGGATACTGATTCAAAATTGGTAATTCTTTAAGGTTATGGTGTTGCCAGATGTCCAACCTGACAATATGGCATTTTACACATCTGTAAGTTTCAATCGTAAATTACTGGTGATGTCATCTTTTGCCAAATGGTAAAATTTTATTTGTGCTCCTCATGCTGGTTCTAAGTTAATGATATCTTAGTCTTACCATTAAGCTGTCAAATTTATTGAAAAGTATTCCTTAAGCCCTCGCTACTCTTGATTTGAAAAGGGTTTGAATTTTTACTACTGAAATTGTACTTTTTGTCTTTACAAAACCCTCTTGGGAGTCGATTTCTGCAATACCTGTTTTAAGTGGATCTCTACTCGACAAAAGAAAAATGTTAGTCAAATTAAATATCTGTTGGTCTAATAGTTCAAAAACAGGAATTTTATGTGTAACCCGTTTAGCAGTTGTTTTCGGTAAAACATGTTCTTATCAGATCTCTACTCTACAAAAAAATGCATGCTTATACTAAATTTCAAGTTAGTAGGTCTAACAAAACACAGGCCTGGGAAATTGAAGTTTTTGAAAAATACATAAGAAGTTTTCAGTGATTTTTTTTTGTAATTTGGCATGTTGATTTTGAAAATGACCACCAATTTTCTCATCAAGTTAGGATTTTTTGTGAACTCAATGTTATTTTTGCTAAAATCTTATTTGAAAAGGAATTCTCTTGAAGAATTTAGCATGTACAATATAGCAACAGAAGTTTTTATCCAGTTAAATCTATATAATTATGTGTGTATAATTATATATCAAGATATTGTAAATCTATGTATCGATAATTGGTGAGGTAAATTTATTTTTCAGCCACTTGATGAAAAACACTTGCCTGATCTCATGAGTTGCTTCTTGGTTGAGAATTTAACAAGAAGTTCTTTTGTGGTTTAAACTTTTTACATCCAGTTATAGTACAGTTTCTTTATAAAATCACCAACATACTACTTTAATTTGTTTTTATTAAGGTAATTTACATAAAATAAATGATTAACCAAAAGGAGCAAATATACCTGGGTACATGAAAATTTCAGACTCTGCTAAAAGCAAAACAGAACAATGTTTCTATTTAAATACATACTTTTTTTTCATTTGAAATTCCTTTGACATTCTTTTATATTCAATCTTGGGCTTATCTCGTGTTAACATTCAATAGTAATCGGGGTGTGTGTGTTTTTGTCCCATCCTCTTTGATATTAGCTCTCCATATCTTTGATGTCTTGATAGAAGGTTTCATCCTGACTTATACTAAATTTTTTGGAGGAAAGTCCTCATATATATGAATGAAGGAAATGTAGTTTGATTCTAACAACCCAAGCTTTTTTTTCTTTGTCTTGGTAGTCTCAAATTCTTTATCCTTCATAAGCTTGCAGATATTTGGCCTAACACAAAGATTCCCTTTCTCCACTTGACTTCAGATAAAACTGGAAGCTTTTTGCACGAGTATTTGAAACAATCACAGTCTTTTGGAATGGTCTTGTCAATGTGCTTCATTATAATGTCTCAGGCTCGAAATTATGACTTGTTGTCAACAAGCTCTTGACCACAGACATTAGGATAATGTGGTCGTACTGGGCATAGATAGATTGTATACATGACCTGGTACTTTGCTAATTTTAACATTTTTCTAAATTGAGTACTTTAATCTTGGACATATTTACTATGCATTAGGCCCTCTCTCAAAAATGGTAAATGTAACGTTGTTAGTAATCATATGTAAAATGATAAAAAATGCGTTATGTAAGTACATATTGATAATTGAGTATATAAAGAATCTCGTTATTTTGGACTAAATTTTGAAAAATATGTAGTTCCCATATATATGATACAAAACAAATGCTATTTTTCTCCTTATTATAACAAGGGATTGCAATATCGAGCCAAAAGTTCTATACCGATATTCGGTATTGTTCAGATCTTACTACAGTCATACCGGTTTTAATAATGGTAGTAGAAATTTTTGAAAAAAAGAAGAAAACATGGGTGTTTCTTTGTTTTAATTGCGAGTTTTATTAGAAAGAGTAAATTGCACAAAAAATTTGTAACTTATAAATTATAACAGCTTATAAACAATCACAAAAAAGTAATGGAACATCTTATTTATTTAAATCACAAAAGTGTAAATATCACTATTCAGTCTGTGGTACTATTACAAAATTTTGAAATGTGATCTTAAAAAACATCATGTGCCAATTGTACATTCATTAAGCCTGGAATGTAATTTTGTGCAAAAATTACCAGCTATGGAAATTTATGAAACTTTGATTACTTAAATTTTTTACTGTACACTCACTATTTTCAACTATTTTACAACTATCTGTTTTTTTGTTGTCCGATTAGGTGGAGGTAATCCCCACCAAAATTTTTGATTTGATCATACTACATTTTTTATACTTGATTTCACCTTCTATTAAAACGTCTTGTCCCTAATTCATTTTAGAATTTTATCATGTGTTTTATTATTTTAACAAATGTTTTTTTGGGGCAGCATAGCCTAAATTGACTCTTGCACCATAAAACCCTACACTCACTCACCAGCTATGGAAAACGCTCTTGCAGCATCAACGCTAGTTGGTGGTAATACTAGTAGCAATGCACAATATCTAGCTGATTTCTGTATTGTATTTTAGTGTTAAAATTTTTTTAGTTATCGCTAATTCTAATTTTTTGTTCAAGAGACAATTCCTTTTCACTACCAACATTAGTGTCATCATCTTCGATAAATGTACCGAATTCTTCTGAATGTGGATAAGTTTGGGGTAAAAAATTTTTAAGAACATTGTCCTCCCCTTTAGGACAATTTTCCCAACTTAAGTTATTTTTTATGTAAATAGAACTAGTGATATACTACTGGTTTTACTGTACATTTATTTTTTAATCATATGCCAGACTGATGCATGACTGGCAGCCCAATATAATTCAGAGTCACAATAAAATCTGCAATGATTTTTGACAGTAACAGCTGCTGCTACGTGTCCAAGTCCAAAACAAGAGACCAAATAATCTCCATACATGTTTGTAGCATTGCAATAAAGAGCAAAATGGAGAATCTGCTAAACCAAATCTGTACAGGTGTTTCATGAGGTAGTAATCAAATTATTAATGGCCAATGTGTGCATCGTTTTGGGAACTTGTAACTATAACAATTCTAATGAAACAGCTCATGTGTAAAACGTATGCTCAAATAGCATAATGCACCATTTCTTTCAAATCTGTGTATTGGCTTTAAATATGAAAATTGAGAATACCTATAAGTGATTGTACTACAAGTTGTAAGGATCTTAATGTAATAATTAGAATATCACCAAGTGTTCTAGTAAATTGTTTATTTAGAATATACAAAGGAAAAGGAATTTAATGTGAAGGATGAGCCTGATGCATTTTTAAAAGTTAATATCCGGTTCAAATTTCATTTAAAATTTGCTTGCCATCACATTCAGATATGTGCAATGGATTAATTTTCTAAAATAAAGTAAATTTAATATAGGCTATACACACTCAACCAAATAAGAAATGAATGTTCTTAAATTATGTACATTTCCGTAATCTAGGATACAGTGTCAGTTAAAAATAATCTCTTAATCCTTGTTATTAAAGAAATTTATCCCTTCTCTCCTCGTTCCGTCAAGATGTGGCAGACAGTTGAAAGACGGGCTTTATTGTCATGGAGATGTGAACGTCATTTTCTTTTCACTTTCCTATAAAAGCAAAACAGAAACTAAATTAACTGGGAGAGTGGTTTCCCACCACCAACATTGTTGCACTGCACTCAATGTCGACTGCTATCTATTTTTATGTAACTTCAACAAATTCTCTGTTCAACTTATGATGATTGGATAATAGAGCTTTCTCTAAGGTTCCACTTAAATGTGTTACCGTTCCCGGATAGTGTTCGTATGAGTTTCGGAACCCAGAACCCTCTTGATATATATTTTTTAAAATTTTATTTCGAGTTATTTATTAGTTTTAATTCAGTGAGTGCTTTTAAATTTGATGTTCCTGCTTTATCCATGTTTGAGACTGGATATAAAACCCAATTTTGTATATTCATGTTTAGATTATTCTTCAATGGTTCATTTAAATCAGCAGGGATAAAGTAAATGTTGTAAGTTACTGAAAAGATACGTTCATTTTTGCTTAGGTTTGTTTGAACTAAATAAATTTTTACAAATGAAGCTGTAAATGACATTTTAGATTTAAATCAAACTAATTGTCTTACGATTGTGAATGACTTTAATAAGTATTTTATATGAATCTGTTAAATAAGCAGTACCATTTCTTTATGTAATCTTTTGTCTACAATTCATTTTATATGAACCCCAGCACTCATTCTAACTGATTGTGAAATTGAATCTATTACTTGTTGAACTCTTTATTTTTAAAGTTGCCTAAATGACCAAATATTAAAGGTGTATTGTATAATATACGGGTACATTTGATATTGCTTGTCTCAAATTTGCTATGAAACTCTTTATGTTGCTGGAGAACCATCAGCAGTGGCCAACATGATGTATAGAAATGTCTTTCTCTTGAAAAAAATTATATATAGCAGGGGTGGCCAACCTACTGCATGCATGCCACAGTGTGGTGCTGTGGATTTGTAACGGCGTCACATGAAGACTTGCCGAAAATTTAAATTTTTGAAAAGATAATAACTAACCACTTTTTACAATTTTATTCAAGTGAAGTTGTATCAGATTTAAAAAAAAAATTGATCAAAATATGTTTGTGAATAAATGTTTTCTGCTGTCAACATAATGAAATAAATCACTCAAAACTAGCTGATGTGTGCACCTGTAATAACCTAATTTTGTAGGCATCTGCAAGAGCTAATCCTAATATAGATGACTTGGTAAAAAGAAAGTTATTCAAAAGCGAAATTAAGTGAATACTGAACAATTAATAATTATTTTGAATTAAATGATTCAAGTTACTCATTTTTATTTCATACTTAACCTAATCGATTGAACTTGTAAAAAGTTTTTTAAAATAAAAACCGAAGTTTGTACTTTCATCTTATTTATTATATTAATTTTAAATTTTGACTATACATAATGTGGATACTCTTTCTCTTGCATCTTTAAAAACTCTTTACACAATTTTCTCTCTTGATGGATCACAGTAATAGTGATGATAACAGTATAGACTTATCATTGTGATTCATTGAATTGATCTGTTTTTGAACTATTAGACTTGAAATTTGGCAAATATGTTTATTTTGATGTGTGGACATCCATTAAAAATGGGTCTGGGGGCAATCCACTTTTGGAAGGGGGTTAGAGGAGTATAAAAGATAATACTATTTCAATTTTAGAATTTAGTCCTGTCCATTTTAAATCAAGAAGGAGGGTTATAAGAATATTTTTGAATACAATCGATCGCTTAATGCTAGGACTTGGGTATCAATAATTTTATATGTATAATCAATATATATTCATACAACATCATAAAATACCCAGCAAAATGGACAGGTAATTCCCTTCATATATACAAGTAAACATCAATTATATAAAATTACAAAAATTTTTTCTTATTATTAACATAGATTTTGTAATTATATACTAAATTATATTTATATTATACATCCCATCGCAATTATTTAATTACTTTTATTTAAAATTTTATGTATTACTGTTTGCATGTTGATGCAAATTAGTGCATCCATGTAGTAGTATACAACTGTACTACTAGATCACAACAGAGGTCTAGTACTGGCACATCTATAGGAACCTTTTTAAATTACATAAGTTTATGTGCTTTTTCTGAGAAATTGCTTATAATTTACATAGATGAATTTTTTGTGCTAAGTTATGAGTATTATTACAAACACTTTTTTCAAGGATTTTGTTAAATTAAAGTGATTATCTGAAATTTAGTTTTAAAATACCTTATCTTAAATTAATAATGCTTAAGTATTTATTTTAATCACGTTTACACGCAACTACATAACTCTACGTACATTTAAAACTTTGAAACAGGATGCATTGTTATAACCTGGTCTGGCTCAATACTGCATTGTTTAAAATCATTAATTTGGATCATGACTCGTATGTAATGGTATAATATCAAGGTTTATTTTTAGTTTGAAAGTGTTTTGTTCCAAAAATGTAGATTTTAGATTCTGATCATGTGGACTCATTAGGATTCAGATTTTTTCTGTTTATATTTTTTGTAACAAAATAGGATCAACTACATCTTTAAAAATTTAATCCCTTTTTCCTTGGCTTTTGTTCTTAAAATCAGATAAAGAAACCCATGTGTTTTTGGACATGCCCATTGCACTGTTTTAAAAATATGTATCAAGAAGGGAATTTATTTATTTTTTTTTTAAAAATCAATAAAAATAACTGCTATTTATCATTGCTCATATATCATTTTTAACAGGAGTATTTGAACATTCAAAAAATATAAGAAAGTAAAAATTGATATTTTTTGGAAATTTGTGTTCCTGACCCCCTTTAACAGGATTGATAATGAGATGTAATTCTTATTTTTCGTATTTTGTAATTCAGGTTTTATTCCTTTGTATGATACTATAACTTAAAGTTAAAAGCAACTTCTATAATACTTTTTTTTAATGAAGGGATGTTGATAATTTTGTTATTCATTAAGCATAGAATTTGGTCAAAGTGCATCATTTTTAGTTTTTTATTATTATATGCAAATCTACTTTTCCTGAATATTTTTATATGGTGAAATAACTCTTAAATAATTCTCTCTAACTCTAAAATAAAAATTAGACATATTTTTCAATTATTGTTCTATTCAATTATTTACTGATGCAGATTAAATCAGTCATACCTCAAATTCCTCCCACTGATGTGGTGTGGAAGTTACGAGAGAGATGCCTGATCAGGTGTCATCCTTGTCATTTGATGGTGGTTTCGAGGTCCAACGTTAATAAACACTCATTCATTCAAGGTCCAACAAGTGGAACAGGGGGTGTATTTTTGATTACCATTTATCATAAAATGATTCATTATTTTCAATAATTATTTAATTAACTTTTCACAATATTTTTGTATGCATTTTTTTTTTTTTTTTTTTCTTCAATTTTTATAATGTCTTAAATTTGCAATCAAATTTCATCATAACTTTTAGAAATATTCATCATGTATGAGAGAAACATCTTGAATTTAAGTACTTTTTTACTGTGTGTATGTATAAATACTTTTCTTTCCTAATTTTGTTGCCAATAATGTTGAGCCATCCCTTATTTTAAAAATTCCAGTTGAATATTATAAAAATTTAAACAGATACCAGTGATTTAGTGAGACATTTTTGTTACCCTGTTAAGTATAAAAAATTTCAAAACATAATTTGTAATATTGTTTGCAAATTTTGTCTTCTCTGTATATAAATTATCTATTCATATACTCTTTTATGGCACTTAATATTTTTTATAAGTTTTGGATTTTATAATTTTTGTGCAATTTATGCAATATCACTTATCTAACTTTACAAAATTTCAAAACAATTTCCAAATTTCATATTAATTTTGACTACCTCTGTAAATAAATAGTTACTCAAATTATTCAATTCCTTATTTTCCCTTTTTCCTTTTACCCTTTTTATCAAATGCTAAAAAACATAATTTGGATCATATAAAAAATATTTATCAGGGGGAAGCACTAAATGCGTTACACTCATAGTTGCCCATTGACGGTTTAATCAAAAGATGGTCTTTTTTTTCTACCTTGAAAAAATTTCAAATGAGCAGTTAAATTAAAAATTGTTTGTGTGTACTTATACTAACAGAAGCATGTCTCATATTATGCGAGGCTTGTAATTTCTTGTTAGTAGTTTCATTCACACCAAGTTTAAACTGTAAAAATCCTTGGTTTCATACATTGTATATTTTATTTGAAAAAATGTATTTAAATAACTAATGGGTTGAGTTACATTGTTAAAAAAGACAAATCTGTCTCCACATCTGATGAACATGGCATTCATTGCTGTAATGGGTAAAGTGCACAAATTATTGCTAAAAGTGTACTGCAACTAAAGTCACAATAACATTGGGAATTGCAGTACACCACATACTATTGATGTGATGAGTAGAAATCAGTTGGGGTTGTAGCGTATTGGTCTGTCCTCGCACACTCTTGTGAACAACTCGTGTCAAATCAGGGGAACATCTAAAATAACAGTGCATTGAATAGTGTTATATAAGGGGCTCCAAAGGAGAGGAATGATCAATGCACCCGTGCTAAGAAAGTTATGTCTGCAGATTGTCTTTAATTTACTTGGCAGTACCAAAACTGGTTTGTTACTCTTTGACAAAAGGCTACCTCCTCTGATGGGTTTCCTCTCTATCGAGGGGATAAATGTTTCTGTGTCAGACAAAATATCCATAACAAACACCCTGCAATCATTGAAGGAAGCAAAGCAATATGGTTTCAACAGAACAATGCCATATGTTCAGTTCTATTCAGAGTTGGTTAGAGGAGCACGTCTTTCAAGTGCTTCGTTTGCCTCCCAAATTCACCAGATCCGATCCCAGTGTAGAATTTTTAGTGTTGTTTACAGCATGAACACTTACCTTGCACCTAGTGCTACTCTGAGACATACTACAGTTTGCACTACTTCAAATACCTGTAGCAGCTTCTGTATTCTTATTTACCCTACTTTCCTGTGTATAATCTGCTGCAATTTTTTTTGGCGAATAATCCAAAATACATACTTTCAATAATGTAGTGTCAGATAAAATTAAAAAAAGAATTATGCAATATGATTAAAATTATAAGTAATAAATTGTACAGAAAAAAATTTTGTAAAAAAAAGTTCTTTTCTCCATTAAACATTTATTGTTCCTATAATTTCTGAACTTTCAATTTAAATGTCTGTTAATTCCGACGCCTAAAGGCTGTAATTTCTTTGTCATTTCTGCACGTATTAGTTGGAGATGCGGACTTCAGGGCATTTTTAACATTCTCATTAAGATGTGCTTCGCTGAGTCCATAATTCAAAAGCTTTGGCTACATTTTTCAAAATTAGCCTTGTTTTTTTTCTCTTCACAATTGAATATTTGATTCGTCAACGTCAAACTGTCTTGCAGTTTTCTCGATTTTCTACTTTGGTAGCCTTCTTCTCTATAATGTTTAGTTCAAAATCAGCCATGTAATTTACATGCTTTCGTTTCAATATGACAATATTTGTACTTGAATATTTTCAGGATGATACAGCTCTGGTCAAGACAGAATGCAAAATGATGCTAGCGACTAGCAACTGTAATATCTTTTTGAGGAAGCGAATTCATTCTTGAACGTAATTGGACAAAACTGATTTTAGCTGAAATACGTCAGCAGAGTCGCAAAAGCTTTCAGCGCCATCTTTTATTTACTTTATTAAACATAAATGGTATTTCTGTCCAACCTTTATTGTAAGCTGTTCTGATGAAGAATGTTTATCACAATATCCGCTGCGGCGTATAATATGCACAATGAAATTTGAAACTTTTTTAACACATAAGCCGCAGATTATATACAGGAAAATACGGTACTCGCTCCCTTGCTGTCTTTGCTGTAAAAATTGGTTATTCTGGATTATTAGCTGGAGATCATAATTATATCCATTTGTTCTGAATAAAGCACAGTGAAGAATAATTGAAAAGTAAAAAAAGAACAGACCTTTGGAAATAATTGTTTACTTTCCATATTTATATATTTTTTAAGGTCAATTATTGGTTCATATCTTGTTTAATTTGTATATACAATGTTTTTTATTTGTATTGTGTATTTTATAGAACTATGTTGCTATTTTTATGTTAATTTTTTTTTTATTTTGGATATTTTGAATTTCATTACATGGTTATGCTTAAAAACGTCGAAATATTGTAATATACCTTACATGATGTTACACATAGTATATTTACTCATGATATTCAGTGGCGTAACTAGGTATCCAAAGACCCTGGTGCAAAAAAAAATGTGGGCCCCATCTTGGTTGAGTTTCATCAAGTAAAAATATAAAAGTATATAAATATTTTAAACATCAGCTCTTTATTGTGCTCTGCAGATCATAGGAAAGTAAAGCTACATACTTCCTACATGTATGTGTACAAGTTTTCTTTTGTGAGCTATAGTGATTGCCCAATTTTTAACTGACACCACGATAGACCTCTTCCAGAACAGCTGTGAAGAATTTAGGAACTACCGGAACCGGAAGATGAGAAGTAATGTAACAGATAACAAACAAGTAATATATAAAAAAAAAATTTTAAGTCAATTTCTACTTAGGTCAACAAAGAAAATTTTTTATTTTAGTTACTTTTTATTAAATATTTACAATTAATATAAATATGTATGTACATATGGCAGAATCACAATTTTAAGTGACAAAATAGAAAATGATTTTCTTTTCTATATATGGTGTTGAACTATTTTTTCATTTAAATTTAATAATTCTAATAAAATAGTATAGTAAAAAAAATGACATTCTCAGAAATTAGGCCATCTTAGGTGGGATTCGAACCCATGACGTTTGGATTAGAAGTCCAACGCGCAATCCGTTGCGCTACAGGGACACAGCGAAATATTTCCTTTCTATATATGCTGTTGCACTATTATTTTTGTTTGTTACTATTTATTCATTTATTAATTTAATTAATATTTGGAAATGTATTTGAACTTGAATGGATGAATAGAAGGTATTTTATTAATGATTGAAAATTTGAACAAGATATATTCATATATATAGTGAGCGAAGTGAACTAATAGAGTAGGAATTGAAAAATTATAGACAGCAAACAATATTACCAATAGCATAAGTATTAGGAAATGATGTAGATCAGAGGTGCCCAACACGTGACCCTCCAGTACTTAAGTTGCGGTCCGCCGATTCTTTTTAAAAATTTTTTATATATCAGGTTTTTAAAGTTTTTTCATTTTAAAATTTATTTGTGGGAAAATTTATAAAAATAAAAATCTACAATGTATTTACCTGTTCTTGTTTTAAAGTAAATCCTTTTTTGGTAATAAAAATGTCCTTTAGATTAAAATAGATTTATATTTTATCAAACATTTACATTTGATTTTACTATAATAAATTACTTTTTTAATAAATTTCGAATTGCATTATGCATATCCCTTACTATGGAGATGGTACATGATTTTCTTTGTGCGCGACTTCCATTTCTCTTCCTTCTTTTCTGTTTGGAGTGCCCAAAAAGCAAGAGGCAGTCAGAGATGTTTTTTAAAGTTTAAAAAAAATATTCAGGACAGTTAAGATAAAGGGCAATGTATACTTAATCGTTTGCGAATGACAGCACAATCAAATTTCAACAATGAGCAACGAAAGATCAATTCAAAGGAACACTGTAGTTTTCAAGAAAATAGCAGCTGTAATATTTGATCATTTATCATTATTTGATCATTTTATTATTATATTATGTAAACATTATTATATTATCTATGTCTGTATACATGAAAAATAATGAAAACAATAATAATTCATTGTTATAAATTTTCACTCCAATAAATGTTTTTTGTTTCCAAATCTGTTATAAAGGTGCATATTTTTATGTACGGCCCACAAGATTATGTTTTTCTGAAGTGGCCTGCAAGGTCATTTGGGTTGGCTGCCTCTGATGTAGATAAAGAATAAAAGGCTTATTATATGATGGTTGGACATACCTGTTAATGACAATTTAACAATTTGGCTTACAATATTTTCCTATCGTTAGTTTTCGCAAAAGATTCAATAACCTCGGTTAAATCCACGCTTAATGTGATTATGTTTTCAATAGATATTAGCGACAAATGGCGGAGTCGAGCTTGGCGTACATCATTTCTTAAACAATGTTTTAATTATTTTTAATTTGCTAAATGATTCTTCAGCTGCTGGCTTCCACTTGTCCCATTCGAGAAACTGTTAAATTTTTTCTAATAAATGCCTTCAATCCTTAATGCCTATACACCATACATTTATCCTGTGCAAAGCAAATAACCAGCAGCATTAACAGTAGTCAGCATCCAGTATTTTGGAATAAAATTGCCAAAAATGATTAACTAGTTTATATTTGGAATTTGAAAAGTAGTACAGTTTTGAAAAACACCTGTTGCTCTTGTGAATGTCTTTTTTAAAAAGACCCTGAAGGCTGTTATATAAGGCTCCATATCAAGAATTTGACGTTTTTCATTATCACTTAATATCATATTAGGGAAGTTAAACAATTCATAAAAAGATTTATCATTAGCACTTTTGAAGAATGTATATGTTGCAGGGAAATGGTAAAATCAGGAATTTCATCAAATCCCTAAGGGAGATGATCAGTTGATGGGAGATATTAAAATAACGTCTCTTCAAGGTAATTTCCCTGCTGAAAGTAAGTGATTTTATCAAATCCTTGAATTGTTTCATTGAAATGATGAAATGAACTAGTCAGGATTTGCATTGGCAAAATGCTATACAGAAGGGAGGGAGACACCTGTGGAGTCAAGTCCTTGTACTTCCTAACCATACAGGTAGTACTATCGATCCCCTAAATATCAACCCCATATCTATAAAAGGGGCACCACAGGATTAACATAGTCATTAATATTTTAATATGTAAGCAACCGAGAGGAAAGATGTTAAACGTCAAAAAATACCAGCCTAATTTTCTAATTATTTGTTAATTAGTTTTGAATAAATAATTTGCATATTTCATTGACTATTGTTGTATTACTTACTTCTACATTTAATAATGCACCATATTTGTTAAATAAACACTTTTAAACTCTTGACAATATTATTTCATCATTTCATGGAAACAGCTCAGGGATTGGTTCAAATCCCTTACTTTTATCAGGGAAATGACCTTGAAGAGATGTTATCTTAACATCTACTGTCAAGTGATCATCTCCCTTAGGGATTTGATGAGATCCCTAATTTCATTTTCCTGTGACATATAGATCGATGGTTTCTCCACTCTTACATGTGCCATGAAGACATAGTCTATGCTGTCATGATCGGCGTTATCTTCAGTAGGCTTCTCAATCAACACTGTAGTGACTACATTATATAAGTCACTATAACAGAAATACTGTACTAGAAGTACTCGTAGAAGGCTGACCAAGAAATCTGACAATTTTTATTTACTATATTCTCTTTCGTGGTATTGTTTACACTTAAACACACAACCATCTTTTTTTTATCCATAATTTTAGTTTCCTAATTTATGCAATACAATTCGTATGTGCTAGCAGTGGTGTAACTTACACCCCCACATCGTGGAGGGGGGGAGGCAGGTTTCTAGGGGGCCCAAAGTCCGACTGTTACCAAGTACTTACCCTTTGTAAGAAGTGGCTTGGGGCCCCAAACCTGACTTTGCTGGGGGCCCTAATATTTTCCATTACACCACTGTGCTAGAATACTAACTGATGTTAAAATGAAAGAAATGTAATGCTACGATACAAAATGTCGTTGGAGAATTCCTGGCTATTTATTTATATTTTCTGGAGGATGGAACTCACCCACCAGAGGGTTATAGCTAAAAAATGATCCACCGAGACAGACAGGAAATAATACAAAAAAATATGCATGAACACACAAGAAAATGCAATATAGTAATATAATTATTATTTTTTTAAAAAAAATCACTTTTGCAAAAGAGCAGAGGAAGGGGGAATACACCAGTCTATTGTATATACGAATAGATTGTGAGAGAAATATTGAAACAAGAGAGAGAGAAACTAGCTTATTATGAATCAAATTGTTATTAAAAATAGTATGTAACTAGTAAGGAATTGCTTCCTGTGTAGGTTTTTAAAGTGTAATGATAAGTATGGTGAGCTTTTTTCATGAAGTTTATTTTCAAGTTGCAGTTTGAAGAAAAATGAAAAAGTTGAAAATAATATAAACTTTTCAATAAGTTAAGTTCGTAACACTACACAAACAACAGAAAGAATTTTGGGGAATTCCCTACAAAAATGAAGTTTGAAATTCTCTTGCATTTATATTTTAAATGGAGAAATTATCGCAAATTTGCCTTGCTTGATGATCATGGTCTGAGGGCCCCAGTGCATGGCACCGCCCAGCCCATTGGTAGCTATGCCACTGATGCTGTTTAGTTCTGAATCCTTTTTGGAAAGTATATTTCATCCCAAACTATGTATTTTTTTAAAGGTTCCTTCTTGGTAATATATTGATAAATTTTATTGATTTCAAACTTATAATTTAATTTTACCATACATTTGTTGCATATTAAAATTTTTGTTCATAAATTTGTAAATACTTCTGAATGTTTGAGTATTGCAATGAAATGTAATTTTCTCCAATTAAATTTTTTTGTGAATATTAAAGAGGAAAAGCATTTTTATAAAAAGAGAATTTCTTTGGCAAAATACTTTAAATAGTTTTTTGTAGTGAAATGTATGGTGTTATTCCTCCATATTTTCTTCATGGGTATGATTTATTTTTATTTTAGTTAAAATTATTTTATATTCAATTATTCACATAAGATTTTTTTTTATTTATTTTTTTTATGAGCAATTCTTGATATTGGTATTTGTTTCTTTTTTATTTGAAAAAAAACCCCTTCTATTGTATAAAAACATATTACACTGTTTGTAAAAAATGCAACACCATGAAGGAATCATTAGAATTAAATGAACTTTGCAGCAAATATCAACTATTGGATGTTACGTAAAATAGTAGTTTCAGAGCCATCGGGCATGCGTAGCTCCCTCTGAACTGATGCTGAAAGCGTATAAATAGAGGGCTGTAGCTGGACCCTGTTGAAAATAGTTAATGATTATTTGTTAGTAGCGAATGCTTAGTGAGACCCAAGTATGCATCTACGACGAAATAAGGAGAAATTCCAACAACTTACGGAGTTTGAACGGGGGATGATTATCGGCCTTCGAGAAGGAGGATGTTCAAAATTACGTGGTCCGTCGCCAAAAGCCCTCGTGTAGTTGAACAGTGCGACGTTAATATTCAATCAATCGAAAAGGAGGATTTTCCTATCGCGCAATATTAGCTCGTGCAGCGGAACAGTTCCACAGTAATACGAGTTTGGACACAGTAATACGAGTTTAGGAGCAATGGACGATGAAAGGTGTCGTCAGCGCGCGACGATCGACATCTGCTCCGCATGGCAGTGAATGACCCTACAGCTTCCTCCAGGCAGTTGGTAACATGTTTGTCTACTGCTACAGGTGTACTAATGTCGGCTTCGTCAATTCGTCGACGTCTGCTGCACCGTGGATTGCGTGTAAGGGTGCCTTTATACAGGATCCCCCTCACGGCAAACCATCAACGGCTGCGCCTGCAATGGGCTCATGAGTACAGATCCTGGCAAACTGATTGGCACCAAGTTGTCTTTTCAGACGAATCACGCTTCAATTTGGGGGACCCTGATATCCGCATTCGTGTTAGACGCTATGCCGGTAAACGCTGTCTTCCAGAATGCGTTATCGAACGATATAGTGGCCTTACACCGGATTTATGGTTTGAGGTGCAATTTCGTATCATGGACGATCCAATTTGCTACGAATTGAGGGTAATCTCAATAGCAACAGGTACGTCCATGAAGTGCTACAGCCGGAAGTCGTTCCCTTCCTTGAAGGCATCCCTGAAGCTATCTTTCAGCAGGATAATGCATTTCCACATGTTGCAAAGACTGTTCGAGACTTCTGTTCAGTCCAACACATGACACTTCTTCCTTGGCCTGCTTATTTGCTGGATATGTCGCCTATTGAGCACGTGTGGGATTTGGTTGATCGGCTTCTCTCTCGCGATCTGCGTCCTGCAGCTTCAAATGATGAACTTTTGCTGCTCATACAAGCAATATGGAAATCTCTTCCACAAGCAGACATTCAAAATCTGTTTGACTCCATGCCACGTCGTATAGCTGCGCGTGGTGGCTACACCAAATACTGATTTCGGACACTTAATATAGTTTTTTGCTTTGTCGTTTGTGCACTAAATTTCTTTTAATTCTGATGATTCTTTTATGGTATTGCATTTTTTACAAACAGTTTATATACTATTGTTTATTAACATTGCATTTTTGAAGCTAAGGGAGGGCTGTTGCCAATAGATTTCATAATTTTGAGCCATGGTCAAGTGATGAAGATGGCACCTCAGTTGTCATCCCACTCTCCATTCTTCCCACACCAAGGCAACATGACTTTGACCCTCAATACATGTTATTTTTAAAAGAAAACTACCTTTATAACTATAAATGTGCTATTGTTGCTGTGATGTCTTAAAGGAACAAACATTACAAGCAAAATATCTAAAATAGGATTTCAAGTGTCTGGTGATTTCTTCAGATAAGTAACCAGTATGGTCTTTCAAGGTGGCCTTGATTTAGCTGACATATTGCATAAAATTTTTTGGTTTAATTTAAGGTTACGATAGTATCAGTTTTTTTGAAATGCTGTTATAATTTCAAGCATAGTATTTATCAGTTATACTTTTTATATTCACTAAGAACAATTCTATCCTTATATTAAAAAATTTTCATTCATGTCTTGTAGTGCTTTTAAAAATCCATATGTTCAATATTAGTTCATAATTAATACCTCTAATAAAAAAATTGTCATTGGATCTAATTTTTTAAATCTTTTGTTATAATCTTGCAAAATTCACAATTTTTTGCTGGGTTACATTTTATAGCTTTGGATTAGAAGAGTCTGCTTCATATACTTATAATTATATACTTCATATGTATTCATTCTGGAGCATGTGTAATTATGTTTTATAAATTAGTTATAAAAGTCTTCTGAGGCTAAAACTAATTCAAATTCATCTGTTAGAATTACTCTTATGACTTTTTCATTGTCCTTTGCTAAGAAAATTAAAGAGTTGCCCTATTTTATTGCAACTGAAATTTACGATTATGTTCAATCATTAAAGCCATTACTTAAAGACATTTTAACTGTATATTAAAAATTACTGCTGTAAATGTAATAACTGAAATTAAACGATTCAACCAGAAAAGCATTCCACAATGTATCTACTTTGTGCATGCTTATGGGCTGGGCTATCCCAATAGATTGATTATTTGCTTACGTCACACTTTGAAGCTACTGAAGAGCTATTGGTAATAGACCTTGTAGTTTTAAACCTCCATCATCTCAGCTGCACCCCACTCTTCAAACTTCCACACCTACCAATGTAAAGACTTAGAACCTTGACAGATTTTAATGCACATTAGCCCTTTATATGGTGGGTTTTCTGTGGCAACAGGACTCGATCTCATGACGCATCAATGCCAGCCACATGTTTTTGACTGGGACTATTTGGCTACCATCCACACACTGTCCTTGTGAAAAATAAAAAGAGAAATATATATATTCGGTCATACAAAGGAAGGAAATCTCAGATAAGTTGTTTTCCCATTGCTGTGGCAGGTCACAGAAAACTCTTAATGGGCTGCTGTTTGCCCACCACTAGTTTAAACAAATAATTTTTCCTCCATCTGACAAAATCCTCAGTAATTCGTGCCTATTTACCTTTTTTTGGATCTGATGCAAAGTCACAAGTACTTAGACAGTCTCTAATTCAAACTAGAATTTGACCCAAAATGCATGAAATTATGAACTGCTTGTATTAAATCCTGTTTAAACTTTCTGAGCTCCAATGTGGCATAACGCAGAGGTTTAAAAATGAAATAAGAGTTTGGATATTGCTTCATTTGAACATGACGAGATATTAAGTGGTAATGAATTTGATCGCTAGTATTAATATAATGTAGCTGGGGGTTCAATGTTCTGTTAAATGACTGAAAATTGTAACAAATAGTTTTAATATAATGTAGTTGTGGTTCGATGTTCTGTTAAATGACTAAAAATTGTAACAAATAGCTTTTGAATTTAGTTTTGTTAGCTGACACAGTTATATTTTCTGAGTGTGTGAGTTCATTATTGCTGTCCTTACATCACATAGAAAATCAAGAATCTCAGTTTGTCAATATGAAACTAAAACTTGACAACTGTATCGAAATTCAGTCCTGTTACGCATCATAGATTATGACATTAATTTTAAATTTAGAGTATGTGCAAATACTATATTTTTGCTATTAGAAATTAATATATGTAAATGAGATATTTAATCTAGTCAATTATTTTTACAAAACTTTAAGTAACATTTAATCTGATGAAATTTTTTTTTCAGATTGTTGATCCACCAAAAGATGCGAAACATCCAGGAAGAAAGGGGGGGTACTTCTATGTATACTTTTTTGGCTCATACCAATTGTAAGTATAGCATATTACATATTTCTAAAGTTTGTTTTTATGTTGTGCTTAAGTATATACCAGTATTAAAGTGGTACCAATAAAATATTTAAATAATTTATGCCCTAAAATACTTTAAATAATTTAAAAATGTGATATATTTTAAACATTTTATTTTCAGTGATTATTTAATTTGAACTGGTATATCCTCACTTACACCCCATAAGTCTGATTTGTAGCTAAATTACAGTTATTCTTTAAATGCATATTACCTATTGCTTCAACTGTGTTGTAGATATTTTTATTCATTAACTTAATTATAGTAAAATTAGACAAATTATTGACTTATACGATTCACTCAACTAAAGGAAGAAATCATATGTATTCTCTTATTACAAGAAAAAATCGCAGCATTTCTGTAGATATGTGATGCTTATTAAAGAAGCTAGAAAGATTCATTTCTATGTTTTGTATTGACTCATTCATTATCTAAATGAATTCATTAAAAAAAAATTTAATGTTTTAATCAAGTCTAAGCAGTGGTTTTTCCCCCTTCCATTTTTGACTGATTTTTTTAAGTACCTTAAAATTAATTTAACTCTTGAATTCCAAGTATTTTTTATTCAAGCATTAAATTTTCATTTTGAATTAAAATCTTTACTAAAGGGCACGTAGGTTAAGTTATCCAAAATCACTTCTCAAGTCAATAGTGGAGGTTAGAGCCCAGCAAGGCTAAGTACTCAATAAAACTATCAACATGTATTTTTCATTAAAATAGACTTTTCTTGTAAAAATTCTGCTGAAGAATTTCCAATGGAAATCTATTTTAATGAAAAAGAATCTTTTTTTTCTTTGAACAGCACAAATATATTTTCTGCATCTGTTGTGGATTCTTTCTGAGAATAATTGCTTCATTGTGTTCTTTATTCTATCATTGATTTGTATTTTAAATATTTATTTATTTTTTAGTGCCTTTGTGGGTTCAAAGCATATCTTCGAGTATACTAAACATCATCGGGCTTGTTTTGATAGATCGAATTTAAATCCTCAGTACATAATTGGTGTCAAAGCATCAGAACGAGTAGCTCGATATCTTAGAGATGAGGTATGTTATTTTTTACATGAATTGTTTTTAAAAATGGAGATAAAACATAATATCTAATTTTAGAATTAGTAACCGAGAATGTATAGTTAATGAGAGCCACAAAACATTTTCATTTATACTAGCAGTTTGCATTGAATCTAAGGTGGCTATTATCTTAGAGGTATATTATGGAAATTACTTTGTAAGAGGGAAGACTTGATAAAAATATTCCTTATTTTAAATTTTATATGTAAATAAATTATTTAAAATAGGTTTTTAGTATAAACGTTTTTTTACATTAAAAAGCATTGTGTAGCACTACATCAAAAATAAGATTGAAGCTTTCATGGTCAAACATAATCATTTCTAATAAAAAAAAAATCTGAATTTGTGGCAGGTGATAATTTAAATCTTGCACAAAATAATACAGATTTCTAATTTATAACATTTTTGTACACAATGAAGTCAATGACCTGGTCATATTAACAGGTCTGTAATATGATACCAATCCAGATTTCTAATTTTTGATGAAGTTAGTGGTGATGTCGCTATAACGGAGTATGTGCATTAATGTAGTGTTAAATGTATCTGAAAATGACTTAGGTAGAAAAGAAATCCATTAACTGCTGCAAGCATATATATACATGCCATCATTGTAAAGTATGCTGCTGTTGTCAGAAAACTATTCCAAAGGCTTTTGGAAAAGCTTTTTATTGGTATATCAAAAGATCTAATTATTTTATAAGTATGTCTTTGTTATTTGGAGACAGTATAGACCATCATTTTTATTTACAGTAACGGAATGTAATGTGTGACTTACATGATACAAATTATTTAACTGTTATTAACCTTGGATAATAGAAAAATTATGCATTTAAGTAAAATGTAGCTTTTGATGGCCCTTTTGTTAGGAAATAGGGAGATAGCAACATTATATATTCTCAAATTGATTAGTCCAATGGGTAGTATATTAGTTATCTATTTGAAGGTATAGAATTGCTTGTAGATTTTTCAACAGTACAGAATTTCTAGCTTTCTTAATTTCTTTTTATTTATCATTGAATATTTTTTATGTAATTGAAAATTGTAAGAAAATATACTAAAGAAAAATCATGTAGTTCAATAAGAAAACAAACACATTTTCTACCCAGTCTTTTTGCATTTTAGAAATGCTGCATAGAAAAAAAAATTGATGCATTTAATTTAACTCTGATTTGAAAGACTTTGTACATATTCTGTTACGATACCTATCATTTATTTGTAATTAATTGTGCCTTCATATTCTGTTATGAGACCCGTCATTTATCTGTAACTGTGCCTTCAGCATGTGATATGTTGAAGTCTGACAGATAAATTATAGATATTGCTGTATATTTCCCTGAATTTATGTAAAACCTCTAGTTATATCAAATTGATAACGTTGCGGTTTCATGAACTATTGTCCTGATGAAATTTCCCATTAAGGAGTTCACCCATGTGACGGCCCGTTTTTCAAGCATTTTTAGGGAATTTTTTTTGATGACCAGTAAAAAGATAGAACTGAGAGGTTTTTATCATTTATTTATATGTATTTTAAGAGTATGTATATATAAATTTTCAGCCAAAAATATCCAATAGAATGTGAATTATAGTGCTATGAACACACAACCTCCTAGAAAAAATGGACGCTTATTGCCCCCTTGATTCCGACTGATTGGCTTATCTGAAATTTAAAAAAAACAGCATTTTAATTTGTAAGTTTAAATGCACAGAATTTACTATATTCAATTGAAAATACCAAAAATTGGATTTTTGGTAGACCTTGGAAGAAGAAAAAACATGAAATCCAAAACTTTGTTATAAAAAGAATAGGGATATTGGGAATTTTGAAATGATCATAATCCATTCCGTGCATCTGTATGTGTTGAGTCTACCCTATAAATTTGAAGTCATTTGGTCAAACCACTCTTGAAGTATGATGGAGGAAAGTTTGAAAAATGCATTTAAAGTTTATATTCTGGTTAAAACTATGAAAATCTTCATTCATCCTTAATCGCTGATACCTGGTTTATAGAATACTCCCTCCTCTTGGAATTCTTTCAAAGCAGATTTCTCAGCTCTTGTATCAATCTTCATTGTTTAACGGCATCACTTGTGCGCCTCTCAGAATGCGCGATGCAGGTTTCATCATGTTTCTGTACATAAGTATGCGCTTTGTGGCCAACAGGGCATCCCATAGTCGTCATTACTTTTAATACTCCTACAAAAACTTCCTTAAAGGTAATGATATATAAACATGTTGCAATTTCAATGATCTTAGGGCCAGAGTGTAGATGCTTTGGAACAAAAGTCCAAATAAACAAATTTATAGATTCGTTATTGTTTTGCATCTCTGCAAGAAAGATAAATAACTTTTGCAAGTCTTGCATATTACAGTTTCGAAATAGCAGCAAATTCTGAAACAAACTCCAAAATGCAATACATGAAACTTGGAGCAATGGGAATCTCCATGTTCATGCTGTTTTTTAATTTTTTTACAGAAGCTGATGTAAATTTCGTATCAATTTGGGTAGTAAAACTGTTTTCACTAAACTTTCGCTTTTTATTACGACCAGGAAGAACATTTCCAGTCGTACTTCCTTGTCAGCCACTCATTGTGAAAATAAATAATTTGTAGCTGTTGTGCTCTTAGAAGCTAAACTAAGAATAAAACAAGTTAGACAAAATATTCGATAACTATAGATATTTCCTTTTAAACCTGTACTAACTTGTTTATGCTGGTGTGAACGTATATTTGTATAGAAGGGTATCTCGGGTATCAAGCCAATTGTACACAACAGGCCCAGCTTTTGACTGTCAACTCAGCACTCCGAACAGCTTCTTCTTTTAACTGCTGTATCTTTATAATGACTTCGAATTTTAAAAATCACTTTACTACCGTTTTCTAGACATGTTAAGGAAGCATTTTATGAAAGAAAAAAATTCGATTTTTTTAAACCCATCGCATGGGTGTAACCCCCCTTAATTCAAATGAAATTAAATTATGCTATTTATTAAATCTTTGGGGGTTTCTTACCACTGTTTGTTTCCATATTAATGAGAACACTGTTTTATCTTGCAATAATTGGTAATATTTTGTCAACTCATTGATTTTAAAATTTTCACCTTAGAAAATCTGTATATTAGGAAGTAAAAAGGAGTATAATTTGTTTCTTTTGATATAAGTTTTAGGTTCTAAGTTTTTTTATATTATATGTGACATTTATTTCTAGTGCATTTATTTTATTACATTGTTCAGAAATAGTTTTAATCTTGAAATGTATCGAAATGTTAAAATAGTTAAATATTCAAACGTTTTTTTCCCTCCATAGCGGGATCAAGTAGATCGACCTTTCTTTAATAGTTATGCAGATGCTGATGCACATGTTTATTTTTCGAATGTTGACATAGATGTAAGTAAAGATTTATATTTCATAACCTTATTTAAAATCTTCTTTTAAAATGTATTTATTAATTTTGCTGTGTTATTAGTCATGAGATTTTAAAATTACTTAGAAGTAAATTTAACTCATGTTGCTTGACTTTTAAATTGTTACTTAGAATTAGTTTGAAATAGTTTTAATCTTGAAGTATATACAAATGTTAAAGTAATTAAATTTTCAAACATTTTTTCCCCCTCCTAAGTGGAATTCAGCTTTTATTGAGGTTCCTGTACCCTCTAGAGCTGTTACTAATGAGGATTCTGTAGAAGTAAGTAGAGTTGAAAGTTATATTTCAAAACCTTATTTAAAATTTTCTTTTAAAATGTATTTAATAATTTTGCTGCTAATGTTTATTAGTCATGAGATTTTAAAATTACTTAGAAGTAGATTCAACTCATGTTGCTTGAATTTTAAATTGTTACTTTATTCATTTTGGTTTGTGCATTTATTTTCAACACTGCTTTTCATTATTTCATTTTCTAGAACTAAAAATTTTGCAAGCCATTCTTTATTTAAAGTAATAAGATGTATATAAATTATGTTATACTATCGTACAATGTTCAGCTTTATGTGTAGAATTTATGTATTTATCTATAAATCTCATTCTTCTAAGTGTCCTAGTAAATATTTTCACTTATCATTCACAGCTTTAATATTTATGAAGTACTTTAAGTAATTAAAAAAAATACTTTTTTTTTCTATCATGCATGAATTCTAATATTCTTTCATTAAAAGCTGGTTTCTGTGGTTGTTGGATGAAATTTTAAAATATAAAGTCAAATTATGTACCAGTTATCAAAGGTTACTGAAAAGTGCACTATCATCATCAACAGTTTACCAGTGATTGGATGATTAGCTGTTCATTTGATTTTCCCATTCCTATCCCTTGAAATTTTAAGTTATGAGACCATTTAAAGAGTGGTTTATCAAGAGACTGTTGCAGCTTTAGGTGTCCTGAAGGACCATATAACGATGCATGTATGACAGACCTCTGGGTAAACAGTTGCAGAGCACGCTGTTCACCATCTGAACATTTTACACTTCAATGAGGGACTTCACATGGAACAGTATGTTATTAATTGCTAAATTGTATGGAACAAATAAATCGAGATTCCATTGGAGTTAATAGCTTGTTTGTATTTTAATATATTACACCCCATCTCCGAGCAGATTTTTTTTCCCCTTCTGGAATTTTTAACATATTTTTTGAGTTGTCTGTTTACGAATTTTCAAATAAATCTGCATTTTAGTTACAGCTACTGAAGCATTCTGAATAGGCCAAGTTTGATTATGATCACTTCAAAAAATAAATTTCATAAGATAAAGCTATGGGTGATTAACTTTTTGCAGTTAGTGTACATCACATATGTGCAAGTATTTCACAAGTCAAGATGTGCTTCTAATTAATTCCATTTTTGTACTTAAGTAGTAAATAGGAGATCTACTTTCATATACATGTTTATGCAAAGTTTTATAAAAGCACATCTTCCTGCTGTTTCTTTTCTCTTTGTAGATTTAATCGAGCTTGAACACATTATCTAGTTTCTCTGAATGCTTGAGTGAAGTTAAATTTTTAATTTGATTTCCATGATGATCCTACTCAAACCTTTAGTGAAAGATCAACAAATAGGCATCGAAACATTGTGTATCGTAAGGATATTGCTGGAGTTCGAGAAAACAGCCATCTCCAGGCAATTAGGTTGAATTCTAAATGAAAATGTTGGTGGACAAATTATATATATATTATATTTATTTAATTAAGGTTCTCTAAGAGAGAAATACTGTCATTGGGTTTTTAAAATGAGTAAACCAAATAAAATTGATACAAAAATTTCAAGTGAAACTTTGAAATACATTAAAATATCTTCGCCGTATGATATATCTAGAAAATGTTGATAAATGTTTAATTGTGTGTAAAATGTGATTGTATAAATCAAAAATTAAGTTTAAGAAACGTTACAATCCAATAATGATTGTATTTATTAATGTTAAATTTAAATAATGTTTTAAATTACCTTATCACACAGGCTGCAGAAAAATGGATTTGTTAATAATTATTAAAGCATATACACCTGTAGATAATATCTGCATGTATGCTATGGTTTTTTCTTGTTAATAATAAGTTTAAATTATCTGAGGAGGCAAAAAATTTCAGAATTATAAATGCTGCTGTTGATATTCTAAAATCAGTAGAATGATATCATATACAATGAGTGTAAATGGTATTCTAAGTTTGTGGTATATGTTAATGGGACAAATAACATAGACGTATTATAAAATATTTTAAACTCAACTTACCTGAAATTGTAAAATATCCGTTAAAATTTTTTCTATAGATCGGATACAAACAATAATTCCTGCACCAATTCTTGAATTCTGAAGGAACTGGTGTTTATTATAGTTATCCCATTCTCCTAATTTAAAATTTAATACTGAATCTGTAGATATGCATATAAACAAAGCAAAGTGCCAAAACGATGCCTGTCGAAGTCCGAGTGTAAATACAATTTTTTTTTTAAATCCGTATGTTTTCTTTTATAAATTTGTTATGTAATGAAGATTATACATTTGATCTCTGATCTATATATCCAGTTGTTTTGTACTGTGTTGTTTGAATGTTCGTTAAATTTTTTTTTTTTTTAGCATTACTAAAAGGATCTAAATGCACTGAAAATCTTAATTGCATGAAAGATATTGAAAAAAATGTATCATTTGATCAGCATTTTTTAAAGAAAAATTATCTGAACAATTGTAACACAAAGATATTTAAATGTATTTTTAGGTTGAAAAACAAGCTTCAGAAAAGAAACCAAAAAAGGGAAATGGGAAAAAAGGCACCATGTGTAAAGGTAAAAAGAATCGTGCTGTCTTTGCTACCGTGAATGTAAGTAAAAGTTCTGAATATATTTTTAAAATTTATATGGCTTCTTATTAGCGGTTGACGAGCATTTAAGCCTTTGTTATAATATTTTTAGGAATTTTTTCTACTATTTCATTATGTACATTTGAACTGAAATTAGCTATACTTAGGCATTTTTTAAATGTTTGATACTTCCCATAATGCAAATCACTGCATTTTGAAATCACACATTGCTGAATATTTTTTGTTGTCTTTTGATGAATTAATGTCTCCATCACAAACTTAACTAAAAATTTATACTTTTAATAATGATTTGTGCCCTATACTTTGTGTGGTCTATCAATGTAAGTAAATTATTTTTTCTTGTTGCATTATTTCACTTGGACTTAGTAAGGATATTGATGTTTGATAAATGCTTTTTCAGTTAGGAGGAGGACATTTGATAAAGGTGGTGCGTTATTGTGCACAGTACAGTTGAAAAAATAAAAAAAAATATTTTTCTCTTTTTCTATCCTTCATGGTCATTCATTAAAGGGTTGTTGGTCATTCATGCCTTCTTGTTTTAGTGGGTATTTGGTAGGAATGAGTTTATGCCCTTGAAACAAAGGTTTATGCAGATTTTCCTATGCGAGGGTAAACTTTTCTAGCCATCCTCTTTTTCAGCCAGTAAAATAGTTAACCTCTCCTTGATATGGTTTTCCATGGCATTTTTCTTTTTTAATGTAAATGATTTTCTGGGGAAAAACTTGAAAAAGAGCCCGTTTCATCCGGTTGGGAAAATATTGGGTTTACTTTTTTAGATCAGCGAGTTCTGCCACTTAGAACAAACGTTAAAGTCGGGCCCCCCATTTTT
This sequence comes from Trichonephila inaurata madagascariensis, assembly GCA_019973955.1. Taxonomy (NCBI): domain Eukaryota; kingdom Metazoa; phylum Arthropoda; class Arachnida; order Araneae; family Nephilidae; genus Trichonephila; species Trichonephila inaurata. The sequence goes on from BMAV01014526.1 coordinate 272,902, forward strand.
TTTTTAAGACTATCCCCTTCCTTTTTTTAAAAATTTTTAAGCCATCCCCCGAGCAAAAACTTTTTCCTAATTCTTTTGGGGAATGCTTTTAGCCTTTTTCCCTTTAATAAAAGCCACCCCTCTGAATATTCTGTCCCCAACACTGTGCATCCATGAAACTAAACACCAACGGGAAAAATTTCCTTTTCTACAGCTTTTTTACTCTACTCAAGATCACTTAAGATTTTCTCTTTTATTCTTCAGAATAAGGACAGATCAGTGGGGTTTCAAATGCGGGGACTCACCTTCCTCTCACCCTTCAACTGATTGTATCACCTTATGCTTTTCAGAAATTGTTAAGCCGCTTTTTAAAAGACATGTCTTTCCTTTTTGATAAGTCAACACTGAGGTAAGGTATGAAGGGCGGTTTATCGAAAAACAGGTAGGAAAAGTAAATCCCCACAACTTTAGTAAAATATTTTTAATTTTTAAAAAGAACACAAAAGGGATATTCACAGTTCACACCCTAGGGGATATTTAATAGCAGGTGTAAACTATGGGCATGGAGAGTCTTTGTGGTACATTCCGCTCTTTTTTTTAAAAAATAAAGAATAATTATATATTTATTAGTCCTTGAGATTTTCAAATTACTTAGGAAATAAATTTAACTCATGTGCTTTGACTTTTAAATTGTACTTAGAATTAGTTTGAAATAGTTTAATCTTGAAGAGTATATAAAATATTAAAGTAATTAAATTTTTCAAACATTTTTCCCCCTCCTAAGTGGAATTCAGCTTTTATTAGAGTTCCTATATGCCCCTCTAGGCTATTTACTAATGAGGGATTCTGTAGAAGTAAGTAGAAGTTAGAAGTTATATTTAAAACTGTATTTAATTTCTTTTAAATGTATTTAATAATTTTGCTGCTAATGTTTTATTAGTCATGAGATTTTTAAAATTACTTAGAAGTAGATTCAACTCATATATTTGCTTGATTTCTAAATTGTTGCTATTCATTTTGGTTTGTACATTTGGCTTTCAACTTTTCTACTTTTCATTATTTCATTTTCTAGAACTAAAATTTTGCAAGCCATTTTCTTTATTTAAAGTAATAGGAATATTTATATAAATTATATTATACTATATTACAATGTTCAGCTTTATGTGTAGAATTTATGTATTTATCTATAAATCCTGCATTCTTCAAAAATTATCTAGTAAAATGTTTTCACTTGCTCCATTCCACAGCTTTAATATTTGCCAGTACTTTAAGTAGAATTAAAAATACTTTTTTTTTCTATCATGCATGAATTCTAATATTCTTTCATTAAAAGCTGGTTTCTGTGGTTGTTGGATGAAATTTTAAAATATAAAGTCAAATTATGTACCAGTTATCAAAGGTTACTGAAAAGTGCACTATCATCATCAACAGTTTACCAGTGATTGGATGATTAGCTGTTCATTTGATTTTCCCATTCCTATCCCTTGAAATTTTAAGTTATGAGACCATTTAAAGAGTGGTTTATCAAGAGACTGTTGCAGCTTTAGGTGTCCTGAAGGACCATATAACGATGCATGTATGACAGACCTCTGGGTAAACAGTTGCAGAGCACGCTGTTCACCATCTGAACATTTTACACACTTCGGTGAGGCTTCACATGGGAGACAGTATGTTTGTAATTTAACTAAATTATGGAACAAATAAATCAGGGTCCATTGGAGTTAATAAGCGACATATTTTAATATAACTTACACCATCTCAGCGAGCAGATTTTTTTGCCTTCTGGAATTTTTGTATATTTTTTGAGGTTTGTCTGTTATTTTACGAATTTTCAAATAAATCTGCATTTTAATTTACAGCTACTAGAAGCGTTCTGGAATGGTAGGTTTGATTGCTTGATCACTTCCAAAGAAATAAATTTCATAAGATCATAAAAGCTATGGGTGATTAACTTTTTACTTGTTGAAGTGCACATCACATATGTACGAAGTATTTACGAATCCAAGATGTACTTCTCAATTAATTCCATTTTGTATACTTAAGTAGTAAATAGGAGATCTACTTTTAGCGTACATGCATAGCTACGCCGAGCATGCGAGGCATAAAAAGCACATCTTTGCCTGTTTACTTTCCTTTGTAGATTTAATCGAGGCTTAGACACATTATCTAGTTTCCTCTGAATGGCAGGGGAGTGAAGTTAAATTTTAATTTGATTTCAAGTGGTCTACTCGGAAACCTTGCAGTGAAGGAGTCAACAGATAGGCATGAGTTCATTTGATTTGAGAAGGCCTTCAGGCAGTAGGGGTTACGATTCTAGTAGAATATTTGGTTAGGTATATATATATTTTATTTAGGTGGGGTTATACAGTACTGTAAATACGAGGTTTTTAAAATGGAGATGAAGCCAATTAAAATTCCAATTCTAAAAATTTCAAATTGAGAACTTTACAGAGGAAATACATTGTTAAAATATCACTTAGTGATATCTAGAAAGTATTGATAAATGTTTGGTATTATTTTAAGAATACGTTTATATAAATCAAAAATTAAGTTTAAAGCATTTGATAAATAATGAGTTGTATTTATTAATATTAAATTTAAATAATGTGTTTTCAAATTACCTTCACGCAGAAAAGTAGTTTATTAGCAAATTATTAAACATATATACACCTGTAGATAATATGCATGTATTCATGAACTTTTCTTGTTAATAATAAGGTTTGAATTATCTGAGGCAAAAATTTTAAGTTATAAATGCTACTGTTGTCCATTTACAAAATCAATTAGAATGATACTCATATACAATGAGAGTGTAGTGACACAAGTTTGTAGTGATATATGTATTTAATGGGACAAACTAACATAAGGCGTATTATAAAATATTTTAAGCTCAACATAGAAGTGCCAAATATCCAGATTTAAAATTTTTCTATAGATACAGTTACGAACAGCGAAATTTCACCCGCCAATTTGCTTGAATTCTAGAAGGAACTGCAGGGTATTTATTCATGGTGTCCATTTCTCCCTGAAATTTGGAAGTTTAATACTGAATCTGTAGCTGTAACAAAGCAGAAAGTACTTAAAGGTACCCTGCTCGAGAATCCAGTGCAAAATACAATTTTTTTCCGTCGTATGTTTTCTTTTATAAATTTATTTATATAGTAGAAGATTATACATTTGATCTCTGATCTATATATCCATTGTACTGTATATTTGCAGATATTCGTTAAATTTTTTTAGCATTACTAAAAGGATCTAAATGCACTGAAAATCTTAATTGCATAGAAGATGCAGAAAGGTAAACGTAAATTTTGAATCATTTTTAAAGAAATTATCTGAACAATTGTAACACAGATGGCCCCAAATGTATTTTAGGTTGAAAACAAGCTTCAGAAAAGAAACCAAAAAGGAATGCAGGAAAAGCACCATGTAAAAGGTAAAAAGAATGCGTGCTGTCTCTTTGCTACGTGGTAAAGTTCTGAATATATTTTTTAAATTTATATGGCTATTGCTTATTAGCGGTTGGCAAGGCATTTTGTACCTTTATTATAATATTTTAGGGTGCCACTGTTTCATTATGTACATTTTAGGCTGAGAGTGGCTATGCTTGGCATTTTAAATGTTTGATGCGCCTTCCATAATACTAGAATGCTGCATTTGGGAAATCACACAGTACTGAATATTTTTATTTATAACTGATGAATTAATGTATAAATGCAAACTTAACTAAATTTATACTTTTAATAATAGGATTTATTTCTCACTTTGTGTGAGTCTATCGGTATAAGTAAAATTATTTTTTATTTTGCATTATTTCACTTGGACTTAGATAGGATAATTGATGTTTGTCGTGCTTTCAGTTGGGGAGACTGTTATTAAAGGTGGTGCGTTATTGTGCACAGTACGGTTATTAAAATAAGAGAATATGCGCGTTTCCTCTCTTTTCATACAATGGAGTTTAAATTAGGTGGTACGTCATTTCATTAAAGTTAGGTGAGGTAGAATTTCATGCCTTCTTATTTTGAAGTGGTATTTGGGGACCAAGTTTATGCCCTTGAAACACCAAAGGTTTATACAGATTTTTTCCTATGGCCGGGAGAGTATTTTTCTGGAGCCATCCATCTTTACAGCCAGTAAAATAGTTAACCTCTCTATACAGTATGAACACACTCCATGGCGTTTCTTTTTGAATGCCGGACGTGCGGAAGCGAAAATTCAGTTTAATCCGTGTTAGAAGTATTACGTGGATTGCGTACTCCTTTATTAGATCCGGCGGTTCTTGTAGACAAAAGCGTTAATGCTGGCGCAGGCTTTCCATTTTTGAAGACTGTCCCGTTACTTTTCTTAAATTTGCCAAGCCGTCGCAACAGCAAAACTTCGATTCTAATTCACGGTAGATGGCAGCCGCTTTTGTAATAAAATTACCCATGCTGGAATATTCTATCCCTCAACAGCCATCCATGAGGCTTCCGGCACTGTGGCGGAAAAATTACCTTTACTAGCAGCGTTTTCACTGCTCTATAAGTGCATAGATTTTTCTCTTTTATTCTTCAGAATAGTGGAGAGAAACGAGATCAGTGGGATTTCAAATGCTTTGGCTACATGACCTTCCTCTCACAGCCCACCTTTCAACTGGGTTGGCATGTATGCTTTTCAGAATTGTTAAGCGCCATACTTTTTTGAGACATATGCTTTCTTTACGCGTGATAAATTGACACTGGGGTTAAAGGTATAAAGTAGAGGCCCAAGTTTGCCAGAATTAACAGGTAGGAAGCGTGAAATCACCACACAACTTTAGTAAAATGATATTTTTAATTTAAAATATAGACACCAGGCATATTCACGATTCACACTCAGCTCTGGGGGATATTTAGCCTTGAGAATTAATGCGGCAAAGCTATGGCACATGGGCAGTCTTAATTTGGTACATTACATACTTTTAAAATAATGGGAATAAAAGTTAATTCCCTACACTCTCCTGTCTTTTGCCTGCGTACATTTTTATATAAAGGTTTTATTTCTTGCTTTCTCAAATTCTCTGCCATAAAACGATTCACCAACAATTATATCTTGGATGTAGTTGTTGTTTTATTGCAAAATATCTGTTTTAAATGCGGTATATTTATTAGTAATAAATGCTCAAATACAAAATTAAATTATTTGTACAATACTTATAAAAGAAGCATCACTCATTTACTGCACAGCATTTAGATATAAAAGAAAGCAGCTTTTCATATCCATCTAAACTTGGAGTATCAACGGAAAGAAAAGGCGGTGGCGGGGAATGAATCAAAATTCGCAGCGTGCACGAAGCCATTACCAAACCAAAGTGATTATTCATATCAACGTACAGTTTGGATGAAAATAGAGTTAGTAAAAACGCTAGAGCATTGGGATAATTAGGTACAGAGTGAATCTACTTCGCCAATGCCAGGACCAAATTATTATTGAGGTTTTATGAGTACAACGAATTATAAGTGACAGTACGGACAACCACAAATTTTATTTGAGAATATTAGGAGTACCAAAAGCGTATATTTGGTTTCAAAATAGCTCGAGAGTTTTTCTAGGGGCTGAGAGCATATACGCCGAATTAGCGAGAGGTTAAATATTATCGAGTTAAGTGTCGAGGTAGGCTGCATATATATATATGTATATTTGAAAAGTCGCATGTATGTGTTTACGTTTACTAAAAAGAACATTCAAACGAAAGATACTGTCTGATAAAAATATTTTTAGTATAATTTTATAGCGATCTTTCATTCCACTGTGGCCTTGGTAAAATCATCTAGTATATCGACAAAAAAAGTATATTATACAAAGGCTAACATTCACATTATTTTAGCTTAAAAATTATTTTCTTGGAGCCCTAAATTAGCAAAGGGTTTGGTATTTTTCATTTATAAAATTAAATTCGTTACGCTAACAATAATTTCCCCTTTAGCAGGTTTAAGAGTAAAATTTGATTAAAATATTTCATTTAGCAATTAGATTTGACATATCATTCAACTTAAAATGGCTGTAAAAGAAAAAATCACCGATTTATTGACGACATTAAAATATTTAAAAGAAATTATAAAATAATTAAATCAATATATAAGGTATATATAACTTTTATTATATTAATAAAATATTTTTCTCTAAATAATTATAATACATATTACATATATTATAGCTGAAATGCCGTCTTTTACTGGAGTTAAATTTCAAAACATAAGCTACAATTATAGAGATTTTATTTTTTTTGGGGGGAGTGTAAAACCCTATAATTGAAAACCCTATAACCAAAAATTGAAAATATTTTTTTTAATTAATATTTAAATTATAAATATTTTAAACAAAGTAAAATTTGGCCTCAAATTAAATAATTTAGCAAAGAAGCCAATGTTTCCGTATTTAAGGAAAAAGTTCAGCAAAAGGCTAGAAGTAAACAGAAATGAATGAATGCAAAATAGAAGGTAAAATTATACCTGAAAAGTACAATAGCAGTAGTAAGTTTCTGCTCTTTATATGGAGTGGGAAATAACCTCAGTAAGATAGGCGAAGAAATTAATGATGATAAGGTGGGAGTTATTGCCAGCCTTGAAGCCAAAAATGGCTGAGCCATACAAAAAAAAAATTAATGATAAATTGATTAACAATATAATATAAATAAAAAAATATTGAGAGCGCAAAAGCAGGGAAAAAATTTAAGTTGGTATACAGTTTCACTCCATATAATACTATCTAACATCTTTGTAATATACCTAATATAAAGTATTAGATAAAGATTAGGGTGATCTTACTCCCTGCTAAAAATGATTTTCGTTCAAGGAAACACCTTTTTTATTCTTTTTTTCTCACTTAGGAACCTCCATTGTATTTTTTGTACCCAAATCTCAAATAAAATAAGTTTTACTTAAAGTGTCATTCTTTTTCTATCATAACTGTCAGTCTTGTCCAATTAAATCCCTAAATAATGGCTCAGCACTTAAGACTCACTTACAGCCTCAAGACTGGCAGGCCAAACAAACCAAGGGTTTTAGTACCGGTAAGGCTTTTGAAAAAAAAAATCAATATTCGTGACGTAGGTATATTTTGGGTGTACATTATAATTATCAACAAAATCCAGTATAGCGCTATTTTCCAAGTTGCAATTTTTTGGGTTATTTGCCATATAACCACGCAACCCCTTTTTACAAAAGAAACCCACGAAATATAGAAATGGGCATTACGCTCTTATGTTTTGGAGTCATTTTATTTTTGGTAGCCATTTCCGGCTTTGAAAAAAGGTGTATATACGGAATTTACCCAGCCTTTAAGTCCATATAAAGGGAATATAGCATTTGCTGGTAAACAATTTGGTATATGAAATTAACTGTTTTCCTGTATAATGTTTTGTTTCTTCCTTGACTATTGCCTCAAGCGTATAAGCCGTACACCCCTGAAGTTTGCGTTTTTTTTTTTTGTGTTAAAAGTGTGCGTTACACACTGGATTTTACGTTACATAAAAGAACAAGGAAAATTTCATGTTTACGTCTTGACATCTCTTCTCTGCTGCTATTTTTATTTTGGGAAAATTTATTATATATTATTGTGTGCCTATCTATTGGCTAGGCCGCAAAAATGTTCTCTGTGGGCTGCGAGTTTGACACCTTTGATGTATACCTTTCCGAGTATGATCCTTTGCTTTGCGTTGCTATCACTAAAATTATTTCGAAGTCTTTGGAATGCAGTACAAGGACCTTGACAGTGTTCTCAGAGGATTTACATATTTATAGCTTATCTTCTCCCCCATTAACACTGCATAACTGCGCACCCTGTATAACTGGGAAATTCCTACTTTTTCCTCCTCTCTACCAGTTAAGGGGTAAATCAAATACATTTTATATATGGATGCGTGCCCCAATGTAAAAGTAGTTTTATCACTGAAGAATCTACATTTACTTACTTAACTAAAAAGGGTCGATGCAGAAGAAGCTGCAGTTATGAGCATGATACACAATATATATTTTCTAGATCCTATTTTTGCTCCTGGAAATAGACAAATAATAGTTTTCATTAGGTGCTGGGGCTTTGGGGCAATTTTGCCCAGATCTTCTCTCTGCAGATCAATCTCCCGCTCTGACTGACTTCTTGTTTAAGGTAAAGTTTTACAGTCACCATGATGCTGCACTGCACGAGTCTCCTGATGATTTGCAATCTTTACCTAAATTTTATTTTGTCATTTTTTATAACTGGAACAAGATAAAAATATTTGTTTTACAATGTGCTGAAATTGTCCATTGATGCTTTATTTAACCACGTATAAGTAATTTTTTCTGATACTTTTTTATTTACAATCTTGAATTATGTTCGGTTAATGTCAAATCAATATGTATTATTTCTCTAACAAATTTTATTTTGTGATTTTCAGGTGAAGAACGTCAAGGGAATCAAGGAATTAGTACCGAATGAGGTATATGTTTACTTGAAACGTTGCAATCCTTTGGATTTTGAATCTAAGGAGCTTTATGTCAATCTTGTCCGCTGCAATGAAGACAAAGAGTTAAAAGATGTATATTACTCTGCTTTACGCAGAGAACGTTCTTAATTTTGGAAAGGAACAATGTTTGAATATTTGCATATTTACTTTGATTTACTATTTCCATTGGTTTGAAACGTTTATATGCATGTATATTAAGATTCACAAAACATAATATGGGTAGTCAATTTCATTTTCACTTTTTTAAAAAAATTTTAACATTGTCATGCATGTCATTCAGATTGTGTGCAATATTCATTGTCATTTCTGTATTTGCATTAATACATCAGTACATACGTAAACATAAGTAACTCATTTTGCTATCTTTTTTTTTTTCCATTTAACATGTGATGTGAATGTTCTGTTTTTTAACAATTAAATTTCAAATTTTGTTGTATCTTTATTGAAATAAAAATTGGCATACCTGTGTTATTTGGATTGTCTTGGATATTTTAGATTTTAACTACATTTTTGATGACAGATATCAGTATTTTTAACTTAGAGTAACCCATTTTAAAGTATTGCTCATTATTTGATATTAATCTTGTGTAGTTTGAAAGCATTCATTCAAGAAATATCTGCTTTAATTGTAGCATTTTCAATGTTGATAACTCTGAATTATAGGATTTATTTAGTGATTTTGTATCACTGAAGCAATTTAAGATATCGGTTTTTGTTACCAAATACCTCTTATGCAAGTTTAACTCGTTCTCATGAATAATGCCAATCTGAATTAAAGTTTTATTTACTCATTAGAGAGGCTAGAGCAGGGTTTGGTAACCTTTTGAATCGGAAGAGCCAAAAATTACAATTTACAAAATTTCAAAGTTTTAGAGCCACAATTTTTTCTTGCTAACAATAAATAGTACTTGCATAAATAAAGTTTTTTGATAAAAAAAAATTATTTATTTATAAGAAAAAATGTCTAGTTATTCATATATAAGTAGTGTTTTATACAATAAATTAGATAGTATATATATGGCATTATTAGATAATTACTTATTATTTAAATAAAATTTTTTAAAACAATTAAACATTTACTTACAACTTTAACTTGTACTTCAATAACAAACAAATTCAATGGGAGCGATGGCTTTGCATGGTTAATCAAGTAGAAAATTTAAACTTTACTAAACAATTTAACTTGTACTTAAAAATAAAAAAAACAATAACATACATTTGAGCAAGCAAATTCAATGAGAGCATTGGCCTTGCATGGTTTTAGAAAGTTTGGATAAATTTGGCTCATAACTTGTTGTTTTAAGTTTCAAACAGGACTCTAAATTTTCGTTTGTTAGTCAGCTTTTTACTTTATTTTTAATTATATTCCCAAAAGCGTTGCTCGCGCGAATGTCGATCCGAAGATAGTCGGCACTCAAATGCCAATTTCTGCACCTCACCCTTTGCAATCTGGAAGACTATTCCATGCACCGAATATGCCCTCAACTTTGCAGCATTTCTTTTAAAGCTGTCAGCTTTTGTTGTGTTACGTACATACATTTCTGGACCTCCAACTTGCATTTCAACTCTGTAAATTTTCCACTCCAAAAAACTTTACTTTATAAATCGATCAATTGCATTTCTAGAGATCCAGTATTAATTCCAAATGGCTCAATGTGGATTTTATTACTGTTTGTGTTGAGAGGATTTACTAGGAATGCTAGAATGGTTTTATTAGTTTTGAATTGCTCAAATCTTTTAGCAAATTCATCTTTAATTTTTTTGTTAACCGTGCTAAAGTAATTCGTGTCAACAATGAACTACATGATGGTCACATGATAAAGGCAATTACGTGTTTCCCATTGTTTAAAAATTGACATACTAGTTGTTCAACTTATAAAGTTTAGATAACATTTAAAATTTGATGTTTGGGTAAAGAGTTCAAGTGTTAAAATTCTTCAAACAGTTTTCAAACTTTAAAAGAAAACAAACTTGCATTAAACAAATACTTTTAAATTAAGTGTATTTTGCTTAACTATGTGCATTATATCGTTGACAAATATGTACTTTCTAAAAGAAAGTTTCTGCAAAAAGAAAAATTTGGCATCATTGAAGCACATGAACTAATTGTCTGGAAACGCATGATTATACTTATGACGTCGCATTAATTTATGAACTGATTGGCTGAAAACATGTGACTAATGATGTCACATGAATTTAGTCCATTGCACTGGTTTTATCACGATATTGCTTTAGAAATTGAAAATGAAGTAATTTACCGCTCTAAATATCTTCTGCAAAAAGAATTAATTTTTCTTTGAAACAAACCAATTCTTCTACCAAAACATAGGCTGGGTTTCCTTTTCCTTTCAGTTTTAGATTCAGCTCATTTAATTTCGCTGTGATATTCACTAAAAAGTAAAATTTTTGCAACCATTTGTCATTCTCTAGTTGAGGGTGATTAATGCCTTTTTCATTGAGGAATGCATTTATTTCATTCAGGCACAAAAAACGTTTCAACACCTTACCTTTGGAAAGCCATCGCACTTTATTGTGAAGAGGGAGGTCTGAATACTGAGTCTCCATTTTACTACTTTAAACTGACGATGGTAGAGTGCTTTTGACAGGATGCTGTTAACAATCTTGATTACCAAATTCATGACCTCAACTATTTCGGCTGGAAATGTATGGGCACAAAGCACTTCTTGGTGTATTATGCAGTGAAACGTAAGAATTTCGTGGTTTATTTTGCTCTGAAGAATCGTTGTTGCCCCTTTATTTTTTCCTGTCATACTTCTGGCTCCATTAGTTGCTATTGAAACGATTTTATTCAAATCGATCTTATTGTCTTCAAGTCATTTTTGCATTGCATTCGCTATATCTTCCCCTCTAGTTTGTCCTGAGAGCAAAAGTAATCCTAGAAGTTTTTCTTTTGGACCCTGGGAAGACATATACCTGACAAAAAGGGCAACTTGTGCCGTGTCTTTTATGTCACAAGAATTATTTATAGCAAGTGATAAAGAAGAAAGTTGAATATCTTCCACCTGCAAATATTTTACATTTGAAGACATTTTAGCTATTCTGTCTTGTACTGTTTTAGCGGATAGTGACAAATCTTTGATTTTTTTTCCAAGATTTATTGTTTGTTTTTGAAATCACAAAATACTTCTTCAGATGGACGTATAAAACAACCTTTGACATACTCACCATCTGTAAATAGTTTATCTTTTTTTTTTTTTTTCTCACTCAAAAAAGTATTGGGACACTTGGCATGCATAACTGTAAAGCCATTTATAAAAATATCACATTAAAACAAAATGAATTAAGAAATATTTTAACATTTGGTGTACAGTATATAAGGAAAATTTAATTAGTATTATAGAATTATAATTTGATTTAGCTTTTCAAATGCACACTGGAGTCAAAAAAGTATTGGACACTTTTGAAATGATAAATTGAACAAATATACAGAGCATCAATAGAATTTAATTACACTACTTTTTTAGACTAGAAGTTTGAACACATATGTTTTAACAGATAAGATTATTTATAGAAAAAATGGCGAGAAACAAAGATATGTCGGTTGATGTACGAAATCTCGTAATAAGCCATTGGAAAGAGGGGAAATCAATTCGCTGTAAAGGAAAAATATTGAAATTGAGTAAGTCTACTGTTTTTAACATCACTGACAGGTTTAAGAAAACAGTGTTGAAAATAAGCAAAGATCAGGGCGTCCAAGGATATTTAATGAACGTGAAGTGAGGTGGATTGTGTGAGACAAGTACACATTAATCCAAGAACTAGTGCAGTAAAAATGACTTTGCCATGTTAAAATAGGTTCGGAAAATCAGTAAATCCGGAAACTGTCAGAAATGTTTCAAGAAAACAAGTATCATGGCAGAGTACCTCAAAGAAAGCCCTACATCAGGAAAGCAAATAGACAAGCTAGGTCGCCATTTGCTAAAATGTATGTAAGGCAGCCAACAGAATATTGGTGAAATATAATTGTTGATGAAAGCAAATATAACATTTTCGGATCGGATGGCTAGCAAAAAGTTTGGTGGAAATCAAATACAGCAATGCATGTCAAAAATTTACGGCTTACTGTCAAATATGGAAGGAGTAACCAAATTGTCTGGGGCTTCATGGCAAGCTCTGGTTTCGGGAACTTACATTTTATTGATGATATAATGAAAATAAATATGCCTATCTTGACATTCTCAAGCGAAATTTAAAGCAAAGTGCGAGCAAGCTGGGAATCTCATAATATTTTAAATTGCACCAAGATAATGACCCGTAACATACTGCAGATATTTGCAAGTAATGCGTCCTCTACCACTGTCCTAGTGTTATTACGACTCCTGCACAAAGTCCAGACCTTAATCAAATTGAACATGTGTAAGATTATTTGCAGCAAAAACTATGTGCACCAAATTTAGAACAAGCAGGATTTAAGAAAATATTTGGTCGCAAATTAGACCAAAATTGATAGATCGTTTTGCAAAACATTGATCCAATCCATGCCAAATAGACTTCGAGATGTCATAAAAAGCAAGGAGCAAGATATTAATTTCTAAGTTTGAATTGTTTTTCTTAATTTATTGGGAAGTGTCCCAATACTTTTTTGAGCACGCTTTTTAACTCTATTTCTTTTATTTTCAATTTTAACCAAAATTGCATTAATGTATGAGTTTTGTTTAAATTATGGGAAATCTTTTAAAACGAGGGCTGGGATTTTCCACCGCCAAATCCTTCTTTTCTAGCCAAAGGTGGATCGCCAAGGCGTATCCTTGGGAGGAACCGGTTTGCAGTAACCATATGCGATTTGCTTCTGTCCACAGAAAAATTCCGCATAGTAATACACTGCATTTCTGATATTCATTTTTTTAAAAAAAGCTCATGTTCTCTGGAAATATTACCAGGGTAGTTTCAGCAGTAATCTCAACGATTTCTCGAATTCACTTTGAAAGAAAAATTGAATCAAAATCAGATTTAAAATGCTTCATGCATTTCTCAATGCCGTTCACTTTTTAAGTTTTTTTTTTTTTTTCAAAGCAAAGAATTATTATCATTTAAATATGAAGGTAAATTACTTTAATTTTACAAATACAAGACATAAATGTTAAATTACACGTATTTTTAATTTTTTGATGTACTAAGAAAAGTAATTATTTATCTAATCCAGAAATTTCATATATCTTATATTCTAAATATATTATTTTTTTTATCTCTATCATTATCTTAATTTCTAAAGGAGATAATCACTATGTTTTTCGAAATATTCAAATACTTTTAACGAATTTTCCTCCATTATATTTATTCATAGCTGATTAATTATAGTCAACAAAAGATTATTTCATACTGAGTTTTTTCATGTAATAGTTAAAAAGATATAATTTGGGAAAAATATATACTTGCAGTACGTATTTTATATTTACATTTTTTACTTTTCGCTTTTTTGTTTATAGTTTTTCGAAAAAATAGTAATTTACAAAAAATTGTTGATATCACATAAGTTAGTGAATAGTATAAGAAAATTCACATTTCTGCTCCAGATAGTAAATGTGAGAAAAAAAATACGAATTATCCATGTAAAAAATTTAAATTCTTAACAACCTAAACATCACTCATTTAGAAGAGCAGATTTATTGAAAGGGGTGACTGTAAAAAATCTTATTTTTCACTACTTGTCTGAAAAGGAAATCAATTCAATTAGGGGTGCTTGGGATATAAATATATTTATCTTAAATTAACATGTCAAAATTTTAGCACTTTTTGCGACAAATTAAAACGGCAAAAACTCAAGACCTAATGTCTTTTTGAAATTCCTTTATTCTAATAATCTAAATGATTTTTTATTATTATCGTATCAACAAAAGAAAGACTTTGGTATTAAAATTCTTGGATCCTTTATTAAAGACTTATATACATCTGTGTGTACCTAAGATTTTTTATGTGAACAATAGATTTTATGTGTACATATTTTGTTTCTAAACAAGTTATAAGATGTAAACATTCTTTTCAATGAAAATAGTGATTTCCATTTTTTGTACAATTTATAATCAATATTTGAACCTTATATACAACTACAATTATACCAAAAATTATAACTGACATAGTTTAAATATTCATGTAAAAATTAAAAAGAATTTGCATTCAAACAATGATGAGGTGTCAAAATTTATGTATTCCTTAATTTATTGTGTGTGTGTGTGTGTTTTCTGATAAAAGTTGATAAACGTTTAAAAACTTGTAAATCTCAAAAATTTAGAAAATATTTTATTATTACTAAAGATTCAACATTATATCAAATGTGAAATGTTAGAGTGTAAAAATGTTGGTAAAAAGAATATGTTTAACTTTGTTTTATTGAGTGTTAACTTTTCTCCTTGTAAAAACAAAGATAGAATGTTTAACAACATAATTTGTTTTTCAGAGATTTTAGCCCAATTTTGAAATGATAGCGTAAGTTTGATTTGCTTATAGACGATAGCCAATGAAAGTATGATTAATAGCATTCGGTTAATTTCAGAACTTAAAATAAGAATGAGTAGTAAAAAAAATAAGAAATTATTTTAAAAGTAATTTTTTTTAAATCGTTTTTGTGGCGGTAGCTTTTTTTTTTTTATTGTAAATTATCGCCTATAGCATACCACTTTCTATGTTGTCATAAGTAATATCTAGGTACTAAAAAAGTACCATTGGTTTTATATAGATGGGATGCAAAAATGAGAGCAATTTATAAAGATTTTTATACTTGCTCTGTGTGTGCAATCAAGAATTTCTTTTTTCTCTTGATTATTACACAGCGGAAATATCATTGTATTTTAAATTTTATTTGTCAAAAAATTAGATGTTTTGCCAATTTCTTAATATGCATATATCCATAAAGAAAATAATATGCTTAGATTTTGCGTGACACTTCTTTCTAAGCTCCATAATAATCAAATTTATATTATTTGAGGACTCAAACATTTCTTTGCATATTCTAGAAAAAATCAATTCTTAGTGTTCATTTTTAAAGGTAGGCGTTTTTTAACTAAATTATTACTTTTGCTGTTTTTGATGAAATTATTCATTCCGGTATCTTGAAGAAGAAACTTAAAACTCATTTATTAAGTCATCGTACTTTTTCTGCTAAACATAGTATTTCTAAAGCTATATATTAGCAAAAACAGTATAAAGTGTTTTAAATGTTTTGTGTTATTTTTTATTTACTCTTCATTTTATGCTAGTAGATACAAATACTATGTTTAATTAAATGTTTTTGAAGCGGCTCTAAATCGTCTTGTGTTTTTACGTATGCTTTTAAATTTGATTTTAAAATTTTTTATAATTTTTGTTTCTTAAAAGTGGGGTAACAGTGATTATTGTTACGAACTCGATGCCAGAATGTGGTTTACGTGTGAAAGGTGTATACATTAATCTGTAGGAACGGTACCCCCGTTGTTGTGGTGTGGTAGTTGGGAAAGGGGTTAGCTCATATGTCGTCCTCGTCACTTGACCGGAGCTCAAAAATTACACAATTTTCGCCATTCGCGCGTTTGCTTTATAGTGTGATGTATAATTCCCTCCCCCCGCACTGCTATGACATACATTTTAATAAGGTCGCTTTTAAATCCTGCCTTCTAAAATGAGAGTAAATATTACTAAAGTCGCAAAAGAAATTTTTTTGTTGTATTTACTTTTGTGAACATACTTGAAAAAATTTTATTAAAAATTCAGTCACAACGTGAAACTGTAAATAGCATTTGTGAGAAATAAAATTAAGTATATCATTTTTTTAACTCCTTGGGTCTGATCAAGCTAGATTGTGACGGTACTTTCATTTTCATGGCAAATATTTTCTATGAATGATACATTTTCATATAGGCATATAGTGTTTAGTGACGCTGATTGCTGTGCCGTTGGGGCCCCTGAGTTCAAATTCGGAAAATGCATGGATCTTATGAATGAAAGGTGCCTTTGCGGCACTGGGGTCCTCTAAATAGCCGTCGAGCCACAAGTCTTCCCCGTGAGGTTGGTGGAAGGAGGAGGTGGCAGCCCTGATCCCAGGATGTTTTTCCCACAAATGGGGGGGGAATCGAGCAAATCACACTTTCACCTGTATTGTGCTCAAAGCTGCGGAAAACGACAGGAGTAAATCAGCCTCTTACCATGGATGAATTTTGTGGGCCTTGATTTGAGGGTAATATCGGTTACTGCCGATCAGGTGGCATAAGTAACAAGCAAATTTTCACCAGAGGGAAAATAGATTTTATACACGGGAATGTATTGCAGAGATGTCAAGACAATTGCAGTTTTCTAACGTATAAAAGAAAGAAAAGGAAAACTACTTTTAATGCGGTAAAAAACTGAACTCTTAAAAATGAGTAGATTTCTTTGAATCAATTGATCAAACCAATATTTAATTCAGCTTGAAAGATATGTTTAAAACAAAAACGTTTCTATTCTTTCCGACCTGTGATTTTATTCTTTAAAAATTTCTCAATATGACTGACTGCGTACAAAACATGAGTTCCTTTGCGGAAATTTTTATTTAATAATTATTTATAAGGGTGGCTCCCCTTCTGTGCAATATGGGGGAATTTTGATTCATAACACAGAAATGCATCAATTTAAGTTGTGGCTTTAGCTTATATAATAAAAATATTTACGCTATAAGCCATTCTCAAAATTTTTTTTGGGTTTTTTTTTCCCAATTAACCAAGATAATATTACCGAAAAAAGCAGCGCCAATTCTCATTAGGCGGGTAAGAATTCCTTACGGGGTGCTTTTGGGGCCCAAAAAGGCCTGTTCTGTTTTTCCCCAAAGTCCGGCTACAGGGCCCCCGGAAAATTTAAAAACTGTCTAGGGCCCTCAGGTCATTTTAGGGGAAAATTTCCCAAAACGTGGGTTGGGCGAACTAAACCCAAAAAACCCCAGTTTGGGGTTTTAACCCAAAATTTAAAAAACCCCCCCCAAGTACCTCAATCCTGAAATAAAAACCCAAAAATTCATTAAAAGGTTTCGGAAAATTTGGCAAAGAACCAGATCCCCAGCTTATACAGTGAATTCCGTTCCTCAGTCTTGGAGATAGCAAAAAATTAAAATACATTCCCCCCGGGGGAAAAACCCCTTGGGGCGCTCTCGCCTGTCGACAAAAAACCCCTTTGGAAATATTTTTTCCTACCAAACCCATCCCCCCTTCGGGGGACCCGGCAGTATCGCGAAAACCCCCCATTAAAAAGGCGGAGGTTATCGCGGACCTTAAAGAACAATTCCTACCAAATCCGTCTTTTGGACGCGGGTTTCCCGCCCAACGCCCCCAAAGGAAGTTTCTCTCCCCCCCCAGGGCCCCCAAAGAAATTAACCCCGCCCCTCGGAATTCTCATTTACGTGAAAGAATGAAGCCTAAAAATCCCCGGACTTGATAAAATTTTCCCAATCGTTGATTAAAATCTCCCCCCTTAAATTCCTCCTTTTATTATTTTCCCAAAAAAAATCAATTTTTTAAAAAATAATTATTTCCCTTCCTAAAAAGCCGTGGTTACCCCCATCTTAAAACCGGAAAAAAAACCCGGAAATCCCCAAAATTACCCCCAAAACTCCCTGGCGGTTTGAGAAAAAGTATCTTTGTGTTACTCCGACGCCTGAATCAATACTGCGCTGCTGAAAATTTCATCACCCCCAACGGTGGGTTTCGCCCCCATTTCTACAGTCCCAACTGCTCGGAAACAAAATTGATTCCAGCGGCCGCCAAACACGAAACCACGGGAAATTTTTTTCTGGACATACCCAAAAGGGTTTTGAAAAAATTTTGGGCCCAAAAATTTATCAAGCTCATACGACTTTTTTTTCCGGCCCCTGATCAAGAAAAATACGGTTTTCTCCCCCACGCTCCTTCAGGGGGGGTTTTGACAAAATCCTCTCCTCGCCTCGCCCAAAAAGGGGGCCCTCCGCGGGGGGCCTCTGCGCCCCCCCCTCTTCACTTTGTCTTGGCCATCCCGAAAAGCTGATCTATCGCATTTCCCTTTTTTGCCGATGATACTGCTATAATTACCCCAGAAAAAAGAGATTCTCTGTTGAAAATCCTCAACCCCTAACCGCCTTTGCAGGGGGCCCTTGAACGGGAAAAAATTAAAGTTAATGCTTCCAAAAGCGCCTGCCTCATTTTTACAAAGGAATCAACTCCCCGGTTTCCCCCCATTTAAAAAAACGGCCCCCCGTCCCTGGGTAAAGTTTGGTAAATACCTGGGGTTATTTCTGAACCCAAAATTAAACCTTTGCCCCCCAAATTGAAGGGAACCCCAAAGGGCGAACCCCCGGTTCACATGCTAAAAAAGCTGGTTTCCCCAAAAAAGAAAACTGCGATCCGGCACTTTTCTGCTCTTAAAACTCCATCATTCGACCCGCCCTGTGCATTCCCCAGTCTGGGGGCCCGCTGGCTTGTCATTTAAAAAAATTGCACACGCTTACAAAAAACCTTTTTTGGGGACAAATTGAAAATTTTCCCTGGTTTATTTTGTGGGGTTAATTTACCGTGATTTTAAAAAATTAAAACCATTTCTACCTTACTTTAAAAAATATCTCTTTAAATTTTTTTAAAAGGCACCCAAACGATCTAATTAGAATTAAACCCTAAAAGGGTCCGGCGGTGCCTTCCCCCAAGAAACCCCCCAAGGGGCCCTTTTGACCAGCTTTTTTAAAAAATTTTTCCCCCAAACCAAAGGCTGGGGGTCAAATTTTATTCAAAATCTTTGGGGTAGTAAATTAAATTGTAATCTATCACAAACTTTTTTGGCCCAAAAAACACTCTCACTTAAATCTTTGTTTTTATAAACCCGTCCCGGGGGTGCGGGGATTTTCTTTCAGGGTCCCGCGGCCCCAAAATTGGGGGAGGGTGACCTCTGGGGTTCTTTGGGGTTTCTCTCGCTTAAATTTTTCCTTTCCGGCCCCAGTTGGGCACGGTCCTTTCCCCCTCTACTCTTTTTTCCCAGGCTAGTTTGGTTTTTTATTTTGGTTATGTTTCTACCCGGGGCCTCTACCCTTTTTTATTTTTCGTTTTTTTCCCGTTAAATGACTTCTGCGTAATCATCCCCTTATACCGGGTTTTCCATCCATTTTTTTTTGGGCCCCCCAAGCTCACGGCAATTTTGCAAGTCGGTTCACCCAAATTTATTAAAAATTTCCTCCCCCCTTTTTTCTGTGGGTTTTGGGGAAAGTTTTTTCCCCCAAAGACACCCTTTTTCCCCGGGAGGGCCCCTTTTTCCCGAACGTCCCAATTCTTTTCCCCCCCTTTTGCGTGGCGGGAACCCCCAAGCCAAAAACCCAGGGAGCTTTTCCCCGGCGCGGGATTTTTAGCAAAAGAGGAAACGGACTTTACAGATACCGTAAAAAACAGCTTGATGTCTTCGACCCCTCCACCTACTAGATTCGGGCTGCTTCGGCTTCAATTATTGACTACGCCCATAAAAAACCGGGAACGGCCCTTTTGCCCTGACTCAATCTCCAAAACTCAGCTCTGACCATAACCCGGTTCAAAGCTACCCCTTCCCCCCCAGAACAATAAATTTGAACTCCCTCCACCTCAATTTAAATACTCCGGGGTTTTCCCAAATACCCCTTAGCAAACCGAAAATTGCTTCCTAAAAGGGGGTTTAACCCGGGGATTGGGCCCCAAAAGTAAAGGGTCTCACAAATTGAGATTCTCACCCCACGATACTGCCTCAAGCCCCCGACCTACTCGGAACCCCCATTTGTAAAAGGTGGGGCAAAAAACCCTATTCAAAAAAAAAAAGGCCCCAGAAAATTATGGCAATTCACCAGACCCCCACAAAAAAACTAAAACTAAACAGACTACAAAACATCATTAAGGAAAGTATTTCATTACAGAAAAAAAGGGTATGGGGCCACCTTACTTCCCTGGACACTGAGGAGGCTCCTTTGGGGAACCGGGCGTTCAGGAAGAGGCCGCCTATCTCAAACCCCCCGGGGGCCCAACGGTACTGCTCTCAGCGACACAAAAAAAAACTGATGTAATTTTCCTTTGCTCGAGGGGCAAATTTAAAAAAAAAGACATTCCGGGAAACCCCCCAAAGACGAAATAATCACAAATATTGTTGTTTCATACCTCCCCTAAACGTGATCTGATCCCCCCCCCCCCTCTCTTCCCCCCGGGTAATTACCTTTTATTAAAAAAAATTAAAATTAAGAAAAGCCCGGGGGAAAAGGGGTGGGTCAAATAAAATGATTAAAAAAACCCCCCTGCTAACTATTTTTTTAAGCTTACTAACATAAAAAAATAAATTTTTCTTAACAAGATCTTCCCAAATGCATGGAAAACTGCAGTTGTGATCCCCATTTAAAACCAGAAAAACCCCAGATCCCCCCGAATCGTATGACCAATATCCCTACTTCCCGGGCCTCTCCAAAAATTTCAGAAAAATCAAAAGCTAGGCTAAATGACTTCCCCAGATAAAAAAAAATCAATTCCGGGCAGCACGGGGGTTTCCCTCCCCGTCTCTCCACTACTCATCAACTTCTACGTGTTGTAGGGAAATTTTTCAAGGGGAAAAAAAAAAAAATAATAATCAATGCACAGCTAAATTCTTCCCCAGACATACAAAAACCTTCGACAAAGTTTGGCATACTGGCCTTCAAAAATCATTCCACAAATCCCCTCCCCCCCTCATCCGCTTCCTAAGCTCTATATTAAGAAGAACCTTCACTGTCAAAATTAACCGCACCTTTCCCAAAAAAAAAACCTATCCGGGGCCCGGGTTTCTCAAGGGTCCGGGCCCATCCTATTCAATCTCTTTTTAATGATATTTAAATTTCTAACACCATGATTTGCATGTATGCAACGATAAAAGCAATACTGAGCAACACAGAAATCTAAATACACTAACAGCAAACATCAATGAACATCTAGCTCACCTTGGGAAATTTTGGGGTTTTCCGTTTGGAAAAACCAAAATTTAAAACCTCCAAGACTGAAACGGGATTCTTCTCCCCCGGGCCCCCCCCTGGGAAAACACCCTTCAAACAAAAGGGCCCCCGGTCTCAACATACCAAGTATCTTGGTGGGAACTATTGATAAAATGCTCACGTTCAGACAACACATTACACAAGTTAAAAAAACTTCCAAAAAAGCTTCACTTTCTCCCTAATAGGTAGAAAGTCTAAATTAAAAAAGACGTAATAAACTGCTTATCTACTCTGATCTTAAAAACCCCTACTCACCCACGCATCTCCCGTCCGGGGGCATGCAGCAAAAAAACCCAAAATAAAAAATCAATCGAAAGCTCCCAAAGCATTGTACGTGAAAAAACCCCCGACGCCCACTGGTATATGGGGAAAAACCGATATCAGAGGGTTCCTGCAATATCCCCACTATTGAACCCGACTATCCGTAAAATTTTCTACCCAAAATTTTTTAATATTATTGACGGGCATGATAACCCTTATTCCGGGTATTCCCAAAATTTCTACTCCCATTTTTTTGTAAAAAAGACCAAAAAATGTCTTGGTAACCCCCATTTAAAATTTAAATTTTCCCCTATTTTCCTTTTCTCTTTTTTAAAACTTTAAAAATTTTTTTTCTGCATCTCGACTCCCGTCGATTCGAGGGATTCCCCAAATTTGGGTCCCCTACTTCTCAAATCTATATATACCCCATTGGAGAACTTTCTGTTGGGCCCAAAAGGGGAAATCTTCTTCCTTCAGGTTCTGATCCCCACCTCCTAAAACTTTTCCCGCTCTTTTTGATTTACGGGTCCTTACCCGCACCCAGATTGGACAGGCGTAGCTCCGCCCCCCTGTCGATTTCACCACTCATATAATTTTTTTTAGCTCTTAAAAAGCTTTTTCTTTTATTATTCTAATCTGTTTTTTAATTTATTAAAGTTTTTTAAATTTTTAAATTTTTCCCCTTAAAATGGGCAAAAGGGAAAACTCTTCACAGTCATCTTTAATTCCAGGATGGGGGATTAAAAGTCCGACAGGACAAGTGCTCCAACAAAAAACCCAACTGTCAGGGCGCGGACTGTCCGCCTTTTTCTCCTTTTTATTTTTTGTTCTGCCCATTCTTTTTTTTTTTTCTCTCACCCTATGTCACCCACATTAAATTAAGATCTTATTTTTTATCCCAAATTTTGATGAGGAGGTACGTCCCCCTTTGGGACGGTTCTCCCTAAATTCCTTTTAATTTCCACTTTTTTCCCAAATCCTCTTTTCTAAACTTAAAAAATTTGGGTCGCCAAGGCGTTTCCGAAAGGGGAAGGTTTTTCAGTAACCATATGCAATATGTTTCCCTCGCGGGAAAAAAAACCGCGTATTTAAAACACTGCATTTTTTTATAATCCCCCAAAAATCATTTTTCTGGAAATTTTACCAGTGTAGTTTGGGGAGTTTTAAAAATTTCTCGAAATTTACTTTGGGAAAAAAATTTTTAAAACAAAATCAGATTTAAAAAAATTTATGCATTTTTCAATTAAGTTAAATTTTTCAGGTTTTTTTTTTAGAGCAAAAAAAAATTTTTATCATTTAAATACAACGGTAAATTTTTTACAAAAAAACAAGGCAAATGTCAAATTATAAGTAGTTTTTTAAATTTTTTCCCTTACTAAAAAGGGAAAATTTTTTATCAATCAAAAATTTTATATATCTTATTTTTTTAAATCTATTATTTGTTTTATCTCTATCATTATCTTAATTTCTAAAAAGGGGATAATCACTCATGTTTTCCCCCAAAAATTTCTTTCCCAAAATTTTTCCCCCATTATATTTATTCATAGCTGATTTATTATAATCAACAAAGTTATTTCCTACTGAGGGTTTTTTTTGATGTAATGGGTTTAAAAGATATAATTTGGAAGTGAATATATACTTGCAGTAGTGTATTATATATACGTATATTACACTTTTGATTACTTTTCTCTTTTTTCGCTTATAGTTTTTCGAAAAAATGGTAATTTACAAAAAAATGTTGATATTACATGTTATTGAATAGTATAAGAAAATTCATTTATGCTCCAAATAATAAAATTCCTTAAGTAAATGTGATGAAAATAAATCCTGAATTATATCCGCGTGCAAAATCTAGAATTCTTAACAACCAAAACATCACAGCTCATAGAAGATCGGAATTATTGAAGGGGCGATTATAAAATGACATCTTATCTGCACCACTTGACTGAACAGGAAATATAAATATATTTATCAAATTAACATATTAAAATTTTAGCATTTTTTATAAAACAAATTAAACAAAAAAAAGCTAAATTTGCTTTTTTTTTGTGTGTAAAATTTTTGTTTTTCCCTTATAACCTGCAGGGTTTTTTATTATTATTTATCAACTTAAAAAAAATTTTTATTACACTCTTGAATTTTTTAAATAAAACACTTTTATATAATTTCTGTTAAAAAAATTTTTATGCCGTCAGAAAGATTTTTTGTGCAAAATTTTTTCTAGGCAAGTATAAGATGTAAGATTTTTTTCAATGAAAAAGAGTATTTTATTTTTAACAATTTATATTTCAGTTTTGAACCTGTCAACTTTTAATTATACTACTACAATTATTATAATTGACTTAGTTTAAATATTCATGTAAATATTAAAATAGAATTTACATTCATAGAGTGATGAGGAGTCAAAATTTATGTGTTCCTTAATTCATTGTTTTCTTATAAAAATCTTTATAAACATTTAAAAACTTGTAAAACTCAAAAACTCAGAAACTATTTTAAGAATATTTTATTATTACTAAAGATTGAACATTATATATATATATATATATATACACATATATATATTAAAATATGATAAATATATTTCTATTATAGAATTAGTATTAAAAAAAAATTATATTTTCCATAATAACCCTTTTTTCAGCAAATTTAAAAGGTTTAAAAAGGGGGGCCAGTTCCCTTTCTTGAAATATCTACTTGCATTTTTATGAAAATGAAAGTATTAGTTATGAATCTTGTTTTTTTTGATCATAGATGACAATTATATTTAGTAATACAGTAGACTTTGTTCCTAACCTTAATTATCCCCACTATTTAAAATTAAAAAAAACTAATTATAATGAGTCACCCTTTTTTTTGGACCTTAATTAAGGTTTAAAGAATAATTTGCTATTAAGTAATATTTTGATAAAGAGAATCATTTGATTTTAATGTTATAAAAATCCCGGGGTAGAAACTTACACCTATCTATTTAGAAATATTATCTTAAATTTTAAAAAAAGAAACTATTTATTACTGATAACATTTTAAAACAAAGAATTTTGTTTTTTGCAATAATTGCTTAGAATACAATTATCAAGTAAATTTATTTATAGATATATTTCTATTTCTAATTAAATATTTTTTTTTATCTTAGTTCATTATTTTATTTAAAATTCCTTTTATTTAGTTTATTTTAAAAAAAATACTTTAAAAAAAAAAAAATTAAAAGCCTTATTTAATTGCAATATATTGATTAGTATATAATCACCCAAGTTTATTTATTTTTTTAATATATTTTTTGATTTTATATATTCTTAACTTTGTTCACTATCTTTTTTTAAAATTTCCCTATATTTAGTTTTTTTTAAAAAAATCTTGTTGTTTGTTTTTGAAAATAAATATCAGGTGGCTCCACGAATTTTCCTTCTCGAATAGGATTCATTTTTTTTAAGTCATTTCGCGTTAGGCGTTTACTTTGGAAGGTTGAATTTTCGATCTCCAGTAATTTTTTTTCCTAAATTCTTTTTTTTTTTTTTTTAAATTTTTTATTGTTATTCCCTCCTTGAGACATTCATTATTGTTCTCTTTTCTTGCTTCATTTTAATTTTCAGGTTTTTCTCCCCCGTGTTGTTTAGGGAACTTTTCAACGTTTTTATTATGTCGAAAGTTTCTCGTACGGGAAGGTTGGATCATAAAGCATTGCTAACCCCAAATTTCCTGGCCTAATTCAGCGACACTTTAAAATCATAATAGGTCCCAGTTTGTCAAAGACTTTTTTTTATCAATTTGTTGTGTCTTTAATTCCCAAATTTTTTTCTGCTTTGCCCGTGGTCTTAGTACTTCTTCACTTTTATTTTATATTACTATATATACATATATATACACGATTTAGATTTTTTCTGAGATTATAGCCAACTTTTAAAAAATGTTAGCATTAAATTTAGTTTTGATTAGAGACCATAGCCAATAAAAATATGATTAATAGCATTTGGTTAATTTCAGAACTTAAAATAAAAATAAGTAGTAAAAAAAAATTGTGATTTCTTTTTAAAAAAAGTTATTATACATATATCATTTTAAGGGTAAACTTTTTTTTATTGTAAAATATCATTTATAGCATACCACATTCAACTGTCATATGTAATATCTAGGTTCTAAAGTACCATTGAATTTTGTTGATAGGATGCAAAAATGAGAGCAATATATAAAAGTTGTTATACTTAGCTCTGTACCAATCAGAATTCCTTTTCTCTCTTGATTATTACTACTTAGTTACAAATAATAGCAACATTTTGAATTTTATCTCATCAAAACAAATCAGATACTTAATTTCTTAATATACATATATTCATAAGAAAATAACCTGATATTTCAAATTTTTAAGATGACACTTTTTTTCTAAGCTCCGTAACAATCAAATTTATATTATTTGAAGACTCTTACATTTCTTAGCATTTTCTTAAAAAAAAATAAATTCTTAGTGTTCATTTTTAAATTTGACACTTCTTTTTTTTGCTAAATTCTAAGCTTATTTTTTTTTTTTTTTGTTTATTGATGAAATTATTCATCCCAATATCTTGATGAAAAATGTTTAAAACTCATTTATTAAGTCATCAAATTCTTTTCTTTTTTTTTCCTGCTAAACATAATTATTAGAAAAATATATTAACCAACTTAGTATAAAATGTTTTAATGCTATTTATTTATTTTTCTGTTCATTTTATGCTAATACATACAAAGTTTAGTTAAATGTTAGGAAATTCTGCAACGTATGCGTATTTTACGTATGCTTTAAAATTTGATTTTTAAAAATTTAAATAATTTTGTTTCACTTTGAATAGTGGCTGCGGTAACCTAGTGATTATGGCCACGAAATCGATGCCGGAATATCAAGGGTTCGAGTCCTGGTGCCACAGAAGACCCACCATGTAGAAAAAGCCGATGCACATTAAATCTGTAAGGGCTCAATGTCCTCCCGTTGTTGTGGTGTGATAGTTAAGAGAGAGTTGCTAGCTCATGTGTCGTCCTCGTCACTTGATCGAGGCTCAAAATTACAAAATCTTTCGCCAACAACCCTCTTGTTGCTTTATAGTGCGACGTTAATGTAATCCTTCCACCTCCTTCTCACTCTCTTGACTTTTTATAAATTTTAATGAGTTTTTTTTTTTAATCCTGTATACCAGTGCTTTTTAAACTTTCAATACTGGTGCCCCCCTTTTCAATCACAATTTTTATCGCGCCCCCCTTATAATAAATTACTGAATGCAATAATAATGAACTTTGATGCTAAAGCTACAATACACGTTCTTAATTATAAACCGTACAAATTAATAACATAAGTATTAAATTTTGTATATGTTACTTTTAAGGTCGACGTCCATTTTTCAAAAACTTCCTTTATCCAACAGATGGCGTTGTTTGCAACTCGGATGACGTCAAAGTGATAATGCTTGTTATCTAGTAACCCACCGTTACTATAGCAACGGGGTGTGGTTTAAAAATGTTTGACAGATGTTTTTGGCATGAGAACGCATGCGCTGTTTGAAAACCTGATCGAGCAGAACAAAACGTCTCGAAGGGAAGGGAGATTGTTATGCTTCGGAGGAGGGGGGTTAGGAAATGGATGAAAGAGTTTTCTAAATGTTTCTGGTTTCTAGTTTATTACTGCCGTACGAAATCGGGTGTGGAGAGTCGTCGTTTTAAAGCCGTGCTAGTGGATTTTAATTTTTTGACGAAGAATTTGGTAGATCTTCAGCTAAAATTTAGCAAAAGTACTTTTTTTTTAAATTTCAAGGGATGTTTTTTTAAATTAATTGTTTTTTAAACCTAATTGTTTGATAGAAATATGCGAAATTGTAATAAATTTTTTCTGCTCATATCTCTTAGATGCAAACTGTATTTGAAATTGCCATAGAAGAATGCTTATCATGGAAACAATCAGCTTTGATTTGAATAACAAATACTTGATTAAATTTTACGTACTATATACTTAGAATTAGAATCAATTGGGAAAAAAATTAAGGGCTTTGGGGGGTCCGGACCCCCAGGACCCCCTTGTGTGCGCCACTGATCTGTTATGATATTCGTCACACATTTTTCCATTGAAAATTGTCATTTAAAGCATTTCATCACAAATACATGTAAAATCTCAGTTCTTTCTATATTTTCTTTTTTACACATTTATTGTAATGAATTTTGAAATTCATTTAAATACTGCACAAATTTTTTTCACTGTCCTCTATTAAATTAATTATATCCATTGAATTACTTTAAAAACTAATTTCTCTTAGTAACAAAAACATTCTTTCTACTTCCCAATCGGGCTTATTAATCGTTCTGCCTGGCATTAGGGGCATAGCTACTGCCGTATCAATGATATGGGGTCCCCAAGCTTCAGAGGCCTCAACAACATGTGTAAGCAAAATATGGACTTATTTTGTCCTACGCTTATAATCGGCTACACTAAAAATAACATTACAAGAATACAAACGCAGATCATGTATAATAAATACAAATTGCTCGTGCCTACTTTTACCGAAATGTTAATAATGCAGATTAGGAAACAAAAAGGAAGCTTAATTTGGAGAAATTAATTCGATGAATATAATAATTTAACTGAAGACAGTGAAATTTGTGTAGTCCTGAGTGGGCCCTGTATTAAAGTTCCTTGGGGGCCCTTCCTAGGGCCCACTCTGCGATTTTTCCTTAAACGTTTTGAGACCCTCAAAGCTTGAGGCTCCATATCATTAATACGGTGGTAACTATGCCCCTGATTGGATATGTAAAACAAGAGATGGAATGCTGTTAAAAAAGGACTGACAAAATTGTGCTCTAGTGAATATTTTCTAAGAAAAATTACATTTCCTTTTTTAAAGGTTCGATTCGCGCTATTGGGTAATTTTTATTATTCTTTCAATTCATTTAATTATTTTCATAATTAAATTTATTTAAAAAAGGTTTATTGAGTATTAAATCATATTTTAGAAAATTATTTGGCATTTAAAAAAATAATAAAATAATTACTGTAATTATATAATTTTCATATCCATATATTAACTTAACTCAGTGGCGCGACAGCTCATGATGGCCAAGGCCTACTGTGCCCAACTTAGTATACGTGACCATGGGCCCTGAGGTGCATGAGCAGATGTGTCGGTCAGGTGGTCCGTCTGACGCGAACCCCCTCCAGAGTTAATTTCCCAAGCAAGCTTGGTACTCACTTTATCAACCCGTTGAAGGGATGAAAGGCTGAGTAAACCTTGCCCAGCCCGGGGTTTGAACCTCGGACCTGTGGTGTGGAAGCGTAATATAATTATTATTAAATAATAATTTTGTAAAAATATGTTATAATAAACATTAAATGATATTTTACATAAAAATTAGTTACAAATTTTTTTATAATGTGATATACAATATATTATAAATAAAATATTATATGTAATATACTAATTCGTTTTATAATTTTTAAAAATATTTAATAAGTCTTTATCAATAAACGAGATTTTCTCTTTTACTGCTACTTCTTAAGAAAACGGTATGTCACAATTAATTGCTAAATGAACATTTTTAATCAATTTTATTATTTCAAAACCTAAGAAGGAGATTGTTAAAATAATAAATATGTTTTATATTTTTTTCTTTTTTTCGTCAGATACGTGTCTAAATAATTTACTAAACACAGTGGAATAAAAAACTATAAAATTAAAATAAAATATATCAAAATGTTTTTTATCAGTAAATGTAAATATATATCTAGGCTTTCCCCCATACTGTTTTTTATCACTTACTTATATATATGTTTAATCGAACATTCAAACGTTCAGAAAAAAGCAATCGTTTCAATAGCTATTTGAAAATTTTTCTTTCACTTATTACTTATGGATTTTAATTAATATATATAGTTTTTTAAAGAATTATTTCTATTATTTCATTGTTAAATTAATTATTTGTTAATTAAAAAGTACATCGTCTATTATTCGGGATTAAATAAATTTTAGAGGCAATTAAATTTAAAGAGAAAAAAAATCTTATTTCATTTGCATATTTTTAAATTTGTTTACTTATATGAGTTATTGTTGACAAATATATGCTTATTTAAAGAAAATTTTTACAGAGCAAAAGTTGGCAACAAAGAAGCACGTGAAGTGATTATATGGAAACATTTGATTATATTTATCGTATGATTATGACGTCACAGGAATTTATGAACCGATTAGCTGGAAACAAGTGTTTGTCATTATTATGCGACTATGAATTTAGGAAATATTGAAAAAAAAAAATCACTCTTCTTCCAGTTTAATCCAAGTTTTTATGACAACTGCTATTATTCAGTCATTGTAGCCTTTCCTGAACTGCCAAATTAGGATAAACAGCGTAGATTGACCTTAATTGATTCTCAGAAAAACTGCTACCCTTGTAAATTTTCATCGAAAAAAAAATATTGTAATTTCATGTAAATGAATGCTTAAAGGAGAATTTAGACCAGTGGTCCGCAACCCCCGGTCCGTGGACCGGTACCGGGCCGCCCAAAGAATATTAAATTATTTCTATTTTATTTAATGGGGTGTATTTTTCTAGTTTTTGTGCGACTTTCCATTGAAATCACTTTACATACATTTTTAGGTGTAACTATATTGTATTCAGAAGACATTAAATTAAAATTTTAAATCAAAACACAATCTATAATATAAACCAGTGGTTCCCAAAGTGGTCTATATAGACCCCCAGGGGTCTATAATGACCTGAAAGGGGTTCACGTCAGCGAAAAAAAATTTGGGGTCCATGAGGTGTAAATGGGGGCTATGATGTTGGCTCTCATTAAACCAAATCAGGATTTTAAGTTTAAAAGAAAATTTAGTCAAGTGGAGACCAGATTTTTTCTATTTAATAGATTTATTTACTAATTTTAATAAGTTTAATCTGCAGTTACATGGTGACACAGCATAAATTTTAGTTAAACAAAGACCATGTCTGCAATTTCGGCTTTAAAAAGACATACCTGTTATTTATCGCAAATTACGGAATATCGTGAGAAAATTTTTAATTACTTTTCGTAGTGAGAAGGAGTTTCAGCGTGGTTGCCAATCTCCAAAACAAAAAAAGAAATGCGGGAAATAAAGTCTGGACAATACTAACTGAAGAGATTTAGGGTTAAACCTGACATGATTGATTTCCAGATGTTGAAAAATTGTTATTGAAGCACCCGATTTATTCCTCCCTTTAAAAGAATTTGTTTGTTGCTTAGTTATTTTATGTATTAATTAAATTTTAGTTTAATTAATATGTTTTTCTTAAGTTTTAAAGACTATACTTCACTTAAGTTAAAAATTTAAATCGTTTAAAGTAAAATCTATACCAGCTGTCAAAAAGACACTTAAATTGGTAAATTTGCAAACATTCTATATTAGATAAGGAGGGGTCTACTCCAAACCAAAAAACATGGCAAGGGGTCTATGAGACAAAAAAGTTTGGGACCCTCTGATATAAACAATCAACATTCTACCCTCAGAGGAGTCGCGGTAAAATTATCATACGTTAACCGGTCCGCAGCAATGAAAAGGTTGATGAACAATGATTTTAGACCAGGGATCCGCAACCCTCGGTCCATGGATCAAATGCTGCCGGACCGCCTAAAGAACATGGAACTATTGCTATTTTATTTAAAGTGGTGCATTTCTCTCGGAGTTGCGCACACTTAAATCACTTTATATTCCACGTTAAAACACTTTTATTCATTTTGGGTGTAACTATATTTCATTCTGAAGGCATATTTATAAATGTAACTAAATTAAAATTGTTAAATCAAAACAATCTAAAATAAAAACAATTAACGTGTCCCACCTTCAGCGGGCCGCGGTAAAATTATCGAACAATGACCTGTCCGCAGTGATATAAAGGTTGCGGAGCACTGATTAAAACGACAGAAATCTCGTCAATTGAAACAGTGTACTCGAAAAAGGACGCAGAAAGGGCTATGTAAAATAATAGTTCATTATCATTACACACACACACACAATAATTCAAGATATAATCTCTCATTAAGTTTCAAAATTTGGTAGAATAGAATATATATATACAGTTACACCCCGAACTTACGTGATGGAGGTGGGACTAAGTCAGGTGTGGCCAACACACGGCACGGTAGTTATAACAGTGGCACGCGAAGACTTATTAAAAAGATTTAAAATTTGAAAAAATAACAATAAATATAATTTTTTTCACAATTTTATTGAAATGCTGTGGTCTCAGATTAAAAAAAACTCTTCAAAATTTATTTTAAATACATTTAAATGAGTTAAAACAGACATTTAACTTGTAGAGAATGCTCCTGCATTGTTGTTAGAGTTGGCTTTCCAAAGCTTTTTTTCACTCTCGAGGTTTTAGAATTTAAGGGAGCGTATTTTTAAAATATCCGGAAGAAAACACTGAACACCCAGTGTGTACTTGTTATTCTAGAACAGGAGTGGCCAACCCAAATGACCTTGCGGGCCACTTCGGAAAAACATTATAATCTCACGGGCCGCACATAAAAATATGTACCTTTATATCAGATTTTGAAGCAAACAAAAAAACATTTATTGGAGGGAAATTTAAAACAGAATTAATTATTATTATTGTTTTCATTATTTTTCATGTATACAGACATATAATATAGAAATGTTTATTTAATATAATAATACAACGATAAAAGCCAATGTTTAAAAATTGATATAAAGCTGCCATTTTCTTTTGAAAAATTACGGTAAGTTGTTTGAATTGATCTTTCGTTACTCATTGTTGAAATTTGATTGTGCTGTCATTCGCAAACGATTAAATATATACATTGCCCTTTATCTTAACCATCTTGAATACTTTTTTAAACTTTAAAAAAAACACACACATCTCTGACTGCCTCTTGCTTTTTGGGTTCTCCAAACAGAAAAGGTGGAGGAGAATTGAAAGTCGTGCACACAGAGAATCATGTACCATCCATAGTAAAGGATATGCATAATGCAATTCGGAATTTATTTTAAAAAAAAGTAATTTATTATAGTAAAATCAAATGTAGCTGTTTGATAAAACAGAAATCTATTTTAATCTAAAGGACATTTCTATTATCAAAAAGGATTTATTTTAAAACAAGAACAGGTAACAGGCAAATACATTGTATATATATATATATATATATATATATATCCTACTACAAAGTGAAAAACTTTAAAAACCTGATATTTAAAATTTAAAAAAAAAAAAGTCCGCAGGCCGCAACTTACGTACTGGCGGGCCACATGCGGCACGCGTGTTGGGACACCCCTGTTCTAGAACAGTGATGGGCGAAACCTATGTATTCATGGTTCAGACACAGAACCACGCAAGTAATCGGACCCACGATTGCTACAGGGTAACTACCGTTTGCTTACGTGGAAGTGATATTATTTAGATTTTCTACTTTGTGTGGATTATTTATGTTCTATTTGTATTTTTTTCAAGCACTGCATTGACACAAAAGCAATTTAAATGCTGTGTATAACCTTCAGTTAGATAATTACAGTTCCAAAGTTATGCAAATGACAACAAATGTATATGAAAGTATGTAGTATTTTAAATAAAGTAGAAGTGTTTAATCAATATCAAATGAAGTGTATAATTTTACTCGCATTTTTTTTGCTGAAAAAAAATCGACAAACCAAAGCAAATAACTATAGTAAAAGCATTTTCTTCGGACGGATAAAATGCACTTTTGTAATATTAT
Source organism: Trichonephila inaurata madagascariensis (assembly GCA_019973955.1). Classification (NCBI taxonomy): domain Eukaryota; kingdom Metazoa; phylum Arthropoda; class Arachnida; order Araneae; family Nephilidae; genus Trichonephila; species Trichonephila inaurata. Next base: position 306,268 of record BMAV01014526.1, read on the forward strand.
GTTCAGTTATGTTTGTAGAAAGAGACTTCCATAGCGCCCATGTTTACCCGTTAAGCCAATTGAATATTTTAAAGATGTTTAATTTTAAAAATACTCAGTTAAAAATTTTTAAACTTAACTCTGATGCAAATGGGCATTAATGACCCATGAGCTAGAACTAAAAAAATATGAACAAAATTTGACCCACGTCTCAAAAAGGTTCGCCATCCCTGTTCTAGAATAAAGATTGGCTATGTGATATAGCTTTACTTACCAATATTATGGGACATTAAAATAATTTAAATTTAAGAAGAAAAGATTGAATTTTTCCTACCCTAGTTGGTCATATACCTTTTTTGTGGACAAATGTTTGCATTTTTTCGTCTTGATTTTTAAGAAAAAATTAACATATTTCACTTAAATGCAGGAACTATCTATCAATATTATTAGTGCTCCGAGCTATGATAGATTTAAAATTTTAGTATCCATTTTTGCAGGATTCTTCAAGAACTAGGTTAGATGATTTTCAAATATCGCCACAATCTTTTCAATTTCTCTTGCAAAATATTAATTGTTTTTTAATACTAGTCCAAATTCAAATGGTTTCCTACAGCAATAAATAAAAAGCAAATATAAGGAATTACAGTCGAACTCTATATTGCAAATTTTTCATACAGCGAACTTTTTCTTGGAACCAAGAATACTTCATCACGATTTTCTTCTGCATAGGGATATTTTACATTTTATCCAAGAAAACTTAACCCCCATTATCCCCTGTTTACTGAAATATCTTCGATATCCCCTTTCACCTCCCTTCTCGGTGGAGTCTCGGTGGAGTAGCGGCGCTTGAGCATGAAAGAAAATTCAATTTTCCGCTAGAAATGGCACCAGCAACCTGCAGAATAACAATGATGTCATTGCTATGATCTACTTCAATGACAAGGCAACCTTTTCCTTTGACCGTGCCGAAGAGGAATGCCCGACGTGTGAGAAACTCAAAAAGTGCTCTTTATTTAACGTTATGCCTTATTTGGATTTTATATACATTTATATATTATTGATGAAAATATTTCACACACTAAGAACTTATAGCCTGTGTTGGGAGTAGTTATCTCGTTCCTTGTGGTGTTCATTTACGATACGTGGCGGTCGGTTGAAAGGTTGAAGAGGTTTTCACAAGTCTTAAAAGGTTGTATCCTTTTATTTATTAATTTGTTTTTTGCTGGTCTCTTCAGACAAGAGGGTTTTTTCCACTTCCCTTGGTTTGATTTTTTAGTAATTTTCAATTTTTATTTTTCCTGGTTTAAAAAAAGATTCAAGCTGAGTCATTCCAGTTTTATCATCACCGATGTTGAGCAACCCTATAAACACTAATATTATTTTAATAATGGAAATCTGTACCTCAAAATTCTTCAGATCTTCTGTAAGGGATGCGGAAATCATTTTACGAGCTGGACAAAAAATTATATCTGAAATCAATATATTAGTAGAAAGTAGTCAAGGATCCTCTCAGATTCCAAAATCCAACCCACAGCTATTACATGCAGAAATAAAGAATAAAATTGCTCGTCATGAGAACATAAAAAGTATGTCTTTTACCTGTAATGAAAATATGATTTCTACGCTAGACCCAGTACATGTGCAGCACAAATATCTCTTGAAAAATTTTAAACGTGTCGGTTATAAAACGAATATCTTTTGGGAAGGAATATCACATCTAGATTCCTAACCTATGGACCACTGATATATCTCTAAATGAGATTGCAAAAAAAACTGGCTAAGAAACCAATAATTTAGAAATAATAGAAATGATTTATAGTGGGACTCGGCAAATACCTCCTCACCTCACAATATTAATCACAATACTCGGACAACAACTTTACCGGAAACTATATAAAACTGTGGTTCATTAATCACAGAATTCAAAATTTTATAGATAAACCCAGACAATGTGTACAACCTGTTTCAGTTTTCCTGCATTCTAAATTAAGATTTTGCCAAAAACTGCAATATGTATCAATCAGGGAAAGTCTGCATTCAGGACAATGTTCTAATAACTGAGATGAATCATTGCAAAGGTGATCACCCAGCGCTACTCAGTGCAATTGCTCTGGAATTTCATAAAGAAAAATGATATTGGAATTGAAATGTGAAACAACATCTTAAGCATTGGGAGAAGCGCGAAGAGATTTCGCAGACATATCAAAACATATCCTATTCTGCAGTAATCCAGAATAATGCAGTTAATCCAAATATGCAAGAATATCTGGAAAAAAAAACTTGAAAACATGCTGACACACACACACACACACACATCTTTTCAAACAATATTAGAAAAGCAAACCTCATTAATTATGGAAGCTTTTCAAAAAACAATGGAATCTGTTCTTTCTCACCTTAGTGTTGTTTTGAAATGGGAGAAAATCAAGCCATTCCCATTGTGAAAAGAAAAAGCTCTAGGTAAATAACAAAATCCTCAATCCAAGGCAAAAACACGTGTGCATCTAGTGAAAGTGATGCATCCAATAACATAGACATAGGATAATTATGGAATTATGATGGTTTTGTGCAAAATACTTTCCTTTTTTCGAATTTTGTTTTGGGGCTAATTATTGCCCTCTCTATTAGTTTATTTTTCTTTCCTCAAAGGAGTGATAGTTTTTCTAGTTAAATTTTTTTCTTTAATATTTATGAATATAATTCAATGGAATTGTAGAGGCCTCAAAATAAATTTTATATGGTTAAATATCCCTCCCTTTTCTGAAGCAGATATCTGGATTTTCAAGAAACCTTTATCAATTCATGATAATATAAATTTCCCAAATAAAACTATTATTTTAGAAAAGACAGAGAAGACAGATCAGGTGGTGGCTTAGTACATGTTCTTCCAAATATATTTCTGCACAACAGATTCATATACAGATCTCAACAAATCAAAGATTTAGAAGTCCTCGCAATTAAAATAGATAAACGAAATATTTCATTTTATATTAAAATATTTATGCTCCACGGGATTTAATATTATATTGATTAAATCTTTTCTTGAATCCTCAACGGCTCCAATATTCATTTTGGTGATTTTAACCTTCATCACCCGATCGTGTGGGGATCGAATCACATCTGCTGTATAGTAATGAATCTTGTTGAATGGATTACTGATTCTAATTTGGTTCTTCTAATACGACTGTTCTACATATAGAAGTTCAGCAGGTACAGCATCATTAATAGATCTCACAGTTTGTTCTTCTTCAAGCATTGCTGATAATGCACATAAGTTTAAGTTTTATGTAGCCTTTTGAAAGTGATCATAGTCCAATTATTAAGCAGAGCTTCTTCAATTCAAATAAGCGTAGAATTTAAAAAAGCAAACTGGCAAGCTGTTAGAACGAAAACGCATTTTATTATAAATAATCCAGAAGTTTATTCTGAGAATCTCTCCGATAAGATATCACAAGTTACTACACAATATTAGGGAAATAAAGCTGAATAGACTCTCACCATGGTGGAATTAGTACATGTTATAAATTTTATAAGTTTCTAAAAATATTTAGAAGAGAGCTATTAGGAGAGATTTACCTGAATTATGGATCAGATATAAACAATAGGTGAGCAAACTTAGATTCCAAGAATACTTAAAAATGCCAAAGAATGTATCGACAAAATATGCAACAATATTTCTAATCCCAAGATGTTTTTAATATTCTGAAAAATTTTCCACAGTTACTGATTAATCACGATCAAAACTTAATATTCTTCAACTTAATAATAGGTTTATCACTCATTTCAATTGGCCAGGCAAATATGCTTGCAGATTAGATTTTGCATCTAAAAATGCCTATCATGAACCACTTCCCTTTTTGATTTTCAACGACAAAAATAACCTTCTTAATAAACCATTTTCATATTTCTTTTTTGAATTGCATAATGCAATAAAAATCTCAAAAACACAACTCCTGGAGCTGATCATACGGCAGCAACTTTCTTTAAAAATCTTGATCAAAATCAACGTAATGTAATTCTTAAGATATTTTCAAAATTATTTGATAATGCAATTGTTCCAGATTTCTGGAAGCATGCAATCATTCTCCCGATTCCAAAAACCATGTAAAGATAAACTAAGATGTCTTCTCCTACAGACCAATAGAAGGCCTGACTTCTGTATTTTCAAAAACTTTTGAGAGAATTTTAACTAATCGGATTTCTTTTAATATTTAACTAGCTAAGAAAAGAAAACTTCATCCCCAACACACATTATGGTTTTCCTTGTTCTTTTAAAGATAAAGAAGTGCTACTTATATATCTTGTACATAAGGCACAATGAATGCAAAATTACAGAAACAATTTTTGTAGGAATAAGTTTAGACATTGTGCATACGATTCTGTTTTACGTGGATGGTCTTATTTATCAATGCGTTTACAAATTGGTATAGCAGGAAACATAGCAAATTGGATGTACATAAATTTCTTCTCACATCTCGAACTTTTCAATTAAAATGGAGGGGGTTATTTTTCTCCCCAAAATTTGTCCTGCAGGGTCTGTACTCAAGGCAGTGTCCTATCTCCTATTTTGTATACCATTTATATGAATCGATATTATTTTTGATAATCTTTAGAGTCGGAAGTTGAATCAAGTTCCGGCTTATGCCGATGACATATTTATATATTTGGGTGCCTATGCAACCTCTTTTACGATGTTATTTGCAAAAATATGGTGAATACACTGGAAAGAATTTCCTCAGTGTATTATTGGAAACTGAATTTAAGCCCAGAGAAATGTACAATAGCTGAATTATCAAACAAAAGAAATTATACTCTTCCTAATATTTTGATAGCTGATTTCTCTACAATGGCAAACTTCTATTAAATACTTAGAGTTTTTTTTTCTAAACGCTGTCGTACCTCTTATATTAAAATCAACTAAGTAGTAAAGCTCTGAAAAGGATCAATGCACTGAAGGGTATGGTGACATAAAATATTATGGGCCGAGATCAAGAGAGATATATCTCATCAATTTAGTTAATACAGCATGCAAGTGTTTTTACTACATTTGTCACATTATAAATAAATGGTCTGAAAATCAATTAAAAACCTTCAATGTTATCTCAAACTAAAGCCCTCCGGAATAGCCTTAGGGTTCCCTACCTTTTGCAAATATTGAAGCATTAAAGTTATTAACAAGAAATTTTCGTCAACAAAATTAGAAGATTGGCAAACAAGTTTTTTATTACTCAAATCCTAATAGAGCTTTTTCTCCCTCTTATTACAATAACCCCGAGACAAATACGAATCTTTAATGTTTTGTGGAAAGAAGATGAAATAAGTATCATTGAAAGGTACTTCATGATTTAAATGTTGATGATGATCAAATTATTTCAATTCCCATATTAATCACCTTTAGACCTTCCATAAAATATATATCAATAGTTTTAAATTTCAAGATAAAAACCTACCGGATTTCCTGCGTAATAAAATGTCGGCCTTTACAACGATCGAACAATTTCAAAAGTTTTTATTATCGCCAATACTGATGTTTAAAAATCTACCAAATTACTTCGCGATAGCAGGTATATCGCACCTTCATTTGCTTACAGAATCAACCATTACAACCTGCTTTACTGCAGAAGCTGTATTTGTCGTTTTAGATATATGATCTGGTGGATTCTAATGTAAATTTACTTCTCTTGTCGGATAGTCTTTGTGTTCTTCTTGCGCTTCAAAATTACCTTCCGATCAAATCCATAAGGTGTATCTATAGACCTGCTAATAAAATTCTCCTTACATGCTATCTAACTACATTAATCGTAGTTAATTCTGCTTTGGATTCCGGACATTCAAAATTAATTGGAATGAGCAAGCTGATAATCTCGCAAGATCGGTCACGGAGTCTTCAATGTTTACATTGACCGGATTGCCTCAGAAGACATTCATAAAAATAGTATATCGAAATAGAATTCAAAAATCAATGAAAATATTACTTTAAGCAAATATTTTCTTTTGAAAAAAATGGGAAATATTCCACCACGATATTATTTCAAAGTGACAGAGAATCGAAGAGAAGAAATTTTAAGCACCTCGAATCTTCAGTGAAATGATTATCACCCAGGCCTTCTACATAAATTTAACTTTTGGTATAGGATAATGCAATGTGTACCACATGTAATTGTATTAATAATGATTTATGTAGCAGATATACTAAACTGTAGTATACTAGACATCGGTGAAACAACCTCTGGTCTATTCTTCATATTGGATCCACATTCCACTAATATCAATGCTTAAAGATGTTTTGAAAAAGCAATGTATAAATAACAAAATCAACTTTTAAGAATCTTTTTAAAGGGAATGAAATATTTTTAGTATTTACTAATCTATTATGCTTTTTCTCATACTTTTCTTTCTTTTGAGGGATCTGCAGTCTGTGTTGCCTGGGAATCCCCTCTTCCTTCACCTTTCAATCAATCAATCAATATATTTCACTAACGAAAAATTCGCGTTAAAATTTCTGACAGAGTCGAACATTGTGTGCTATAAAGGTATGAAATTTATATATGCAAATAAGATTATATAAATATATTATTTGGGATTTTTGAGTGAATTAATGATTTTTTGTGTCTAATTTTGTCGTTAGATAGGGTAAAATTAAACTATTTTCGAATGTTTTTCACCCCAGCTTCAATTACCTCTATGATTTTTTGAGAACTGTGTGTGATGTTATAATAAAATTTAGATAAACCCACAAGATCGTATGAAGATTGATGCTTTGTATAGTAGGTGTTTGGCTTTCAAATATTCCAAATAACAATTATTAAGTCTTATGTATATTTTTCTCATTGCTTTTATCAAAGTTATGAAATTTCAACGAATTAACTGTATACCATTTTTTTCTTTATATATTACTTATTTATATGCCTTAAGTTTTGAATGTAATTTTTAGAGCTATTTTCAGCACTATACCTTTTCTTGAATACTGTTAATATTTCATGAATTATATGACATAAGAATGTTTCTTGAATTAATAATGTATCAGAAAAAACTCCCTTTGATTCAGCATGTAATTTGTTGTAAATTTAGCAATAACTTGTAACATCTAAACTTTTCTCTTTTCTAAACTTCATTGAATGAATGCAGTAAATAAATCGGAAAATCTAAATTTTATTTTTCTAAATATATTATGGGGAAGTTTTAAATTAGTGACTAAGTAATTTTGAATGATCAATGTTATTATAGCATAATATATAGGAGATTTTTATATACCTTAAAATCTGGCGTGTAAAGCGCACTGCTGTGTAACGTGCACTTATACTTTCAAGCTGCAATTTTCAATTTTTAGGTATATTCGCCATATAACATGCACCCTCTCTGTTACGAAGAAACCTGAAATGTACATGCACAATGCACTAATCTATTCAAGGTATTATTCAAAGTTTTAGAAAAAAAATAGTGTACTTCTAGAACTACAACCCTGTAAGTTCAAAAGGAATGTCATTTCTATTAGATAAACAGTATTTCGATGTATGTAGAAGCCTAATTTTTTTGTATGCTCAATTTTTTTTTTATTTTTAAAGCTCTCATTTTCATACCTGGCGTATAATGCGCACCAGTAAATTTTGATCTTAATTTTTGTGTTAAAAGTGCACATTATTCGCTGGATTTTTCGGTACTTAAAGATGTATAATTTTTTTAAGATTGTATATTTAAATTGCATATGATCAATTATTTTCAATAATTGATCACATAATCATATCATGTAATATGATTATGTGATGTGATTTAATTAAAAAATTTTAATAAAAATTTTATGTTATAAATAATAATTAATTTTATGTGATCATGTATCATTTTTCTTGTTTTCATGAATTTTTTGTCAAAGTGTAGAATAGGGGGCTCCTTGGTGAAGTCTTTTTTGATGACCAGAATCAATCACCAAACTACTTATATGTAGCAATGGGTGTTCTGAGACTAATGAACCAAAGTCAAATTCATTCTGGCATCTAGATAAACATTGCCATATTCAGAAGGCCCCTTATTCTACACTTTAACCACTGAATAATATAAAATTTAATGTTTCGAAAATAGTTTAATTAGGCATTCAGGAAAATACTTTCTTAATCTAAGAAAACTAAGTAAATATTACAAATAATTTTAAGATTTTTTTAAATTAAATATTATGAATATATAAACTACAATGTTAAAAATAAAATTCACATCTATATTTAAAATATATTAAAAATGATCCACCATTGAACATGCTATGTCTTATTCGGTGCTAGTTTGATATCGGGGGTAATGTCGCCAAGTTGTTTTTTATGTTTGCCAAGATGAGCGATAACATTACAATATGGTTACCTGAATATTTTTATCGTCTGTCGATGTGGTTGCCATGGGGATAACGTATATTAGCAATAACTTGTATTGGTTTTTTCCTGCTGTAACCCTATTAATTTCAGATGATTTCAATAAAAATTTCTAATTTCTGTAACAATTTAACCATTTTCAGTGTAATTTTTCTATTGTTTGCGTCTTCTATTTAATTCTGTGCTATTTTTGAATACGGATATTTCTAATATGAGTGAGTACTAGAATATTTTTCTTAGAAGAATAAGTGTTGTGCTTTTAATTATCGCTATAAATCGTTTGTTTTCGTTTTATTCTATGCTTTAAAAATGTTTTTTTTATATTCTTTATTTGATGAAATTCGTTGAAGGAACATGCAGTGCAAGTTTCATATTGCAAGCTTTCACTATTTTGTAATTAGAATTCTTAATTAATTTTAACATACATTATGTAATTATTTTATTCATAATGTAATACAAAAATGGAATTATTACTATGTGTAATAGTCATGTAATATTCGTTATTTATAATTGTTTCTTTTAACATTTATTTATAAATATTATTACATATTTTGTTATTTATTTGTAATTAATATTGTTATTTATTTATAACTATTTTTGTTGTTTATTTATAGCTATTCTTATGTTACTTATTTATAATTATGTAATACGAGTAATCTTATGCATTATATTTTTTTACAACTCGACGATTATTCTTTTTTATAATTACTGTTAAATTATATTATATGATTATTATTTCTAATAACTGTTATCAAATCGTACTATATGAATATTATATATAATTACAATATAATAATATATTATTATATGCTGCTTATAATACTATTATTACTACATGTTACTTTTTATTGCATATTATTGATATTCCTTATTGAGTGATCTAAGTTATTCTCAATCTCTTCCTATATCCTTTATTTGAAATACATTTCAATGTATTTCAAAACAATTTTGTAAAATTATTGTGTATCATTAAATTACCGCTAGGCCGCCATATTGGATTCCAATCCAGCAACAAGAAGCGCTGCTTGACGCTATTACCCCCAATATCAAATTAGTTCCTCTTATTCTCCTCCTTCTCCCCATATTGCCTTGGTTATATTGTAAAAATATTTTATTCTTTCTAATGTAGCATTTCCTTAAGACTGAATATTTTCATGTATGATGTTAATTAAAGATGCAAGGTTATTGGTAATAAATAATTTTAAATGTATGTATTGTGAATAATATCATAGCTGTCTTTTAGATAGAGCTGTTTTATTTATAAAGCTGTTAAAACTGAAGTTTATAGATTTAGTTATTACAATTTCTATTAAAATGTTATTTGGCTATAAAAGGCTGGAAAAGGTCAAAAGGAAAGAGGGTAAAAGACTGAGGCAGACTTGGAATACAGTTCTAATCTTCTTGGTTCTATTGAGAAATATAAAATAACATGACATGAGTATACTATAATCTTTTTGAGTTACATAAGTAATTGTTTTACAAAAGCATATTTCCATAGAAATGCATCAGACTCTAGAAAGGGTTCAATGTGATGTCCTCTTTACTGTTGTTAATTTCTTTCACTTTGGGACCATTCTAGGTAACTAGACTAAGTAGACCAGTGATACTCAATGTGCAGCCTTCCAGGTTATTATGAGGGGCCTGGTCATAGCCCATTGCAGTAAGAAATTCAATAATTTAAGAACAATGTATTAAACATTTTTTTTGGTGTCTGGTACATTTTCTTTTGTATATTTCAGCAAAGATCTTGTAGTTTGGTGATATTTTGAACATTAAAACTTTTCTGCTTATGTTTACTAACTCTTATTTTTTATTTTCTATTCTTCAAACATTATTGCATAAAGATGTGTACTGTCTCAATCCAACATCGTTCAATGATTCCTCCTTTTCAATTCTGACAAAAGGTCTGTAAATGTTATTTTCTCCTAAAAGTTGAAAGTATTTTGAGTAGACAGATACAATATGGAAATAAAACTGATTTGGTAGTCACTAATTGTCTCATCTCTCCACATCTCCATGGTTTCAGATGTTCCATCAGATTCTTGTTGCACACAATAACATGTCCTTCGTGCTGTATGTGAAACCCCACACAGTTAACTCCCATAATTCTGACACAATTCTGATATTACTTTAACAATACTTCTCTCAAAGTTAAGGATATCAATAACTATACCTAATCCTAGGGATTTATGTATGTCCTTGCTTTTGCTAAATGCCGACATACTGGACACATTAATGATTTCTTTATTTTTGAGAGAATAATTGATTTTTATGTAAGCTTCTCTAGCTGCTTGACATGACATTTCAAGCATTTTTCTTCACTTTGTTTTTTATCTATAAATTATGTAGCACAGGGCTAATACTTTTTATCCATTGTTGGCATGCTTAGCAAAAAAGAGGTTCCAGAGCATTCTGACCTCTGCTAATGGATGATAAGACTTGCTTTTTTATTTCATGCATGTTTTTTCCCTCCTCTTGGAAACTTGAGCAAACAGTTCCATAACTTTCATTACAAGACCTGCATTAAAAATTCCATTTTTATAAAGTACCTCATGGAATGGGGTGTTTCACAGGAATTCAATGCAAGCAGCCTTTTTTTTTACAAGGAACCCTTTCTAGAATAATTCAGAAAAAAGCCTATATCTTAAAATGTGATTTACTTTGGGTTAAAAAACTGTTATATAAGTGTCCAAAAGTTGTCCTTGCTGTAAGATCTCAGTATTGCATTTTTTAAATCAAAAGTTGGTACAGTTTCAGATGATTTATGCTATTGCTTCTTTTTGTTTTCAGATGACATCTTTCTGCTTCTAGTATGACAACCTTAAGTTTTTCTATACCAGGCTGTTGTAAGAACCATGCTTATTGCTTTAATCAACAAGTAAAATCCAAAATGATTTTTAGTTCTGAAAAGAACTATTAATTTTAATAAAATCAACAATAAGTTTGAATAAATTTGAAAAAAATTGCACACCCAACAGTTGCATTGTTGGGACAGTTTCAGATGATTTCTGCTATCACTTCCTTCTATTTTCAGATGAGATCTTTCTCTTTCTAGTATGACAACCTTTAGTTTTTCTATATCTGGCTGTTATAAGAATCATGTTTATTACTTTTATCAATAAGCAAAATCCAGTGTGTTGAAGACCAGGATAAAGCCTTATGCTTCGAATGAACTTAGAGAAAGTTGGATGGTTTCAGAACATATGGGACGAAATTAAAAATTTTTCAACCAATTGAATGTGTTCTTTTGACTTTTATTTCCTAATTGTAAAAAACGTTTTTAAGATTTTTTTTAACATTGTATTTAGAGCAAGTTAGCATGAAATGTTCCCTAGTCTCAGGAACTTCACACTCTGAACACAGAGGATAATAAACAAATTTGATTAAAAATACAAATCATGCAATACTAACTTTTTAGATTGAATCTTATTAATCAAAACATGTATATTTATTAATGTTGCATTATAAAGCAACTTAAAGGCTATTGGCAACAAATCTTGGAATTTTGAACTATGTTCAAGTAATAAGGATGACACCTGAGCTGGCACCCCTCTCCAAACTACTACACCACACCAACTGGAGGCCTTTGAGCCACAACAGATTGAATGTGCCTCAAATCCTGTACATGGTGAATCTTCAGTGCCACTAGGGCTCAAACTTATGACATACTTGGCCATGAGCTCATGATCAAAAAACCACTATGCTACCACTGCTACTCAAAATTTCTATAAATTTGTTGTTTGCCACTTGAGTGTTCCAATAATCAAGAAAGGAAATAAAATTAAAAATTTTATATCTTCTGCTCTTTGTCCATTCTTCATTTTTCCTTTTATATCATAGTTTTTTTTTTATATAAGAGTCACTGGCATAGTTAGTTCTGAGTGGACCCTGTATCAAAACTCCTTCGGGCCCTTTTTCAGAAAAGAAAGCCCTGTTAGTGGTACTGTAGTTACACATTTTGGGGGCCCTGTATCATTGATACGGCGGTAGCTACGCTCCTGATAAGAGTGGAATTCTTTCACTGAAATCCAAGGGATAATATAATATTTGAAGGATCTGGAGGAGCTTTAGCTAACTTAACTTCATTACTCACAATTCCTTTGGGTACAGGGACCCAAATGAATATAATTGACTGAAAAATTTTGAGAATTTCTTGCAAGGTGAAGCTTAAATTCAAAACTATTTTCTGTATTTAATTTTTTATTGATATTTTGGAGACTTCAGAATGGATAAGTTGTCAGTAAGAATGACATAACTGCCTGCTTCTGTGACCCAATACTTTTAAAGTAATTCATGTCACAAGAACTTCAACTGTAAAAATTAATTTTGTTTTCTTTCTTTCACACACACACACATACATTCATACACACAGTAAAAAAAATGCTGCATTCCTTTCATAGGAATTAAAATTCCTATTGATGTTTGTTTAGTTTTTTAGAACTATAGACAACAAATAAATAACAATAATACTGATCTCAGGCTAGAATACAGTTAAAAGTCTTTACCAAGATCCTGTTCTTGATAATTTAATATTTGAAAAATTAAATTATGAGGCTTTATCAAACAAAAAATCAAATTTTGAAATATATGACTGCTTTATTTGTATGACAGTAGAATGTAAACAAAGGACAGTGATCATAAATGAAATGAAATTGAAACTACCCTTTAATTCAGTAAAAAATGTATAAAACCAAAATTTTTGTATGTGTGCTTAACAGAGAGATTTGTTGTATTAAAATAGAAGTCAAAAAATGTTTTTCAATATTTCAATCAATTTTCTACACTTTAAATGTCTACTATAACTTTGGTCTTATAAAGTTTTTCTCCTATTCTTGTGTAGTGGTCCAAGTCAAATAGTTATATGTATGTGACCCGGAGGGAAAAAGGTTGAGTACCCCTGAAGTAGACTATCAAATTTTGCTTAAAAATATAACTTAATTCAAGTTTGATTATCTAGGAGTTGTGATTTGGGAAAATATTAAGAAAAATGCTTGTAGAGCACAGCAGAGTACTGGGTCTTATAAGCCAAGCAATATGTGCAGTTTCAAAAGGAAGATGGGGTTTATACGTAAATGTAAAGCTTGGGCTGCACCTTCAGATTGAACCCTTATTTTCAATGCATGTGTTTTATTTACTTTAAGTAAATTAACAATGAAAGACACAAGTAACAAACATAGATGATCAGAGATGTCCTTTGAATTTTCAGGTAATCTTGAAAGTTAAAATGTAGTTCAACTATTTATGAATGTATTAACCACACTTTGTTCTAGACATGATAAAGATAACAGTGCAAAAGTTCCAAAATGTTTTGTGAAAAAAATTTTACTTTATTGAATGAGTAGTGATGCATAAAAGTGGTAGAGTTCATAAAATCCTTTATGAGCACTGTATAATATTAGTGCTGACAATTTTTAATTTTGAAAAGCTTTTTTGAATTTTGTTGTTTGTTCTTAAGCTAACATATTGTAATGTTTTTTACAGATTGTGTCATTAGAAAGTACTATGAAAAAAAATATGGTTTCTTTAAAATTCAAAATAGAATTACTATCTTAAATTATTTAATTTCTCCTCCATTGCTGTGTCTGGATAAGTGCAGTTGCTTTGTTTTCACAAAATTTGCATGATCATTGGCTTAGGAGAGAAAAAATTTTACTAAACATGTTAACCTATATGTGTATTATTACACATATAACTTTAATAACTATGAGTTTTCTTCTTGTTTTCATGTAACATTCAAGTCATAACAATAGATCTATCATCCATTCTGTGGATGACTTGGTACATTTAGAAATTCTCTCATTTAACTTTATTTATACTGTGATTGCTGTGTTGTAGAAGTTTGGTAAGAGAGAGGTGTGAGCTTGAGTACTTTGTCGTTTGATAATTGCTTAAAATTATGAGGCACAACAATAATCTACATGTTGGCTGTAGTGGGATGTTAGTAAATAATAAATCAGTTAACTATATTACAGAGAACCTAGCCATTGTCCATTGTTTTGAATATGTGACCACAACAGCCAAGTGATCATGGTCGCAAACTCGCAGCCAACTTTGACTAGTCATGGGTTTGAGTCCTGATACCATTGAAGACCTGTTGTGTTTAGGGGCAGATGCATGTCAAATCTGAGGCTCCAAAGGGTTGTTTGGAGAGAGGATGCCAGCTCAGTCCTTGGTCATGTGACCATAATTTAAAATTAAAAGTCTATTGCCAACAGCTCTTCTGCCCTTGTTACTTTATAGTGCAGCATTAATAAACACTCACTCAAAACTATTCAAAAACTTCAACTTTTTAAACTGTTACAAGAAATATATTTTAACAAAATAGATTATTTAAAATTTTTTAATGCAGCAGCTGCTGTGCTATGTAGTATGTACAAGGTCTATTCAAAAAGTATCTGACCTTTGGCCAGAAAAATATCTTGGTTACTTTGCTGGTTTAGGATCCTTATCAACTTCAATGTAGGTCCCTTGCACCTTCACACACTTTCAGCCCAGCATTCCTTCCATTGCCAAAAACACTCCTGGAAGGGTTTTTTTTTGGAATGATGTTCAACTACACCATCACGTTCTGCATTATCTCATCTCTACTCTAAAAATGGGATCCTTTCAAAAGCATTTTTATTTTTGGGATTGCCTGAAGTTGCAAAAAGCCAAGTTCAGTGCTGATAGTGTCCTGTAGGTCCTGTGCAACTGCAAGACCAAGTTTTTCTGTTCCATCAACATATGCTTAGGAACAAATTTTATTGCCATTCTGCACATGATTATACACAAAATTGCATGTAGAGAACCTGTACTGATTTCAGCTTGTTTAGCAGTTTCTCCTATGGTTAAATGATGATCTTTCATTATCAGATTTTCCATCTTTTCAACAGCAGCTGCATTTCAAGTGGTTTGTGCCCCTCCCAATTTTCGCTCACTCTCTACTGACGTTCAGCCACTTTTGAATCAGTTAAACTCCTTAATTTTTGTGACCCCCATATTATCATCTCCAAACATTTGTGAATCTTGCAAATTATTTCACTTAGAAAATCACCAAGCTTTTGACAAAAAATTTAATGTCTGTACCTTTGCTCAAGTCGTTCAGTCATCTTTAAAGAAACAAAAATTCGACAAAAACATATAACAGCACCTCTCTCAACTTCCTGCAGTACACTGGAACAAGGGAAAAAATTCTGGCATGTGCATTAAGCTGTTACCTTCCACTGTGCTCAATGGTACCATTTTAGAATCTCTGTATGCTGGAAAATTCAAGGTTAGATACTTTTTTAACAGACCTTGTATATATATAATATATATGAAAGAAATTTATATAATACATCAAAAACAAGAAGTAATAGATAATGAACTTAACAAGAAATAACGTAGTAAAAATATAAAAGCTAAACATGAAGATCAAATTTATAGAAAAATACAAAAAAGAAATTACAAAAAAGAACCTAGTGAGTCAGAAAGCAGTTTCAGACTTAGGACCAAATAAGTGGGGTTAAACTAGTTTGAAGGCGCCAACCTTCCCCCATTGCAACTTGGTAGGAAAAACCAAATAAAATGAACAAAAATTCAAAGTATATAAAAACTCACAGAAAGTATGATAAAACCACTGACTACTATTCTGCAACAAATTCTCCCAAAATCTTAAAGCAGAAAAATCCTAAAATAATTACATAAGAAAAGTAGAAAAATCCTAAAACAATTACATAAGAAAAGTATTTATCAAAAAAGAATTTAACAAAATTTTTTACTCACAGAGCTTTTTCCAAGAGAATCAAGAGTCTTGAAATTAATGGAAAGCAATTATTCGCAGAGTTAAAAAACCTGAATATACATAAACGCATCTTTTAAACTAGCCAGCAAAGATAGATACCAAAAGAGATGACAATCAAATTTGGTAGGCTATGAATTGGGTTGATTGTCAAAAATGTAAATTTGCTAGGCTCTAATTTGGTTGGTTGTCAAAAATGTGTAAGATGTTCAAGATGTGCGTGGAAAAGATGTAAACTGTAAGAAGAGTGTTATGATATAATCTTCACAGCAAGACCACTAACATGCTGACTTTGAAATCCTATTGTTGTGTGGTAGATTTGGAATTAGAAGTAGCAAGACGATTAATGTATTTGTGATGAATATAAGTTCTTAGGAAGTTAAAAGGGTATTCATGATTTAAACAACATTGAAATTTTTTTTTGATATTATTGAATTTATCTATTTTTTGGGTAGTTAAGTTATTTCTAAATAAAAAATTCAAAATAATATTTCTGTAAATTGATAAATGCAAATTACTATTCCATACAGGAATTTTAATTACATAGAACTTAAAAGAATCTCTTTTGTCAAAAATGTTACTGACTACACATTATTGTTAGTAAGATGCAAGTCTAAATCAAAGAATTCAACCATATTAGAGTTAAAGTTAGTTTTAAGGAGGTTGAGATAGTCAGGGTAGAATGTAATATTTGGTTTGTATTCTCTATTTTTACCAAAAATGATTAGATCATCTATATAACGATAAATCAAGTAAGAATCATTTACAATATGATCAATTCAAAAAAATGTATATATATAATTTGCATATAATTATTACTGTTATTATTATATAAATATTAATGCTTCTATTCATATTAAATAAAATTAAAATTAAAGTTTTTCATTATATCTGAATTTCATCAGATTTTTTTAAATGATCATTAGCTAATATAATTTCAACTTGAAATTGTCAATATTGCCTTTCTTTAGTAAAAGATTGGCATGCTTAGTTTAAGAAGGTTTTTCCTTTTCCCAATGGCTTCTGTTCAAATACTTCATTAGGATACATGTGTTATATACATATATATAAAATGTGTCTGTTTTTAATTTGTTTTTAATTTATATTTCAGAATTTGATATCATGACTGATAATGAAAAGGATTCTTCTGGGTTATCTAATTCTCCCCATATTGGAGGACATAAGGTAATATTTTTTAAAAACTGCATTCAAATAATTTATATATTTAATATAAATTATTTAAAGAATAGAGAGAGAATAAAAAATAAGTACTGTATTATAGTTTAATGTTTCAATTTATTTAGAATTAAAAAATTACAATATTAAAGGTATCTTTTTTTTCCCAACCAAAATTACAATTGGAAAAGTTCTTTTAACTTTCCTTTTTTCTTGAAGATCTGTAGATTTTAAAATTTTTTAATAATAATTTAAGTTAAATTTTAAGATTTTTTTGATAGATAATTTGAATTAGTTATAATTTCTATGAAATCTTTTTTTAAAGAAATTAAGCATAGATTTGTTTAAAAATTTGCATAATTATAATGATTATTTTTCTAATTGCAAGAGAAAGCTTCTGAAAAATTTAATCCTATCCTCAAAACTGTTTATTCTTTAAAAAATTTGTATTTTGTCTTTATAAGAATTATTCTTAATATTTTTGAACTCCAGAAACATTATCAAATCTGTTGGCCGTTTTGCATGAAAGAGCATTCAAAATAGCTCAAACTCATATGCACTGATGGGAAAAAAATTCCCTACATCAAGAACCCATCATTGTAGACTAGTGAAAGGCAATACATTTGTCTCATTGACATATTTAATTTATTAAGATTTCAAGATCACAGGTTATTGTAAGTTCAAGGAAAGCCATTTCAAAAGTGTAGTGATGGTATTTTAATAATCAGTGTAACTATCAGATATCTGAATGCAAACATACATGCATTGTGTTGGTGTCTTTTCTTCTTTTCTCAACGTTTTATTCAATAATCTATATAAAAAAAAGTATTGCTAACATAGAGCGAATAGCCCATACAGCCTCTTTCAATTCTTTGTTTTTACATTCTCCTGCGTAAACAAAGGTACACACCTTATAATTTAAATAGTGCCATCTAGTGGCATACATGAACCCTAACACACTCCCCTATCAAGAAATTATTCTTGATGTAGAGGAAGTTTACATAGTTTATGAATTGGTTTTTAAATAGACTTTTAACAGTTCTCTTACTACACCATCCTTACCTGGATGGGTTTCAATTATCTTACCTAAAGGCCAGGTTGCTGGGGGAATATTATCCTCCTTAATAATTACAACTTCTTCAACTTTAAAATTATTGTTAGATTTCCATTTACTTCTGTTTTGTAAATTACTCAAATAGTCAATTTTCCACTTTCTCCAAAAACTTCATTTTTTGGACAATATCCCAACGAGAACGAAGAGAAAGTTTATCATCATTGGTATGCTCAGGGGAAGAGATAATAACCTCACCTATGAGAAAATGAGAAGGAGTTAAAATATTAAGACTGTCTGGATTATTGTCACATGAGAAGGAGTTAAAATATTAAGACTGTCTGGATTATTGTCACAATCCAAAGAGACTAAAGGTCTTGAGTTCAGAATTGCCTCTACTTATGTTAACAAAGGGCTGAACTCCTCAAAGGTTAAATTTGTGTTACCAATGACCCTTTTTAAATGGTACTTAATACTCTTAACTCCTGCTTCCCATAATCCTCCAAAATGAGGACTCATTGGAGGGCTAAAATGCCACTCTATATTAACTTGAGATAAAAAGTAGCAAAAGTGTTCATTTTCACTAAGTTTTGATACAAAATTAAAAATTTCTAACAATTTTCTCCTGGCACCAACAAAAGTGGTACCATTATCACAATAAATGTGCTTAGGTGCTCCTCTTCTAGCACAAAAGCATTTCAATGAGGCAATAAAAGCCTCGGAAGTGAGATCACTCACTAGTTCTAAATGTAGAGCTTTGGTAGCAAAACATACAAAAAGAGCTATATATCCCTTAGTAGACTTTGCTCCTCTACCTCTATACCTTAAAATATTGATAGGGCCAGCATAACCCTTTATCTACCGATGGTACTTATAAGTACCACTCACTTTAAAATTACATAGAATAACCATTTTTACGAATATCTTGACGATACTTAACAAGAATATTCTTTGAAATCCACTCTTCCAAGATATATGGCAGCACGGGTTCTACGATGAATATTTTAGCTGGGAAGGCAAATTGTTTTATAGCAGAAATTGCGTTTTCAGCGGATTGCAAAGATTATAATTTTTGTTCCGAAAAAATAGATAATGTCAAAATTTAAGTGTCTTATTGTTTTTGCATGTTAGTGTAAAGACCTTAGAAAGTGACTTGACTATTTATTTTAAGTGAACAGTGATTTTAATTAATTTTACAGTTGATTATCTTTAATTAATTAATTAGCTCTAACGGATGAAATTTCCCAAAGTTGAGTATTTTGTTTATGTATATTCCTTAATTTTCAATGTAGTGATTCAAAAAAGAGTATTGCATGAAAAAAACTGCAGTAAATCATAATGCGGTTGATAAATGGTTAATCTACACCACAAACAGAAAATGGCCTACTGGGAGTTACCCTATGGGCCGGCAGATCACCCATCAATTGCTTGGATGCAGTTGCTCAACATCCTATACATTTATGAATACATTTTTTTCGATCCTTTTTACATTAATAATCCAGTAAGTTTGCTTAATAATACCTAATAATACAGTACATCAGCATGCAAATATAAAATATGATACATATTTAAAAGTAAGTTACAAATCTTATGCTGATTTGTCAAGATGATTGGGTGCTTAGCACCATACTGGAGTGTCGAATTTCGAAGTTGTCCTTTTACTCAAATTAAACCGTCTTTGTCAATGAAAGGACAAAGAACAGATAGCATACTTTTTTTTTGCTACAGGCTTATTAGATTTAATGCAATTCATTTCCTCTCTGAAAAATAAATTTTAAATGTACAAGAAAATTTGATTACTTGCATGCCTCCTTTTGTATGTGGTTAAAGGAGGGACATGGTATTTACCTTTGGAATCTAAATTTGGTTTCATCGTGCCAACTCTAGCTTTACAGTTTGTGATGTATCTAAAACAAAATGCAAAAATATCAATAATCTTAGTAAATGCTGAAAATTTTAAAAATAAAGTGTCAATAAAGTCACAGTTGACAGCCACAGGGAAGCTAAAAGCTGTCCGTTTTCTTTCCTTTGTCCCTAAACTAGTCTGATAATCTCTTTTGGGTTGCTTAGGGAAAGAGTCCATTCCACAGGAAAGCCATTGAGGGCCTTCCCACCATAGAACACATGCAGGAAGTTCCTTAGGTGATAAACCTCTGCATGCAATGTCAGCTGGATTCATCCTGGTGGGCACATAATGCCAACTGTCTGTTAGAACCAAGTCCAAAATTTCAGATGTTCTATTGGCAATGTAAGGCTTCCAGTTTCTTGGATGAGAACAGCCAAGATAAAACCACTTGGGAATCAGTCTATGCATAGAAGGGAACATCATACTCCTTCAAGATATTCTTGCAGGTTGCATAAAGTTGTGCTAGTAACAATGCACTGTTGAGCTCCAATCTTGGAATTGATACAGGCTTTAGAGGTGCCACCCTCAATTTAGCCACCAAAAGAGTCACCTTGGTATTACCATTGGCTTGTGGCTGCACAGCATAAATGACCGATGCATAGGCTAACTCAGATGCATCACAAAAACCATGCAAAGTTGTTGGCTAGCAGTGGGGATCCTCCTGGGAATGTGGATTGAACAAACTTGTTCAAACTCCTTCTGGAACTTTTTCCATTTCGTTGCAAGTGCTTCCTTAGTATTACCCAATTGTGAGGTGTCTCCGTATATTGATAATTTTACTACAAATCTACCCTCTTCATTATATTTAAAAGTTGATTTAAAATGGTTTTTACAAGATTGTTCCTCATCGGACAGAAATTGTTTTGTAACAGATAATTCCTCCGTTTTCCAAAACCTCTGAAGAAGCTAATCAGTATTTAACTCATTTTCAGTGCTCAAAAAATGAGAATATAATGCATGTGGTTCCTTATTTTTAACATTAAGTTTCCCTGCAACAACCCATCCAAACATAGTTCTTTGAGCAATGGGTTCATTCTTAGAATCAACAATTTTTCCACTGCAAAAAATTAAAAAAAACAATCAGATCCTAAAATTATATCATATTTATTAGGATGCATAAAATCCTCATCTGATAGAGGAATCGATTTCAAATAATCTAAATTCTTTTCATCCAAAAACTCCGAAGGTATTTGTGAAGTGACTTTTATTTAAAATGAAAGCGTTCATTTTTCCAAACGCTCATTCAAAAACTGTGATCCGACAACCAAATCAACACAGCCTCTCATTTGACCTGCAATAACCCCTGCAACCCTGCGAAGAGAAATTTTACTGCTTTTTCTTTTTAAACCTAAAATATTTACAACTCTTTCTGAAATAAAACAACACTCAGACCCAGAATCTAATAATGCACGACAGATAAACGATTTGTTACTATTATTATTACAGTATATTTTTACGTTTACTGTGAGGAGAAAAGAAAGACTTAATTCACTGTTCACCGAAGCCCCGGTGTATATATCTGTGACTCTTCAGTTTGACCTCCGAATTTACTCCCTTCACTATTACAAGTTCTTGGGTCAGTTCCCTTCCCCGCGGAGGTCTGGCTTCCTTTTATGAATAAGTAAACAACGCTTTTCTGTTAGGCCTTTTTTCATGTAAGAGTATTATGGAACTTAGAAGAGCAGAGAGAATATTTTAAATTATATATATATTATTAGGGCAAGATTTATATTTATGATTATTTAAACATAGAAAGCACAATGAAAAATTTTTTACAAAATTTTGTCTAGAATTAACATCCATACTCTTAAATTGAATGCACTTAAATAAAGGGTGTGTTCCTTTACATTTTAAACATTTTAAGATCTTATCATTTTCAATATTAGAATTTGCATAGTTACTCTGTATTGGAATTCTACATTCAGATTCATTATTTAACATTAATTCTAAAGAAGAACACCTCACGTTTAGGAAATCGAGGAAAGCTTTCATGTTTCGAAATTCTTCTTCAGATGATTTACTAGCCTATAAGCGTCTACTTTCTGGATCAATTTTTTGCAATAGTAAATATATTAACCAGCAGTCTTTACTAGAGGCTTGCTCCCCTAAAGCATTAAGACCTCTTAGGCTTTCATCACATGTGTCCAAAAACTTACGCAAATTAAAACTATTAGCTTCGGAAATAGATTTTTGATCCAAAAACGTTTTAATTAATGATTGAATAATTTACTTTTTGTTGTCATACCTATCTAACAATTTTTGCCAAGCATCTTCATATGAATCATTAGATATGGGAATATGCTTAATTAATCAAGCTGGTTCATTAGTAAGTAGACCTTTCAAATACTGGAATTTTTCAATGTTCGACATTGACACTTGTGAATGCACAGTAGAAACAAATTAATCCTTGAAATTTATCCAGTCCTTAAAATTACCACTAAATTGTGGTATACTCAATTTTAACTTAACTCAGTGGCGCAACAGCTCATGATGGCCAAGGCCTACTGTGCCTAACTCAGTATTCACAACCATGGGCCCTGAGGTGCATGATCAGATGTTCCGGTCAAGTGGTCAGTCTGACGTAAAACCCCCAGTGTTAAGTTCCCAAGCAAACTTAGTACTCATTTTATCGACCCACTGAAGGGATGAAAGGCTGAGTCAACCTTTCCCAGCCTAGGGTTTGAACCTCAGACCTGTGGTGTGGAAGCGTGATGCACTAACCACTCAACCACTGGACTTCATACTCAATTTTGGTAACCTAAAATTACTAACATTTGAGTTTGAAGTAATTGAACTCGCTACTGAATTTTGTGTTCCACCTTGATTTGGAACATTTAATTCATCTAATTTATCTTTATATTTCGCATTCAAAGTAAAATATCTGGATAAATGAATTGAAATTTCATTTCTTATATTTATCTCATCAAAAGTACTTTCTAGCCAGGTCAAAGATGCCTTTATGCAACCTCTGGCTGCTATTTTTAGCCATTTGAGCTTTCTCTGTGTTTTGCTCTTATCAAAAATTTATTCACCAAAATATCCAAATCAATAATAAACAATATGCAGTAAAATAATGAAATCAAAGATAATTAAGTTCTTTCACTCAAATTAGTTCTAGGCACTTATATGCACTATAAGTCCTAATAACAATTTCAAATATCAATTATTATCAAAAATATTATTCAAAATGACTTCTCATTGGTGCCTCCATTTTTCTATGTTGATGTCTTTTCTCAACGTTTTATTTAATAATCTATATAAAAAAGTATCGCTAACATATAGAGAATGGCCTATACAGCCTCTTTCAATTCTTTGTTTTTACATTCTCCCGGGTAAACAAAGACACACACCTTATAATTTAAATAGCACAGTGGCATACATGAACCCTAACATGTTGGTGAGATACCAGATATCAGTTTATGGTATGGAATTATATGCCTGTTGCACTTGGTCAGCCAATATAGGGGTGTTTAATTCTGGTTGTGATAGATGCTAGAATTTCTGTTTAGTAATGTCCCATTCTTGCTGGATTGGAAAAAGTTCTGGCCTAGGCATCACATCAACACCCTGTAGAGCATATTGGGCTACAATAGTGGTATGAGGGTGCCTGTTACTCTGTTGGAAAACACCCCCTTGAATAATGTTCATAAATGGCAGTGCAACCATTGTTGAATCACCAGATTTTTGTACAAGTTTGCAGTCAGGGTGCATGGAATAACTACGAGAGTGCTCTTGCTGTCATGGGAAGCTGCTCCCTGGACCATAACTCCGGTACAGGTCCAGTATGTCGAGGCTGCAGACGGGTTGGTTGCATGCACTCACCTTGCCTTCTGACCATCACTTACTGGTAGCAAGGTAGAACTGGATTTCATCAGAAAACATTACATATCTCCACTTTGTCTTCCAATGAGCTCTAGCTTGGAACCACTGATACTACAAAACACTGATTTGGAATCAATGGCATTCACACTGCAGGGCTTCTGGCTCAGAATTGTTCTTGATGCAACCGATTTGCAACATTTTGTTGTACCACTGTACTGCCAATTGTAGCTTGAATTTCTGTTGCAGATGCAGTACAATATACCAGACCCATTTGTCAAATATTCAAGTCTTAAAAGAATAGTACAGGAGAAGAGGGTTGGCTCAAATAAAAAAGTGATTGCCAATTTTGAAAGCAAGGACAAATCGCCTACAAAAAATGTATTAAAAAATTAGAATAGCTCTGGGCTGAATGTATCACTCTTGAAAGGGAGTGTTTGATAAATAAAGTTTAATTTTACCTGAAAGTTGTTGTTTTATTAGTTAGGCTCGCTCGCATGCGCGGGACTTTTTGAGTGATGTGTTATATCTTCAAGCACATTTTCAGGGATGTCAAGTGCATTCAACTTAGAATCATAAACGTTTGGATTAGAATTTGATGAATCTTGATGACCAGTGAACATGTGTATTGAAATGTCCTGCATAACATTCAGTTTATCCATATTCGTCTAATCATAAAAAGCAATTATTTAAAGTCTCATAAATTATGTAATTATATTTTAATTTTGTATATTTTTTGAAAATTTATCATTAATAATATCAACAAATTAAAAAAAATTACAAAAAAAATGTATAAGTATTTGTTGCTATAGTGTATTTTATACAAATACATTTGGTCATTTCCCACCTTTGTTTAAAATTTTTAAACCTCTTGTCTTTACTTCTAATCATGTCTTATAAGAAAAAATAAATAAGTATCTCTTACACTAGATTTTATCTACGAATCTAGATGTTTTGATTCTTTCTTTGTTTTTAATTGGGTATTGAAGATTTATCAGTAATTTAATATTCTAAAAATATTTTTTTTGTCATTTGAATAGTTCTCTTCTGTGGTAGACTTTTGTCTTTTAAATTTCCAGTGTAAAAAGCCTTTTTACACAAAACATGTTGATTATTCATATTTTCATTAATATAGTTTAAATGTAATCATTTCTTCTCACCTAGTGTGTGTACCTGTTTTACATTTATTCAGAACATTAGAACAATATATCATTTATTCAGATTACAAAATAAATTAGTTGAGTAAACATTTCTGGTCTTTTGTTACTGTACTTCATTATATACTGAATTTTATAGAAGTACTTTTTTAAAAAAAATTTTGTTTGCTGTTTCAAAAAGTTTATTTATATAGTAGCTTTTGTTGTCATAGTCAATCTGTGAAACATTTTTGATATGATATACCAAACATGATACTTAGAATTGTTTTATTAAGCAAATAATTAAAGTTGTCTTCAAAATTTTATGAGTATTTTTGAATATATATATATCCTTACTAATATAATAAATGTGAAAGAGAGCTTGTATGTATGGATGTATATGTTTGTTACTCTTTCATAGAAAAACATCTGAATGGATTTTAATGAAACTTTACAATAATATAGCTTACACATCAGAATAACACATAGGATGTAATTTATAAAGATATTGTGTGAAGTGTCCAAAATATAACGATAATTGTCAAGCAAGTAGGAAAAAATTCTGCCATCTGCAAAAAAGCCTATGACAGCATATATCTATCTTTTATGTGTCAAGTAAAACTTTCCCTTTTTGTTTCGTCTATGCCGGGCACTAGTGCAAGCTCGCTTCTAATTTATTGCTTTGATCAGTGCAATCACCATTTTTTTTTAATTTTAGAATAAAACTAGAGAGGTTGTGGCAAGTCTCTCTTTATTTGAATTGCTACTATTTTTTCTTGTGTAAGCCATTATCACCAAAACAGTGAACCATAAATACAATAAAAATTTATAATTTATTTCTATGCACGTTTTTTGTATGATTTTATATGCACATTTGGTTGTAACAAATTGATCCTTATATCAAAATAAGTACTTTTATCGCTTTTAGTATTTAAAGTAGATAAACTTTGTCTTTCGCACTACATCATTTGGAGAAATTTGCATAATTTGTTTGTGGTTAGTAGTTAATTATAATGCTATAATTTTAACTGAATAGGCAGGTATTGCATTATTTAAGTATAAACATAATAACTATCGTACTGTATTTTTTGGAAGCGTAGAAAAAGTAGTTACTTAGAATTATGCCGCAGAAGCATA
The DNA here is from genome assembly GCA_019973955.1 of Trichonephila inaurata madagascariensis. Taxonomy (NCBI): domain Eukaryota; kingdom Metazoa; phylum Arthropoda; class Arachnida; order Araneae; family Nephilidae; genus Trichonephila; species Trichonephila inaurata. Next base: position 332,585 of record BMAV01014526.1, read on the forward strand.
AGTCTAATCTTTCCCAAAGCTCTGATAAAGCTCGAGCTATGAAAGTAGCTAGACTTAACGAAATGCTTCTACAAGCCGAACTGCGAAGGCTTGAAGAGGTGGAGCGTGAGGCAGTGGGTGATCATTATCCTGCTGAAAGATAGCTCCAGGGATGCCTTGAAAGAAGAGAACGACTTCGGGCTGTAGAACTTCACGGACGGACCTGTTGCTATCGAGATTACCCTCAATTCGTAGCAAATTGGATCGTCCATGATACGAAATTGCACCTCAAACCATAACTCCGGTGTTAGGCCACTATGTCGTTTGATAACGCACTCTGGAAGGCAGCGTTCACCGGGATAGTGTCTAACATGAATGCGGCCATCATTGTACCACAAATTGAAGCGTGATTCATATGAAAAAACAATTTGATGCCAATCATCTTGCCAGGTTCTGTGCCCATGAGCCCATTGCAGACGCAGCCGACGATGGTTTGCCGTGAGGGGGAATCCTGTATAAAAGCACCTTTGCACGTAATCCACAGTGCAGCAGACGTCGACGAATTGACGAAGCCGACATTAGTACATCTGTATCAGTAGACCAACGTGCTGTCAACTGCCATGCGGAGCAGGTGTTTATCGTCGCGAGATGACGTCACCTTCCGTCGTCCACCACCAGTTTTTCTAGTTGTTCGGTGCTCGTCAGTCCACTGCTTTACTTTTTTCCCAAGTTTTATTTGATAATTCAAAGCAAGTTATTCTTGCTTTATATAAAGGATTCATTGATATGTACAATCACTTTGTGTAATGCATTTTTTTAATGCACACATCATATGCTATATCAGGGTTGTCCAACACGCGGCCCGCCAGTACGTAAGTTGCGGCCCTCCGACTCTTTTTAAAAAAATTTTAAATATCAGGTTTTAAAGTTTTTTTTCATTCTGAAATTTATTTGAGGGGAAATATATAAATTTACAATGTATTTGCCTGTTACCTGTTCTTGTTTTAAAATAAATCCTTTTTGATAATAGGAATGTCCTTTAGATTAAAATAGATTTATATTTTATCAAACAGTTACATTTGATTTTACTATAATAAATTACTTTTTTAATAAATTCCGAATTGCATTATGCATATTCTTTACTATGAATGGTACATGATTCTTCGTGTGTGCGACTTTCATTTCTCCTCCTCCTTTTCTGTTTGGAATGCCCAAAAAGCAAGAGGCAGTCAGAGATGTTTTGTAAAGTTAAAAAAAAATATTCAGGATGGTTAAGATAAATGGCAATGTATACTTAATCGTTTGCGAATGACAGCAGAATAAAATTTCAACAATGAGTAACGAAAGATCAATTCAAAAGGAACACCGTAGTTTTCAAGAAAATGGAACTCTAATATTTTAAACATTATTTGATCATTGCATTATTATATTATATAAACATTATTATATTATCTATGTTTGTATACTTGAAAAATAATGAAAACAATAATAATAATTCATTCTGTTTTAAATGCTTACAAAAAAAATTTTTTTTTTTGTTTTGTTTCCGAATCTGATATAAAGGTACATATTTGTGCGGCCGCGAGATTATGTTTTTCCGAAGTGGCCCGCAAGGTCATTTGGGTTGGACATCCTGTGCTATATCAGAAATATATCCCAAACTTATTTTATTAATTTTATTTTCTTATATTTTCTTATAAAAAAATTCTTGTTTTTGTAATTCTTCTAGAAATGAAAAGTTTGATAAGTGTCTTTTATTTTTCTATTTATTTGTTAGATATTATGGTATTTTTTCAAATGCTTTTTTCAGATTTTCTCTTTCTAGTAACTGAAAAGTTATTTTTTTTTTTTAATTTTCAAAGATGCAAACTGTCAAGATGTTTATATATTTTTGGGTGGTTCAAATAGTTTAGTTTCAAAGATAAGATTTACATATATGTATTACTAGCCTTTACCTATCCGCTTTGCTGGGGATTTTATGATGTTGTAAGAATATACCAGGTGATCCAAAAGTCAGGGCGAACTTTAAAAATGAATAATTCGAAAACGAATCAAGATACAAAGATACGGTTTGCACTAAACGGATGGAAAAGAAACAGGTTTTTGTGTGGATATGAAAAAAAAAATAGTTCTGTGGGTGACCAACAGATGGCGCTATAGTGCTTTATTGTACCAAAAGATGATTTACAAATGAAAAAATGTTGACAACAACAAGTCAGCTTAGTTTCAGTTAATTAGTACTACAGTAAATGTTCAATGTGCTGTCCATCATTCAGAAGTACAGCTGTGAGACGAGTCACCAGCTGTACTTCTGCATTTAGTAGCATTTCTTGCGTTATGGCAGACACATTTTGGCGGATGACATCTTTCAGTGCTCCTAGTGAAGCCGGTTGGTCGCAGCACACTTTTGACTTCAAGAATCCCCACAGCCAAAAGTCACAGGGTGTCAGATCGGCCATGCTTGAAGGCCATGTATGATTAAAGTAACGACTGATCATGCGATCCTCCCCAAATGTTGAGCTTAGTAGGCGTTGCTCAGGCAGAGCAATATGAGGTGGTGCTCCATCTTACATAAAGGCGACTGTTTTGAGTGCCTGTCGCTCTTGCAATTCAGGAATAATGTTGTTCTGTAACAGTGCTACATATCGCTGACCAGTGACAGAAACTGTTTTGAAACCCGTCTGTGTGACTTCCTTGGAAAAAATATGGACCATTTATGAACTCAGCAGTGAAGCCACACCAGACTGTCACTTTAGGCTGCTGCAAGGGTACTCAACAAATGCATGTGGGTTTTCTTTGGTCCACACTCGACAGTTGTGGGTATTAACAGGCCCAGAGAGTGTGAAATGCGCTTCATCTGTCTAAAGCATAGTGTGAAGCCAGTCGTGCTGCTCTTCCATCTTATTGAATACCCAAATTCTCAAAATCTCGGCGAGAGTCAAAGTCAGGAGGTTTCAGTTCTTGTTTATATTGCAACTTGTAGGGATACCGTCGCAGAGTTATTCGCAGTGCTCTCCAGACACTTTCTGCCTAGAAACTTCTCGAGTACTGTACTTCCCATGTGCAGCAACCGCCGGCATGGATTGCACCGTCTGCTCCACTGTCGTGGCAACAGCAGCGGCTGTTGAGGGACGTCAACTTCTTTGACGTGACGTCAAAGAACCTGTACCTTAGAATTTCTTCATTTTTTTGTTCAATGCAGAAGACGTTATTGGTCCTTCGGTATCTCGCATACACTTCATGAAGCGATATGCCCGCAATGGCACTCCGAATTCTTATAATACAGTTTAACTAAGAGGGCTTTCTCTCCACTGGACAGCATTTCGATGCATACAAGCTTCGACTACCATTACCTGCTGCAGTTGCTCCTTTTTATATCGTTTGTTGCTTTGCATGATCCTACATCAGAAATCCGACAGCGCCATCTGTTGGTCGCCAGAAGAATTATTTTTTTTCGTTGCCACACAAAACCCGGTTACTTTTCCATCCCTTTGGTGCAAACCGTATCTTTGTATCTTGATTCGTTTTCGAATTATTCATTTTTACAAGCTTTTATTTAACTTCCAATGTAATTTGTTCCGGTGAAATCTTGCAGCTCAATTTTGAGGCTGATGTCTTCAACCGATTAAGCTGAAATTTTGTATACACGTTTAGTTTAGATGACAATGCATGTTTTGACCATTTATATTCCGAGATTGCAATTAGTTAAAAAGATATTAATTAAAAACCTTAAAACGCATAATTGTTTTACCCCTGTTGAGTTTTTATTCCTCCGAGCGGCTTTTCGGATTAAACTAAAACAAGTTCCGATTTTTTCGACGTTTTTAAAAAAGCCATCTAATTCTTTCTAACAAACTCAGACAAAAAATAATTACAGAATCAGAAAGATAATTTATTTCGTCACAATGCGGTATAATCTTTTTTACAAAATAATTGTATTTTTTACAATTTTTTTAAAAAATGAGTCAAAATCGATACGTTTTCATGAAAATGATTTCTAAATCGTTCCGTATGACAGTTTTTTCGTGCTAATGAATCGGTATTCTACACTGAAAAAGTTCACGCTTTTCTCTTTTAGAATCAGTCATTTAAAAAATAAAATGCCGAAAACTTTTTTTTACAATTTTTAAAAAAATACTCAAACTTTTAATTAAACATTTATAAATTCGTCATTTTTAAAGATAATAGCTCGAAACTTTTTTCCCATTTGTAGAATAGTATTATCCAATTTCTGTAGAAAGATTGAAAATATTGGTTTAAAATTATGAATTTTAAAAATTTGTATGTGTCTTTCGTCTAATACCCTTTTTACTAGAATCTATTTATACAGTATATTTTTCTTACAATTTTTGTTTAAAAATTACCGTTGTTTGTAATCGATGTTTGAAAGCATTAACTTAAAAATAATAACTTTAATAAAAAATGCGATTTTACGGAAAGCCAAAGGTTTGCGTCAAAAATTGGTTTCGCGTCAAATTGACATCACATGTATGTGGCCCGGAGGGAAAAAAGGTTTTAGTACTCTTGAGCTAAGACTTCGAAATTAACTGGCAATCTCGACCTTGCGACAATGATGCGTTAAATAAGATGAACAGACTGAGAAACCTGTCCAGGGATAACTAAAAAGTAAGAAATAAATTTAAAGAGTAAAAACTTTATTTTTAAAGCAAGCTTTTATTTAAATGAGCTAAAAAGAATAAAATAAACTTTTCTTTTAAAACTTTTTTTACTATCAACTTATTACGTCATTACACAATTTATGATATAAAAACTTGTCGCGAGATTTAACTTTGTAAATAAACAAGTAAATTAAATAACTTGATCTGATTGATTTTAATTTTTAAAATTTTCAAACTAAGTAAATACGAGTACTTAAATTTCGCGACAAGCTTTTATATCATAAATTGTGTGATGACGAAGTTCGTCTTGAATTTTGGATCACCCGGTATACATATACACACCAAAGAGCCCCCAAAAAAAAAAATTGGTACAGGCATGCGTATGCAAATAAAGAGATATGGAACCAATCAGAGTACTACGCTACGATCAGCAAAGCCTATATGACAACGAGTGTCTGGCACAGTTAGATAGGTTACTGCTGCTACAATGGCAGGTTATCAAGATTTATTCGAGTTTGAGCGTGGTGTTATTGTCGGCGCACGAGAGATGGGGCATAGCATCTCCGAGGTAGCGATGAAATTCGTATTTCCGCGTACTACAACCATTTAACGAGCGTACCGTGAATATCGGGCATCCGGTAAAACATCAAATCTACGACATCGCTGCGGCCGGGAAAAGATCATGCAAAAACGGGACCAACGACGACTGACGAGAATCATTAAGCTTGACAGACTTGTAAGCCTTCTGCAAATTGCTGCAGATTTTAATGCTGGGCCATCAACAAGTGTCACCGTGCGAATCATTCATCATCGATATGGGCTTTCGGAGCCGAAGGCCCAGTCGTGTACCCTTGTTGATTGCACGACACAAAGCTTTACGTCTCGCCTGGGCCCGTCAACACCGACATTGGGCTGTTGATGACTGGAAACACGTTGCCTGGTCTGACGTGTCTCGTTTCCAATGGAATCAAACTGATTGATGTGTACGGGTATGGAAAAAACCTCATGAATCCATGGACCCTACATGTTAACGGGGGACTGTTCAAGCTGGTGGAGGCTCTGTGATCGTATGGGGCGTGTGCAGTTGGCGTGATATGGGACCCCTGATACGTCTAGATTCGACTCTGACAGGTGACAGGTATGTAAGCATCCTCTCTGATCACCTGCACCCATTCATGTCCATTGTGCATTCCGACGGACTTGGGGAATTTCAGTTGGGCAACGCGACCCCCCACACTTCCAGAATTGCTACAGAGTAGCTCCGGGAGCACTGTTCTGAATTTAGACACTACTGCTGGCCACTAAAATCTCCAGACATGAACATTATTGAATATATCTGGGATGCCTGGCAACGTACTGTCAGAAGAGATCTCCACCCTCTCTTACTCCTGATTTTTGGGCAGCCCTGCAGGATTCATGGTGTCAATTACTTCTAGCACTACTTCAGATATTAATCGAATCCAGGCCATGTCGTGTTGGGCACTTCTGTGTGCTCGTGGGGGCCCTACACGATATTAGGCAGGTGTACCATTTTTTTTTGCTCTTTAGTGTATGTATATATATATACGGTAGAACCTCTATATTCGTTTTCCCTTTAATGGGAATTTTTTTCCGGACCCAAATTTTAAAACCCCTTTTTGAGGGTTTGGGAAAAAAAGCGTTTTTTTACTCTTTTCCTAGTATTACGAGTAAACGTAGAAAGGGGCACGTTTTCCCGCCGTTTTTCCCAAATATACCCTTTTCCTGGCGATGCCGTAGGTAGCTCACCTCCCCCTTTTTAAAAATTTTAAATTTTTTAGTACATAAACAATAGTTTTAACAAAAAATTAATAATTAAATAGTAAATTATAAATGATGATAATCAATTTTATAAATAAAAGTAAATTTATAAAAAAAAGACAATTTTAAATTGAAAGGATAAATGGGGGAGGACTGGGGCCCCCTTTGAATCGTTTCTGAGCTTGATATGGGGGAGAAAAAAGTCTTCAACAGACTCAAAATTTGATAAGTTTTTCTGTATCAAATCATAATCATCATAATTATCTAACTTCATTTTTGAGCCATTTTACTTCACAAACACCTTAAAAAAACGCGCCAAAATAAGCATACGAAGAACAAGGAAAAAAAAAAAAACCCCCTTCTTTTGAAAAAAGTTCATGGAACCCCAGCTTATCTATAGACAGTAAAACTAACCATTTTGCGGGGGTGGATTCGTTTGTAATATAATCAAAAAGGGAAAAATAATGTGAAAAAACCAGCCGTCGCGAGCATTGGGGAAAAATTTCACTTCGTGAATAGTGCTCTTTTCAACCTTTTGGGCGAAAAAGCTCCGAGCTGAACTCGTTTGGGGCATTTGAAGCACGAATCGATTGGAGCGAACTCGTTCTAATCATCGGGTTAAGTTTGAGCTGCTATGCACCAAAATATTTTATGGAAATTTTATTTAAAATGTAATTGATGATTTTCTTCAAAAACATTAGTTTTCAAAAAAATCTTCACTGTACAAACCAAATGACTCAACAAAGAATATAAGGATCCCGAAAAGTAAAACACAGTAAAGCGATAAGCAATGAAAAAGATGATAATTAACAAGTTGAAAACAGTTCCTTAATGAACAAGGTGTGAAAAACACACAAAAAAGACGGCCCCCAAAAATTTTTGCACTTTGAGAATCGGTTCTTGAAAAATCTCCTTTAAAGTAATTCCTTTTAGCATTCACACACTTCCGTATTCGGTGCTGCCATTGTTGGTAGCAGTTCTGGAACGAGGTTTTTGGAGGGCCCTTCAGGAGATTTTCCGTTTTTGCCAGAATCTCTTCAACTGAGGTAAAATGGGTTTCCTTTCAGTAAGATTTAACTGTAGGAAATAAAAAAAGTCGTATGGGACCAAAAATCAGATAAGTAAGGAGGATGTCCCTTCACAGTAATGTTTTTGCTGGTCAGAAACTGTTTGACATATAGGGCCATGTGAGCGGATACATTGTCTTGGGGCAACAGCCATCCATCACTTCCCGATTCTGGCCTTTTTTCCTAACTTTTTCACGTAGTCTTTTAGTACTTTAATGTAATAGTGTTGATTAACAGTCCGACCACTGATGTTTGCATAGTCACTACCAGGGACATCTAAAGACTTTGAAGCCCTGGGCCCAGTGAAATCTTAAGATTTTTTTGAAGCCTTGGGCCTCTATGCAAAAGTAGACCTTACCTGAAATCTTTGAAGTAGACAGTATATAGCATGCATTGCAAAATACTAGTTCAAATGGTAATTTGAAACAAATAAATGTGCATGATTCACAGTCTCAAAAACCTAGGCATAAACTGATAAAAACGCATGCATAACTCTACCGATAACCTACATTTTAACTAAATGAGTTGAATGATTGTTTATCTGGCATTAGTAGGCCTAGGCCTAGACATAGGCAACGATCATCACATAATAATAAATCTTTACCAGTTGACATGCAGTTTAAAATTCCCTGTTTTTCGGAGAATTTGTATGGGAGTAATATTTGGCCTTTAAGATTATCCAGATCATTATCTTATTAAGACAGTTGAAAATGAAACAAGGCCCCCCACCGAAGGTGAGGCCCTGGGCCCATGCCTTAAGACTTCTCTGGTCGCTACGTCTCGATACAGTAATTACTTGAAATTGTCCCATAGTGAAAAAAAAAAATTTATGAAATCTGCCGATCATAGTGGCCATAGAACCGGACCCCAACGTCCGATCCAGTGGCCGTGATATGCCATATCTAGCCGATCACATACAGAAGCACAGAAATGCGCTTGACCATCATTCATTCATCCTCATTTTTCTCCTAAACTATGAATCGTATAGGTAAAGTTCTTTAGAAATTTTTTGTGTACTCCCAATGAGGAATCTGGCAGTGCAGAGTTTGGGCTCTATTTATGGGAGACACGCAATAAATTTTTTATAAACCCAAAAATCCCTGACCTTCAAGTACTTTTTATTATAATTTATTATGGAAAAAATCCACCTATGTAGTTATTAAGAAGAAACCTATGTAATTATCATTGCATTAATAAATGAAGTGCATAATATTATGCAGCTAGACCGTTTAGACTTGACTGGAAAATTTTTACCAAATTAATTTCCTTTAAATTTTGACTTGTCAATCTTTGGATTTACCTGAAATGTGTTTTCAAGGTTTACTCTTTTGGTCAAAAAGATATTTTGATTCTTTAATCACAAAACACAAGTTCTTGCCTTTGTTCTGTTTCATTTGAAAAATTACGATTTCCACGTTTTAATCGGAGAGGAAACCTTCCTATTTTAAATTTTTGTATTTGATAAATTTTTGTTATTTTACATGTGGGTTATGAGAGTTATTTTACTTAAAAATAAAACTACGGAAAATCAGAAAGAAATGCCACTGAAGTTTTACCTTGTAAGAAAGTGTAGTTTTTAAAGCCATTCAAAGTTGGCACTTGTTTTCTGAATCGCTTAAATAGTTAATGATTTTGTTGAAAAGTTTTAGTATTCAATTGAATTTTGATTCATAAAACATATCAAACATATATAGTTAAAAAAAATTTATTTTGCTAAATCTTAAAAATGTTACTAAGCAAGATACGTTTTCATAATTGTCGAAACTTAATCTGAAAATATAAACTTAAATATACTCATTTTAGGTAACTGAATATGTCAAAGTTTTTACAATTAAAATATATATAGAAATTTTAACAGTATTTTAAAATATCCATTTGAGATTTTTTTTTATTTTACCCTAGAAAATTAAACAGAATGAAAAAGTCATTCATTTTAATTAATGTTTCTGATAACAAAATACTTCTGCATAAGTAAAATAATAGTTTTAACAATGCGTTATGTATGAATATTTTCTATAAATAATAAATGGACTAAAAATATTTGCATGTAATGGCATTTTATTTATCATACTTATTATAAAATGTTGTTTTCTAAAAAAATTTATTGCAACAAAATTTTAAAATAAATTTTTGTTATAGAAATAATTTGTTACATTCAAAATTGCTATAATGTTTTGTATGTATTTCAGATGAGTTCTAGTCTTAAAGAAAAATTGAAACGTTCATCAAGAGTCCACTCAAGTCCTCTTTCTAAATGTGTTTCTCCAGTCATATTCACACCAAAAATTCAAATAAGAAATGTTGATTGTCCTAACAGTCCAAAATGTGAATCACCACCTTTAGCTATCAAGTTAACAGAAAACATCTATTCATACAAAAAAGAAGATATTGAGGAATGTGAAGACAAGTCAAAACTCCAAGAAATGTACTTCAATTTGCAAAAACAGACTGATATTAATGAAGAAAAACTGAGAAAGTTGAAATTAGTAGAAAAGCACCATAATAAGGTAAATATTTTAATTTATATAAAAATTTAACTTTGGTAAATTTTGAAATTCTGTAGTTAATAATATAAAAGTATAAAGTATCAAAATTTGTTAACCACAGAGGGCATTCTGTTTTATCAAGAAAAAGTGTTTTTATATAATTATTCTGTAACATTTTTATTTAAAATTATAGAAATTTTAAAAAATGGCTTCATGAATAATTATCCAGAATATTTACTTCCAAGTAAAATCATCAAGAAAATGGGTCAACCCTAATAACATCCATAATTTGCATCTCAAAATAAATCTGTCATCAATGGTAATATTTAAAAGGGAACTAAAGTAAGTTTAATGGACTTTAGACGTGAGCTATTAACCTTGGTTTTGTTTTGAACCTTCAACCTGTTGGTCAGCAGCCACGAGCCATGCTGCATATTAGAAGACTGGGATGAAAAGTAAGACTTATTAAATACAATTATGAAAAAGATAGAATTATTTAGTACTAAAATTTTTACATATTTGGATTTTTCATGTCATGAAACTATGTTGTTTTCATACTATGTAATTGAGAACAATGATGCAAATCAAATACTATTTGATAATAATTTAAAATCTGTTTATAATAATTTCAAGTTAAAATGTGGAAATATAATTTACCTTCAGATTCTTTAAAAACTGGCAGTTTATGCTAAATTGAATTATATAAAATATATTATGGATTTTATAAATCAAATATATTTTACATTGTTTTTGAAATATGGAATGTAAAATTTACATGAATATTTTTAGAAAAACATATACACTTGCCTCCAAAAGTCTGTGTACAGGCAACCATATAACGAGTTTATGCTATAATTACTATTAAAATTTCGCTTCAGAAAATCAACATACCTCTCAAGGATTTCTAAGCTAGCTGAATCCCTGCCAAATATGTCGAGAGAGTTACAGAAAGAATGGAATAGCTTTAAAAAATATTGACTTTTAGTTACAATCCATTATCATTAAGGTTTTGTTCCAGTGTACACAAACTTTTGACATAAATGATTTGTGTTGTTCTGAAGATAATATTTTATGTAATTATCAGGTGATTGTTGCTTATACTATTTGAATTGATGACATTAGAGGAATCAAAGTTGTATTAATTCAAAAAGACTTCATTTAAGTAGCAATCTTTGCATGAATATAAAAGATGATCATCTGTATGCAGACTTTCGAAAGCAAGTGTATATATTGAGAGTAAAATTATAATTTCTGCATTTGAAGCGAGTATTTTGATCTCATTATAGGTTTGATTAATTCAATCCAGACACTTTCTAAAACTTCCAAAAAGGTTTTATTGTAATACCTGGGTACTTTACCCATGAATTCTTGAAAATATTTAATTTTAAGCTGAACCTTGATGCCTCAAATCAAAATTATGCTTTTTTTTCTCACTTAAGATTCAAAATGAATTATTAGTACTTCATTCTTTTGAGAATCATTTGAATGTATTATGTATAAATGTTCAATTTAATTATGCAAGCATGTTTAAATGTGATTCTTTTTAATGTGTATAAAATACAATTTTATAAATTGTCCTCATCAGTGGTGAACGGGGGTGTCCAGGGCCCAGACCCCCAAAGTCCTGATTTTTTCCCAGAATATTAATCAATAATTAGTTTTTTACTGTTTTTTGTTCCTAAAAATCAACAAAATTAAAAGGAGCATGATACAAGAATGTTGAACTTTTGACCCTAGACCCCCCTCAGGAAAACTTCTGTGTGTGCTACTGGTCCTCAACAAAATAATTTTCATCTTTCTGTACCATTAATGATTTTTTTTTTAGGAAAATATAATATTAATTCATGTATCAAAATGATCTTCACAAACATAAGCATGTTAAATCTATTAAGACTCAAAATCCTCATGATGGCACGGAAGTTTGGAGAGTTTATTGCTAGCTCAATTATCTTTCCTCTTGGCAATGGACTTCACAATTTTGATCCAAGAGCCCTTCTGTAAATTAAATAAAAAATTTTAATCTTATAAATTACCCCGGTTTAAAATAAATTCCCTGGAAACAAATTATAACCATATTAATTGGGCTTTGTTTTCAAATGGCTTTAAAGGTTAAAACTTGGTCACAAGAAAACATGTAGTTAAATTAATTTCAGTACCCCTTTTTAGTTTCAACAGTTGAATGTAAAAAAAGGCACTATATATATATATTTCTGGAATTTATAAAAACTCCATCTAATCAGTTAATTTTTCTTTCATCATTCTAAATTTTGTACTCGGAGTTCCCTACTGCTTAAAATGCAACAAAAATCATGACTAAATATATATTGGGACAAGCCCATAGACACCTATACAAAATATTGCAACTGGGATGATCCTCACATAGCTAACTATTCTGCTTGCCCCCCAAATCCAAAACATTTTAAACCTTCTCTATCATCAGCCATTATTAGCTGGGATGAGAGAGACAAACATGCTGCTTCACAAATAAACAGCCTTTCCCCCTTCCACTCAAATTTTTACTGCAACCATCTCAACAAGATGCGTGAATCCTCCAACCCATCTTTGTGGCAGCGATAGCCTAGTTGGCATTGTTTTCATCAAGTCGTGGGTTTGAGTCCTGGTCCCATTTTAAACCCTTTGTGTAGATGAGCTAATGCACATTAAATTTGTCAAGGCTACTCAAAGTTCTGACATTGTGTGGAATTTTGGAGAATGGGGTTCCTGCTCAGGCTTATTCACACTCTAGACCAGTGATACCAACCCGGCCCCCAAAGGCCTTTTTAAGGGGCCCCCAAAAGGAATTAGAAATTTCGGACATGGCCCATTCCCTTGAGAAATTTAATTACAAGAACATTGTATTAAAAAATTTTGGGGGGAAATTCTTTGTCAAGAAATCAAATATATCAATTTTGCTTTTTGCGTCAAACGGTAAAGGGTTGATATTCTTTTCTATCTGGGAAAAGTTAGTATAACAGACAAAGGGAGTACCAAAAAATTTTTTGGGTGGAAAAATTTTTTAACTATCTTTCATATCTTGCAAGCGAAAAATATTTGAAGAAAATGTATTGTTTCAAGACGATTGGGAGGTTGACTATTTTTTAGTAAAAAACGAACATGGATCAGTAATAGTTTGATTTGTCATGTAAGTGCTGTATTTAAAAAATACCAATAAACAGGAATCATTCAATGACACTTTTCCCTCAAAGATCTCTTTCAAGAGGTGATAAGTAGGCTTTCTTGAAGTCTTTGCAACAGCAACAAAAAGTTTGGTCAGTGGTAATATCACAGGGGTAACTAAGACATATCCTATGAAGTTTGTTTTTTTATTGATAATCATATGAAACAGTTTACTGATGCAAAAATTGTGAAGGAGTGTTTCTAATTTAGTGTTAGTGACAAAAATAATTGAAAAAAGCAAAATAGAGGTTATAATATTTTGATCAATTTTCCGCATTTTAAATTACCAATGTTATCTTGGTCTTAAAGCATTTCACACACATGCCCTCCACCATTTATCCTCATGTTGCAGCTCACGTGGAATAACTAACATACGTATGCGGCCCAGCAGAAAAAAAGGTTGAGTAGCCTTGCTTTTGAAAATATCAATATCTGTGATGACAATCATAAAAAAGTAGATTGCTTATTAATGTCTTTAGAAGCTACACGAATGTTATTTGCGACAAAACTCAATTTTGAACCACGGTTAAGTGACGAGGATGACATTTGAACTGAAACCCTCTATCTTCAAACCGCCACAATATTCTCGAGGACTTTGAGCCCCTCTACATGGCAGATTTTTGGTGACGCTACGACTCCAGTCCATGACTTGATAGAAGTAGTGCCAGTTATAATTTCACGACCGACTACCTGACTTGAGAGGTTTATAAAAAAAAAAGTAAACTCAAAAATTTCTGTTTAAACATCTTTATACTCTTAGTTTCATTTCTCCATTTGCCTCCCCACTGAAATGTAATTAACATAAAAAGGGAACACATCCACAGCATTTACCTGACAAACTTAATTAATATTGTTGTACAGTGAACCAAAATTTTAAATGTATATTCTTCCATTTATTGGGGCAATGAGCATGAAACATGTAAATTAATATTCTCAAAATTTCCAGTTCTAAATCTTTCTACATTTAATATAATTATCAACTCATTAGGTTTTAGAAAAGTAATCTTTCTTAATGCGGCTGCAACAGCCGAGTGATCGTAATTGTTTCTAGTGCTGGTGCCACAAAAGACTCAGTGTAAGGGTGAAGCAAATTAAATCTGTTGATATTTTTATGCTTCTCTATCTTCTCGAGGCTAGAAATCTCCAGTTGAGCAAAATAGGACCCTTGTTATTGGGGGGTCGTTTTTTCTAAGTTTCCATGCTCTCTTCTGAGTGCAAAGAGTTGGACTGTGATTAATTAGTCTTCCTCAAAAAAATGCTGTCATTATTGTGTAGCTTGTCCAATAAGTTTTTATTCGGTAAGCATGAAGTATCAACAGTAACTCTGCAGACACTTCACACTTTCTCCTAAAATTTAGATACTACATTAAACCAATTAAACTAACATTGTGTCTTTCACGAGTTTTATTTGTTCAACTCTTTAATAATAAAAGTAAATACTCCTTCGGCAGTTAAAAAAATTATGCAGTCGAAACGCGCCTTTGCTAAGACAATTTTTAATGGCTTCAAGTCTGCTACATTAGCTATTATTTGTTGTTCCTTAATATCAATTAATGCTTTTGAAATTGCTGATTTTATCACAAGAAATTATTCAAGCATTGATTATTTCAGCCAAGTTACTGCGAATACAGAAAGTATGAATAATATTACAATTTTCCGAGAAAGAAACCCTATTTGAGAATAATCCTCATGTTTCATGAACAATCAATCTGGACTATTGAGATGTAATATTACTGATCATCTAGCACTTGTGTTTTTCATACTCTTATTATTCTTCAATGCTCATGGCTTTGGAAGAAAGGTATATTCTTGCATTAGACAAACTATTCTATGGATTCATGGGCGTTTCTATAAACAATTAGATGATTTAACTTTCACAGCCAAGGTTTTATTTATATCAAGATAAAATATAATATTATCTGGAGCTGAATGTTAACCCTTTTTAGGAATAAAAATAATTTATAACTTTGAACAAGTTCCAATATTAGCATAGTTTTATGAGGTTACATGCACATGCTATTTATATGCAAAAGACTCAGTATTTAAAATATAGTAAAAACAAATATGTAATCTTACCTTTTAATATCTGAAATTAAAAATTCTTTAAGCTTAAAAATAAAAAAAACTGTATTAAAATTGAAATGAGTATTAAATGCTGCTGTTGGTGAAACAAAAATAAAATTTTTAATTGAATTCATATATATATTGATTTATACAAGCATAATTTAATCCCTTTTTTGTACACTTATTAAATTAATGATCAGGTTCTAATGCATCAAGAAAAGGAACCGAAGGAGAAATATTGAATAGCTTAGTTTCACATTCAAATAAGTGATGTTTTTAACCCTCTATTAGCAACCCCAAATTCCATCTTTTATTGTTAAAAATGCAAAATATTCCACAATGATTTTAAATTAATAATTTGTTATGCTATGTTAATAATTCAGGGTCGACTCTAGCATTTTGGCCACCCCGGACAAAAATGGAAAATGCAATGCTGCTATCTCTCGAGAGAAAAAAAAAAAAAAAATTACATAGATAAAAACTTGAATCACCTATAAAACTTGAATGGTTCTTGAGAACAAAATGGCAGCATAACAATATATATATATATATTATACACAAGCGTTTATTTAAACTCAGTAACTACACTCAAGACTAAAATAAAATATCTTTGGCTTTCTATCAACCAAAAATTTATTAGTCCCCTTTTAGATAGTTGACATTGTATGGGTGAAAGGAATGTTTCTTGTGTCTTCACTTCAGAATGGGAAGAAAGTTAATAGTGAATGATGTCTAAGCATATCAAATTTAATTATTCAGAAACATATACTCCCGACTCTTGAACCCTTCAGCTTTCAACATAAAAGAAAACTGACCTAAATGTACAAAATAAGATACACAAAAATTTGATATAGTATTGGTATTAATAATGTAATAAAAAAATTATTTTGATCCAAATACCACCCTTAAAATTTGCCACCCCTGCGTATGGTGAACAGATTTTTAAAAATATTCAGCTTCAGATATTTATTATGGAATAGAAAAACTAGAGTTAAATTTTCACTTAAGCCCTCAAACATTTGTTATAACAAGATTCAAATGACATTTCTTGTGTCAAAAATTTCACTTATTTTTTCCTGTTACATACCACAAAATATCTTAAAAAATGGATTTATAGCTTAACATTTTATCTCTCTCTTTGTACTTATACCTATCAACCTGTGATACATTTTTGTTTTTATTCATCCTTTAAATTTGCTAGACTTGGGGCTAAACACCCCCACCAAAACCTTTTTGCTTTTATTTGCAAAACAAAATCTCACTGCTTTTTTAGATAAAAAATGTAGCGATCATTTGTTGCAGCTTAGCCGGAATTGGCTCTTGCGCCAATAAACAAAACATTTATTGACCAGTAACTTTGATTGTAGAATCTCACTGATTTTAGCAGTCAGAGGTAGAAAACTATATCCAATTCTTATCATTGTTCAAAAAGGTTCTTTTAATTATCTATGTTTCTTGCAAGCTTTAAAAATAGACTGATTGCTTGACTTTATTCTTTAGTACTTGGTAAATTCTTATAGGATAATTTTTTCCTTGGATAGCTTGGTGGAATTTCTACCAGGTTATTTAAAAATGCTCCTTGTTAGAAAATGTTTATACATTAATTTTTTAATTCACCAATCAATTTATATTTGGCTTCTTCCTCAATTCATGCAGTAAAAAAGAGAATGTACTCTGATACAATGTCAAAGAGTGATTTAAAATTATCTAAAAAATATTCCTTACAATGCAACCTTAGCAAGGTCACTGAATTCATATGTATATTTGTTAATGTTATCACAAACTTATTTAATTTAACATGCAATCTATCACATTGAAAATATTTTCACAATATAATTATTCGTTTAAAAGAACTACTCAGGGCTCTGACACATAGGTATCCAAGTGGTCTTATTCGGAATTTACGGCCTTTAGTAAACCTGAGTGATGCCTAGGGATGATCTAAGATACACTACAGCCAAACAGTTTTCTCTGTATATATATATAAAAGAATGCCTTTAATCATCATTTACATGGTCTTTTTCAAAATAACTTCCACTGCACATTACATTATCCCAATGTTCCATCCACTTCTTAAAAACATGTAAAAGTCCATTTTGTGAGAGCCTTTTCAAAACTGCCTCTGCAGCCTTTACACATGCTTTGTTCCTAGCAAAATGTTTGCCTTGTAATGGTTTCTTAAGTTGAGGAAATAACCAGAAATCGCATGGAACGAGATCAGGACTGTATGGAGGGTGTTCTGCTGTAGAATGAGCAGTATGTGGCAGGGCATTGTCATAGTGCAATAGAAAGTAATTTCTGAGCAATGGATGTTTCCTTTTAACGTGCTGTATGTACCGTAGTACGACGCTTATGGTAGTACTGGGTTCGACAGCGTGCTGATCAACAATTCCTTCATAATAAAAAAAAAAATTATGGTCATAACTTTACCAGCCAATTTCAGTTTTTGCTTTCTTGGCAGTAGGTGAAAATGGATGCCCCCATTGTGATACAACCACGCTTTGTCTGCTGTGATGATGCGTTTTAAGAAATTGTTGCCTTCATGTTCCATTCTGTGCTCCCATTTGCGGAATCCATCACGCGCAAACATGTTTCAGATGCAAATGTTCTGTCATGATTGAGTGAACACTTCCTACAGAAATATTCAAGAAAACATGCAGCTGATGTACTATAATTCTGCAATCCTCCTTGATGAAAAGTGCAGCTGTGTTAATCATTGTCACTGTGATGGAACCCCTCCCCATGGAAGGTCGTCTCTCACGTTCAATATTTCTCCATTTTGCCTACCTTCCTTAAAAGCTCTAAGCCAGCAAAAAATACTTGCCCTCGACAAAGCTTCACATATCATATCAAAGTTCTCCATTGCTGATTTTTGCAGACAAGCACAAAATTTAATCACATAACGTTGTTCCAACAACGCTTCCATTTTGATAACTCGACGCATCTCGTAGGCGCCTGCAAACATGCTTCAGTTCGATCATGTGATACTCAGGAACATGAGCCTGTATATGCCATCTTGGTAGCTTTGGTTAATACAAACTTTTTTTTATGCCACAGAAATTAACATTCCAATGAGTGGTTTCGCAGCAGTAAAATTAGTCTTATTACATATTGTGAACAGTCTACGTATATATATAAAATTCCAATCACATTTAAAATAAATGTTATGTATTTCTTATTCGTTACCTAGGTTTCCCAAGGTGCTAACAAATCTCATAACATGTTTTTTTATGCTATGTTTTAATTATACTTCTCACACCTTTTTGTTGCCATTGTTTATATACAGTTTAGGCAAGTAAAAATTTAAAATTCTCAAATTTTTGAGTGAGGGGAAAAGAACATTATCTCATACCAGCTTGCATTTATGAAAGTATGATACAAATGCTATTATGTGTTGCATTAATATTTACCCTCAAAGATTTGGAAAGACAATTTGAAGTTTAAATCTAAAGAGAAACTTTTTTTGTGTGTGAATATTTAACGTTTTTTTTCTTTTTCAGAATAAACCAGGTGATTTAGTTTTAGTGATACAAAGATGGTTAACAACAGCACAAGATGCTCTTGAGAAGCTTTTTGAGATTCTTCCTGAGCCTAAGCCTCCAAACATGCAAAGCCTGATTAACTTGTTGCAAATCGATTCAAAGCTTCTAAGATATAATGCAGATGCAGACATTTTTCTTTAGGTTTTTTTTTAAATATAAAATAATTTGTTTCACAAATATTTTCAAGTTATGTAGAA
Organism: Trichonephila inaurata madagascariensis; assembly: GCA_019973955.1. Lineage (NCBI taxonomy): Eukaryota > Metazoa > Arthropoda > Arachnida > Araneae > Nephilidae > Trichonephila > Trichonephila inaurata. The sequence continues at coordinate 351,495 of BMAV01014526.1, forward strand.
CCTTGCAAAAATATCAATGTTATAACTTTGTAAATTAAACATGGATTTTTAAAAAAAATGCTTGGTATTTCAAATTAGAAAAATACATTAAGGATATTAAATCATTTTTCCCATTAACATCTGTGTTATGGCAAATTGATTAAATCTTATCACTGCACTTTTTAATTTTGTTATATTGGAAAAACTTCAAACATAATGTTTCAAGATATTTATATTTGTAAATGTACTCATCAAGAAATTACAAGACAATAGTAACTAAAATACTTTTCATTAGTAGCAATCTAACTGGATTCAAACATCAATAAAAAATTACAAAAGTATTCATGAAATTTTAACTGAAAAAGAAAATTTTCAGGGTATAACAGGTTGCATTTTTTCTTGCAAACAGTTGTACCAGACTCAAATTTAAGTACATGTCATTATTGAAAGGACACTTTTACACAAAAAATCTAACTTTAAAAAAATACATATTTCAGGACAAACAATTCATTTTTCAACCATACTAATGCATCACTGATACAAAATGTAGGCACAAACGATTTACTTTAAACAAATAACATTGTATGACAAAACATTTTCACTTTAATAAGGCATACATTTGTTACAAGAGATTAAAATACATTTAATCACTTATTAGTTCATTGTTATACAAACTTTTAAACTGTATATATTTGCATACTTAATTCTTGCATTTTGTTTCCTTAAGAACACTTGATATTAGAAAATATAAATACAAATTCCAAGCTTAAAAAGGGTCAATTAATTCCATTTTCAATTACGAAAGTGTTATATTTCATCTACAAATGTGAAGAATATATAATGTTAAAACAAGAATTTCATTTTAACGCAATTATTAAAGCTTGTATGTACATTGATATAAAAAATTATACTATGTTAGCACTTAGTTAAATTTCAAAAATATCTGGAGACTTACCTATTCCAGGATAGGAAGTATCTATTTTTAAATATATTTAAAAATATGTTGGTGGCAGCTGTTTGTTATGCTTGGGGCAGATTTAAATTGTCTATGTGTGAACCACACATTCTCTTACCAACTGAGCAATAACAATTCTCATCTGGTCATTAGTTACTTTAGTTCCTATCATAGCTAATTACAATTTGTGGTTGAGGAGCTGCTACACACTGTTCTAGGACAAATTTGAAAAGTGTATAAATGAGTTCCAACTGAGCTAGAAAAGAATTTCCATTAGGACCAGTTGGTAAGCACTTTTGTTTTTTGTCAGTGGTAGGACTCATGGAGGAGCAGCCACCATACTAGTAAGCCAGTAATTTTAAAACAAAATTGTTTTTCTTTGGTACTGTTAAATTTTTTTTTAATAACCTGCACAATATACTTAAATAAACCTCCATCTTACAGCCCATAAATTAGAAAATTTGTAGAATGAGAATTCAATACGATTTATACATTTTATTTGGTATCTTTATTATGAAGATCAAAGTTGAAAAAATTGACAAATTACTTATTTTGAAATTTTTGTAAGACAAAGATTTTAGTAATGTTTCCATTGGAAAAATTTTTTCACTAGTAAGCACACACATATTTCCCTTTAAAATTGATACACTTTATAAGAAAATATTTTGAAGAAACTCAGTTTTAATGCTCAAAAAACTTTAAATAAGCAAATAGCTTTTACAATATTTGGATATACAATGTGTAATGAGAACACGACTCCAAAATTATAAGTTCTGAAAATAAAATTTTATAATTTACAATTTATTGGCAAAAGTTTTCTGTGATAGGGCACATCTCTCTCACCTTTTAAGTTACTTATGACAATGCATTAAAAATCAAGTGCGAGTCATATTGAGCAGCTGAAGATCAACACTACACTAAAAATTTATTGCTGAAATTTAAAATTAAAGTAACAAAAGAAATTCTCTTTATGATTTTAACTCATTTTTATAGACAGTAATATTTTCAACAGAATCTTACGATTCTTACTTTAAATGCTGAAAAGTGAAATACTAGTAATAACTAGGGGGGAGAATCTTGCATTGTGTGACTAAAGGTCTTTGTTCATATAAAAATTGAATAAATTCAAAAAAAAAAAAGGCACAATAAATAATAAATAAATCCATGTTAGGTCGTATTATTTACATCACAAGGCACAGTCTAAGTAGAGTTATCAAAGGAAACAGTATCACACACTCCTAAAAAATTCAAGTACCAAGGTATGAATTTCATTGTAATCAGAAGGGAAAAAATTATAATAAAGCATATTTTAGAATCCTATAAAGCATTTTCAGTAACAAACAAAACACTTCAAATTATTCAAATCATTTTAAACAAAAATATATTTGGCAACTTTTAAAAATTTAAACAGAAGTCTCAGAGAATAGAAAATGTAAAATAAACTTTTCATTTGACAAAAAAACCACATTTCTAAAATGTCATTGGCAAAATGGATATTGGAAAACTAACATTTAATATTATTTTAAGCTGTACCATTAATTACTGAAGATTCTTTTGAGACAGAAAGTTCAGTTTTACTAGGTACATTACTTGATTGTGATTTAGGAGGATGTGAATCTCTTTGCGGCTTTGGTAATGACTGAGAACCACCATTCTTCATTACTTTATCTTCGCCATTTGTGCAAGGCTCAGAAGTATCTTGATGAGAATTATTTTGCGATCGCTCTGAAGCTTGTGTTGATAATTCAGAAAATCCAGAACTACGGTAATCATCACTTGCATTTCCACCTTCTCCATGATATTTTGGCTTTTTCTTCTTTTTTCGCCTACGATTGCGGGAACCTTCCACAGATGAAACACTTTCTGAAAAAGAATGCAATCAATATTAATATAAAAATCATATTAATTTTAACTAATACTTATTTATAATATTAAAAATTTAATATCTCAACAAAAATAACTTTATTGCCAAGCAGTAAAATTTTACATTGAAATATAAAGCTTCAGTAATTTTCATAAAAATGCTACATTTATTTTTTAAAAAAAATCTCATTCAAACTAATTTCAGATTTTCTGTATTAATTTGAACAATGAGATCACATTCTACATTTACAAATTAGGGCATTTTGATTTTTCACCAAATTAAGCCAACTGTTTTAATTTCATGTTTTAGAAGTGCAGTTTTTGAAGTTTTTATTTACTAACCATCAGCAAAAATTTCTTAAAGGAGCATTTCTTAGTTGGATTTAAAATCTAATTTATCAATCACAAACTTCAGAATACATAAATGAATTTATATTGTTTTCAGAGATTTATAATAATTACAAATATATTTAATTATTCAGGCTTATTAAAACATCTAAGAAAGTCTAGAGCATATATTTTTCAAATAATTACAATATATACTAAAAAGGTGCAAATATGTCTAGTAAAAAATTTTATTGTAATGAAAAGGAATAGAGAATTGAATGTACAATAAATTAATCCTTGCTTGAAAATATAAAAAGGATATGTAATTAATTTTTATTATGTGTAAATATAGCAATAATTAGAGCTCTCCTTTAATATGTAGAATCTTACTATTAAATTAGAAAAGGTTGATTAAGCAATTTCACAAGAAATCTAAAATAGTTGATACAGCAGAGCATGGCTTAAGATCAAGATAAACGTATCTCATGATCTAGTAACAGTTTTAAAACTCCAAATTGCATCAAAACTTGAATAGAAAACAATCATTTGCTTAAATAACCATTGCACCATATCACTGTCATACAGGATTCAATTTTTGTTTTTGCAGGCAAGGAAAAATTTCATTCCAATGGAGGTTTTATTCATTCCTAGCAAAGGGTAGCACATATTCCCAAATGCCTATTTTTGTCAATTTGGCACAAAAAGTTCAACATTCAGAAATTCATACAGGATAGCCAGATAACTGTATAAAAATATACTTTTCCACAGGTCATGTACGTGGGGAATGTAATTTATTCCTATTAGAAAAATCTACAGAAAATTTTATTTACCGGAAACAATTTTTTCCCCAGAATTTTTAATTTTATTACCTCTAGATTTAATAAGAAAAACAAAAATGGTTCTAAAAATAAGTAAAATCCTTACATTAAATATCACTTAATTCAAACATTGTTCTAGAAATTATACAAAATTTTCTGAAAGTTGCAAGTATGAACCAAATAATTGTAAAAATTTTATATAATTTTATTCTTTTTTATTTTGAATAAAATAAATTTACCTTGATCTACACTTGCAATACTTGAAACTTCATGACTATCAAGGACAGATTCATCTTCATCAGTTACACGACGTCTGTCATTTCGAATCCTTTGCCGTGGAGGTAGATCAGAATTTTTATCATCTCGATCTGACATATATCTATGACCTACAAGATAAATAAAAGTTCTTTATTGAAAGAAGTGATACGAAAAATTATTCTAAATTAACTTTCTTACCCTAAAAGTAATGCAACTTTTGGATGTCATGACAATGAATATGATGTTAAATTAAGATTTACATGATGCACATGAATATTTAAATCTAATCATGTTCTACTTCAAATCTAGTCTTCAGGTGGTGTTGTGGACTATACTTGTTAATTGATGGGGAAAAAAGTATCAACTCTAAGAATGTCATCTTTTCGGAGACTGATATTTTGTAATTTAAATGCATGCACATGAATTAATTTCCAAAAATGAGAAACATTAAGGGAATTTTAGGGATATTTATAACACCTACTTAAAATAACACATTGATGGATCATACACCATTGATACTTGCAAGAATATATATTCATTTACATATTTAAAACAACAACATTACAATGGCAAGATATTTTACCAAAAATAATTTTAGAAATCTAAGCCATAATTTTTGAGAGATGAAATGAAACTAGGAATGATGACTTCAAATTAAAGCAATCAGCACAAATCTAAAATTAAAACATTACTTTGATTTGATAAATTAATTTTGGTTTTCCAAATTTTATAACTCAATATTTTATTTTAGAATGACCTTAAGAAAAAATAAATAAAAATACCTTGATTGTTTGAATATCTGTTATCTGCACCACTCCAGCGACGATTAGAATCCATTCTATTCCCACCTCGTCCCCTTCCACGACCTAAATTACTTCTGCCTCTTCCACCTTCTGTATCAGAATAGGCTCTATCAAAACCACCTCGCCTAGGCATTGGATAGTTAGGTAGAGATCCTACCTGACTTCGTAATTGTTGATCAATCTCCATTTTATCTTGACGTAATTTTTCAACTTCCTGCAAAATTGATTACAATTAAAATGATTCAAACAGCGTGTGCACAGAAGAAATGCAAACTTTTTAATATTAGCTAAAATAACTTCAAAATGGAATAATCAACTAAGCAAAACTAAAAGTAATAAAATAATTCCCAAATTCACAGGAAAAATGCATCTCTCTTTACAACATAGTTTCATTCTCAATCATAACAATATCTCAAAATAAAAAGTTGAAACCATAACTTTTAAACAGAAGACACAAAACAAGTTATATGAGTTATATATAAGAAACTTGCTGGAAATTTTTAGAAATGTTAATACTTACATGAACAAAATACATGATAATTAGCACACATAAATGAAGTAATATCAAACATATTTTACATGCATCTTCAAAAAGAGTTACAGTTTAATTTTAAGGTAAAAATGACACCACATTTGAAAAACAATTTCTGCAAAAAATAATGGAACACCACACACACACACATATATATAGTTTAATTTTCTACAAACGAGAGATAAACATTCATCAATCACATTCAAAAAACACATAGACAGTAGGAAAATCATACAATGAAGGACACATGAGCAACTGAGATTAAAAATTATAAAATGGATGCTGCAGTATTGTAAACATTGCTGACTTAGGACAGCTAATATATAAAATAATTTATATATAAGTGGGGTTGAACATGTTTTTTGGCCAGCCAACCTTCCCCCTTTATGTAAATAATATTGAGCAAAAACCTATTGAAAGTAATGGATAGGAATATCTAAATCCATTACAAGATAGAGGTAACTTACCTAAATATTGCTCTTAAAAATGTAGAGCCCGCACTAAATCTGAGTGCAATAAAAAAGTTATTGCCAGATTCTGGACCCTAATGCAGATTCAAAGCATGTGAATGGCTGAAATTAAACTTAACAAAAGTATAAAAAGAATAGAAATAAAAATTAAAAAGAGAGTTACAAATTACCATAACTTTAGTGACACTAGAGTACATATGAATTAAATAATAAGTTACTTTATCTAATATTAGAATATGGAGGACTAGGAACTTTATATAACTAGGAAATATGATAAATTTATAGTAATAAACTATTATTAATCTAAGAATTTTTAATCCTTACTATTTTGAATAGCTTTATTCATATAACTATTAATAAAACTAATTGGGTATTTCTGATTTAAGCAATATTTAGTAAAATGTTTAGTTTTTATTATTTCTTATTTTTTTTTTTTTGACACTAGAAATTTATTGCATTATATATAATTAATAACAATATTTCTGAATATAGAAACATGCAAATTATTCTCCCAAAGAGGAACTTTTATAATATTGAAATTAAATTCTTCTCTTTTATCATAAATATTAGAAACTATTACATTATCTTTTAATTCGATATGCATATCAAGAAAATTTACTTCATTGTTGTTACTATTTGTTTGTATTAGATTAAGATATTGTGTATAAAAATTAGTGTTAGGTATAAAATTGACTTGCTTGCCAAAAATGACTGTCATCTATATAACGATAAATGTAATATTTAGAATTATTAATGTAACTATTTTCAAAATGATCCAAATATAAATTGGCAAGACAGTTACTCGCAGGGCCACCTTGTGGCAAACCTTTATATTATATATATACTGTATATTTTATTTTTCAATATGAATTTATAACTTATGAGGATTGCTGTGTTGCATGTTAACATGACTATTTGATGAGGGAGGTTCAGATCAGATCTTTCACAAAAGATGCTTTAATATATTGTTTTGTTTGAATGTATGTTGTTACAGAGATATATGAATGCCTCAATTTAGAATTTGATCAGATTATGACAACACACCTAAGTTAGCATTTTTCTCATAACTCCTACATGAGGCAGTACGATTCTTTTAGTTCTACATGAACAACTTTCATGAGGGAATTTCAAAAATTACATAAACTCTTTTGTTAAAAAAAAAATCAACCTTATAGAATAAAATGTTATTGTAAATACAGCAATTACATCAATAAATTTATTTTTAATAGAAAGATTGAAGCCCAGTGGCTGAGTGGTTAGCGTATCGTGCTTCCAAACCACAGGTCCGAGGTTCAAACCCAGGGCACGGCAAGATTGACTTAGCTTTTCATCCCTTCAGTGGGTTGATAAAATGAGTACCAGGCTTGCTTCGGAACTTAACACACTGGGGTTTCGCATCAGACTGACCACCTGACCGGAACATCTGCTAATGCACCTCAGGGCTCAAAGTTGTGTATACTGAGTTGGATACAGTAGGCCTCTGTCCTCATGGGTTATTGTGCCACTGAGTTAAGTATAAAATGATTATCCATTTATTTTTTTTATGTTAAACTATGGCAGTTTTGCATAACAGCTCACTAAAATTAAGTTTTAAACAATAATCCTCATTCTCTTTTTGTACAATTTATCTGTATCAAAAAGCCAATCAATAAAATAGTGTAACCATTTCCCACATACAGAAATGTATTACAAATAAACCCTTCATAGTAAAAGAAATGTCATCATTTTTGCAATGGTATTTAGAAATATCCATCCATAGAAGAATGTCACTTGGAAAATAAACTTTACTGCAAAATATACTATATACTACAGAATACCAAAGAACTTACTTTTAAGTGAGCTAAATGATATTCTAGAAGAACTTTTGCATTACTAATACTTTCTACTGTTCCAACAAAGACAAATGGCACCTAGAAACATAGAAAAATTTCCAAATTATATATATCACATTTACTAGTAGCTGAAAAATATGATTTCCATATATATGGACTACAAACCTCTTCTCTAGGTGTTTGATTGTCATTGTCACCTTCAATTTTCACTCGTACCACTCCAGATTTATCTACCATCTCTTGTATAATTCTTCCATTTTTACCAATAACTTTACCTGTGAAAACCAATTAATAAACCAATGTTAATAATAATAATAAAAAAATCTTAATTTCTTTTTGATTGATTGGAAAACCAAGACATTCAGATCAAAAGCTCCTAAATTCAAACCCCTCCAATAAAAGACATTAAAGCAATAAAAAACTTAGTATGTACAAAAATGTTAATTTTGCTATACCTAAGCTTTGCTGTAAATGAAATAAAAGTTTTAACACAGGTAAAGACTTTATCAATATTGCTTTTGCATTCTTGTCACAGACAGTGAAGTACTTAAAATATATTTTGTATGTTTGAATTCTGATATTTCTGAATTCTTCCCTTTAGATTTAATTTTTTGGTTTAAATGAATACTTTTGAGATATATTACAGCAGTTTCTTCAAACATTAGGTGTAATTTCAAGCTATAAATGCTGATTAAAAATGTAACATTAATAAGTATTATTATTACTACCGTATTTATTCAAATCTAAGCCGTACTTCCTCCCCTCTCCGAATGTTAATGCTTCTAAAAATTGAGTGTGGCTCAGAATCAAACACGAAAAAATGTGTTGGATGGGGGAAAATGAACATACTTTGATGGTTAGAGCAATTCTAGATTCATGTATGCACTACTTTTTTAAAAAATTTGTTCATAAAAACATGTCGAGAACTTGGGATGAAGCTTAAAATCAAATAAACACAGTAATTTAAAAATTAATTAAAAAAAAATAAATAAAATGGACACAAATACCAAAACAATTACACACATAATTCAGAAAGATAAGTTAACAAAAATATAAAGAAAAGTCTTTTTTTGTCTTCTAATGGGTTGCATATGTTGGCAACTAAGCCTTTGTAGACACGGCAAGCCCCTCAAATGTGAGAGCCATGTTATGGTGGCACCACCTTGAAATGGCTCTTAACCCTTTGATGCATGGAAAAATAAATTTGCTGAATTTTTCAAAAATTAATAAATGCTATGTATAGAACCTAAGAACAGAGAAAATACCTTTAAAAAAATTTACAGTACATTCCCCCCCCCCGAGGGGGGAGGTGGTTTCATAGGAGTGTACCACCGTGCACTTACGACATAATTCTCAGATGAACAATATATGATTTGGATCAGATTTGTAAGATTATTCTTTATATATTTTGTAATACATTTACTCTAAAACATGCAATATTAAGTATTAGAATTACATTTTAAATCTTAAATATTACAAAATATAACTATAAGAGATTGAAATCAACTTCAATAGCCAGATTTTTCATTGTTTCTTTATTATTAAAACATGCAATAACTGATAAAAATTATCTTCAAAAGATTAAATATTAGCAAATTTAATTGAAAGAGGTAAGCAAAAATAATATTAAAAGAAATAGTATTAGCTATATTAGAACATATATTCACCATCCAAAAAAAAAAAATTCAACCTCCCTTCAGTATAAAAAGAACGTAAATGAGATGAGAAAAAATTTCCATTTGAGAAAAACATCACCATTTCAATATAAACAAAATCCCCATAAATTATTAGTTACTTCACTGCCTGTGTCAGAAAAAAGAAAAACAGGGGGAATATCTCTTCTGGCGTGAGTGCTAAATTCGGACTTTTTTCATTTCTAAGCGGCGGTGGTATCCCTATGAAACCACCACTTAGATGACTTATTATGAGGCAGTTTTTATAATTTATCATTCTAAAAATTAGCTATGCTATGAACAGCATATGCAGCAAAAATGTACATAACTTACTTTGAATATGTATCTGTTTTTATTTGCTAAAGAAACTCTTTTTGAAAGTGTTCAAAAAAGGTTTTTAAAACGATGCATTTTTCTCACAGAAAGAAGAGTTTTTTGTAAAGTGCTGACATTCTATGAAAGATAAAAGATATCAGTAGAACCATTGGTTTCATTCAAATACCACTGCACGTTTAGAGGTATTTTTTTAGAAAATGGTGGTTTCGGAGAGATACCACCGTGCATTAAAGGGTTAATAGCTTGAACTAATTTTAATTTGAACTCTCGTAGGTTGCTAAATATTGCCGAGAGTACCAGAGCCAAATAAAAAAAAATCATGACACATGTATGCCTATGATTCTCACATCCAGAAAATCTATCAACTACAGCCGGGAATGAACCTGCACTCATGGGCTTAGGGAAGGGGGTACACTTTCTTCTAAGCCACCAAGTTTACTTATAAAATGCAATCTGAGATAAGGAAGTATAATTATTCATACCAACTAGCAATCTTGGCACTTCTACCAATTCTTCAGAATATTCTAACATGCTTCTTGCTTTATGAACAACTTCTTCAGTCTGGAAAGAAATCTCTAATTATTCAACACATACTTTAACATAAAGTAAAAACTTTTAAACATTTTAAAGCTACTTACATCACCATAAATTTTAAAGGTGCATGTAGATTCTTCCAAATCGATCCCAGTAATACCTTCCAGTTTTCTGGCATTTTGAATATTAGCACCATGAGCTCCAATAGCAAGACCCATTAAATCTTCACGAACTCTAAATTCTTCAACATGACCCGAATTTGAATTTAATCTTGTACTCTATAAATAAACACATTTGTTATATATGCATGTTACATAATTATATATTACTTTTTTAAAAACTACCTTAAGTTTACCATGCATTTTCTACCGAGCTTATAATCTCATATGTTCAATATTGTTACCCTACACCAAGGGTGTCAAACTCGCAGCCGACAAAGAACATTTTTGCGACCTGGCCAATATATCGGCACACAATAATATGTAATAAAATATCAAAATTTCTCCCCAAAAAGATGAAATAGTAGCAATGAAGAGATGTCAAGTGTTAGGACGTAAACATTAAACTTTTCTTGTATTATTTATTTTTATTATAATGTATTATTCAAAATAAAATTACTTTTCTATGAATATTGGGGTTTTTTCTGCAGCCCATCTAACATTAAACCTAGTTAGTTGGGCCCAAGTTAGCCCTTGAGTTTGACACCCTTGTCCTACACACTTCACGCTAATTTGTTTTTGGTGTATAGGCAATATTTAACCAGCTCCAAACACTATAACTGGAGGAAAAACTGTGATCCAGAGAAAACTAGAAATTCTGAATTTAAAAAAGGTTGATGAAATGACAAGTGGTCATTAACTGAAAAGGATCTCTAGGACATTCTGGGGGCTCATGACTCATGTTTCCCAGTGGCACAGAAAACCCTATAATTTCTTACAGAACAGTAATAACAATCAAACAAGTATCATGAAAATTTAAGGGTAATTATAATAATTTCAAAATATTATACACACAAAACACTAAATAAGGTTGCCTGTACTTAATTATTTCACAGTCCCTTTTGTATAATCTCAGCTTTACAAATGTCAAATATAAACTGAAAGCAGTTACTGCTGTCTTTGTCTAGCATTAAATAGGGTCTCAGAATTTAGATAACATTCTTAAATATAAACAATGACTATAAATCAATAAAATTTTTAAAATTCTTATAGCATATGCAGTTATTTAAATTACACTTGTCTTAAAATTTTTGAAAAAATGTAATTTTTTACTTTATTACAAAATAATTTAACTGAGTGAATACAAATGAGAAGTAAATGGTAAAAGTTTACAAGAACAAACAAAATGATACTGTGTGTCACTATTATTTAACTTTTAAGTCAAGCATATTCCTTATTTTTATGCAAAATAGGACAGACAGCACCTCAAATATTGTTTTTAAAATGTTTACTTTGGGGTGGTAATTTTTGTTGATTTGAAGATGTTTTTTGACAGTCTAATTTCCAGTTGAAAATGTAACAACTTGTAAGATACTGTGGAGAACAGAAAATATTTCAAATGCAGACCCAACTAACTTTCTACACAATTTAAATGTTTTTCCTTTGTAAGAAAATAACAAATTTTTGTACTTTGTCAAAATGCTTACTTTTAAGAATTTATCTGTTATATTGAAAAAATACAGAAAAGCTTTAAAAGTATAATTAAAGTGAAAAGAGAGACAATTTAATGTGGCTTGTCAAATTTCAGCATTTATTCCTTTTAAATGAGAAAAACTATTTCGTGCAGTTTTAAGTATGAGATTTTAGCAAAATAAAATGAATTAAATTTTCTAAAGTGGCCCATTAAATTTAAATTATTTGAAAATACTCAATTAAACAATGGTTCACCAATATTTATCACCATTATAGATGGGGGAAAACATTTAAAGCAATCAACTTCAGTTAAGTTTCCAAGCATATACCAGCATGGGATAAGAGAAAATGAAGTTACTGATAAACATAAAATGTCTTTAAAAATAATAAAAAATTATGTATTTTACTTAAAGCACATGAAAGCAGAAATTATATTTAATACCTTTTTTATTTTCTTGAAATTTTCCCCAAACCCTTTGTAAATTTAAGTAGGTCCCTTTTTTTAGATTTTTTTTCAACCACACTTTGAACCTTAAATTTCCCAGGGATGCAAATTTCAAGGAAATAGCTGAACATGTAGTAAGCTCTCATCATGCATTTCAACAAACCTAGAATTGAAAACCCTCTTTTCACGAATTGATTGATTCTTGAGAATACTTTTTTGCGAAGGAACCAAGATGTATGCAAACGGAGTCTTCTTATTTCAAGTCAAATGAAGTGTATTCAAAAAGGATGTTGAAAGCAACATCTTAGAAGATTGTGCAATTTTTCGAGAAGGTTGAGATATATTTTGAAAGCTACTTTATAAAATATCTATGTTCCTTTATGAGACATGTAGTTTTATTATTATTAAGATAGGCCAACAATAATCTGATCAGTGGAACTGCCAGACTTCACCTTATATCAGATAAACAATACTTGTTATTAATTAAAATAAAGGTAATTCACCCTTAAATATTCAGCCCCAAAAGCAAAAAAGTTGGTTTTAAAAAGTTTTTCCTTCTATTTCTCTAATGCAAACTGAGGTATGCCACAAATATCAATTATGAAATATTTGCATCTTAGTAGATTTCTAGGGTGGAAAGCATTGTAGTCATCCACTTCCTATAATCAACCTTCCACCAATACCAATAAGCCTTAATTATATTTAATTAGATTACATTGTTTCTACAATTACTAGTTATAATTATTCTTTAGGTAAACAATTTCTTGGATAAGAATTTCATTATTTACAAAAAGACACTTAAAATAGAGTAATGATTTATGTACAGATGCATCAAAACTAAGAGGCTAAAAAAGGCATGAATGACATGGAGTGAGTGCTTCTGAGTAATTTTTCTCACATCTTTGGGTATGTTCATTCATTAGTTTGAAGCCTTCTAAAAATGTGGAGACTAGAAACAGGATATAAGAATTTAATTTTTTTTTTATATAATGAAGAAAATAAAGAAACTTTTCCAACATAAATGACTTATTTGTTTTGAAAACTATATTATCATATCTTATTTTTTTATTTTAGTTTCTTATTTTAAGCTGAATGAATTCCAGAATTGATACTTCATATTTCTGCAGATACAAATATATATTACGGATACAGAATTTTAAAAATATTCTCTTATACAAATAGGATGTAAGTATGAAAAAATTATACAAATATTTTAATAATCTTGGCTTGTGTGGTACTATGAGTTTGAGTTAACTGGAAAGTGAATTTTATTGAAAGAGAAAGGAAACCCGAGTGAAAAGCAAATTTTAAAATAAATGGAAAAATAAGAAATGAAATCCAACCTAACATCTATTTTTTTCTTTAAAATGGGTTGCATTTTGACAGTTTAGCATTTCATTGGTGTCCCTATCTAGTGGCAGTTCCTGCTACCAAATTTTGACGTTTGAATTAAATTTTAGCTCGTCAGATAAGAAATATTGCCATGATTTAAATTTGCCCAGAGTACCAGAGCCAAATTGATAATAAAGGAATCTTTTACTTGCCACAATCATATGACATGTGTGCCTACGATTTTCGCATCCAAAAAAAATCTCTCAACTTCAGCCGAGATCGAATTCGTAGCCATAAGCTTACGCTACTTCTAAGCCACCAAGCCGATTTAAAAAAAAATTAGCTTAAAAATTAATGTAATATAAATACACACATACCAAAAAAGTTACAACACTAAACGCACAAAAAATTTGAATTTAAAAAACATTACCTCTAATTGCCTTGCTGCTTCTTCAGTTCTACTCAAAAGAAGCACTTTTTGTCTGAGATTTCGAAAATGCATCTCACACAACATGCTAGCTCGTTTCTTAGCTGTATCACACTTAGACTTAAAAAAAGTAAGAAATATTATTGTAAAATAAAAGACTAAGAAACTTTAAAGAATGCTAAACACAAACTTGTGAAAGAACAGATCAGTAAATATTTTTAAATGAATTTTCAAATTTAATAAAAATTACACTGCATTTCAAGATACTCTAATATAGATTTGAATATGTTTTCTCTTAATAGAAATATAAATTAACACAAAATGCAGTGCATTTAAATGGAAAGTTACTTTTGATTTTGCTTAATTTTTTAAAAAATTCATAAGAATTTAATATACTTGACTTTTTAGTTAAGGTTGTTTACAAAAATATTTAAACATTTTGTGAAACTTTTATTAGTAAAAAAAATTGAATAACAGTTTCATAAAATTGAATGAATATTTATAAATATATGCATATTACTTCAAACTAATACATAAACTAAAAACTTTTAAGAACATTTAATCAAATTACTAGATTTGACATGTATCTATAATTGTTTAAAACAAGAGAGCAAAGATAAGGATACGTACAATTATTACAAGACAATTTTTAGCTGCATCAAAACGACAAATTGCTGCTCCTATTGCTTTCTTAAATTCCTTGTGAGCCGATTCTACTTTTGCACTAAAAAAGTTAGAAAAAAGATTGATTAAAAAGGAAAACTAGACAAAAACTGGATTGTATAATCATAAGAAATAAACATTTCTTTAAACTAATATAATTTACATTTACTTCTTAATAAAATCTGAAGGAAAAGACCTACTTTGTCTAAATTTTGTCAAAACAAAAACTTTCAAAATTGCACATAAAAGTGAATGGTACTAGTGTATTTTGCCATTGATCAATTTTGCCCAACTAAAAGACATCGCTAAATGCTGTCACCATTTCTGCACATGCAAGAAAACCAAATACCGCGCTTCTTTGCTTCGCATCAGTTGGCAAAGATTTAGAAAAATTAAAAACTATCTTTTTAAAGCACATAACACATGAAATAAAAGCCCTTGATTCATGAATAATAAGCTTACTTCATGTAAATGCTGCCACATAAATACAAAACTAAATGCTGTTGTGCAGTTCAGCTATCTTTTTTACTTTGCCAAAACCCCATAGTCTTTTGAGTATTTGCGTTTTAGACTATACAACTGGAAATAATCTACTATTTCTGCTTTGGTAGAAAATAAGACCCAAATTTTAATTATTCTTTACAGCAAAATATAATAAGTTACAAGTTACAAGCAATGTTATTTTCGAGTATGCACAATCAATTTTATTGTGTTTGAAGATAGAAAAGATAGTTTAACTTAGACAAAAAGGTTATTAGTTTTGAGCATGCATTAACAAAACTATTGAATTTGACAACCTTTTGCAATTTGATGAAATAAGTATTAAGGTAAGTAATTCATAAGTACCAAGAAAATCAAAATAATATTTTTCAATCATACATTTCAATATGAATTCACAACAGTTAACTGTAAAGTGCACTTATTTATCATTAAATACATATATAATCAACAAATTAATGATAATTTATAATTGAGCACAAATGTTAACATTGTAGTACTAATAATTTCATACTATAAGATCAGCGTTAACACATTCCTGTATAAATCAAGCACATTTGTTAATTAAAACGCACAGTTTCAAAAACATATGGATTTAAATACACGTACATATTGATTTATTTATATTAATGAAGCCTAATGAGAAAGAATATTTGAACGTTTTGATTGCATATAAGGGTTAAAAAGATTAAAAATTCATACTTAAAATTATATACATTCCTGTTCCTTTAAAATGCTAAAAAGGGCAAACTGTTTAAGTAGGATGGAAAGTGTATTTCAGAATTATCGTATTTATTCGAATCCAAGCCGAAAATTTTTTTTGAGTATTAATGCTACTGAAAATAGGGTACAGCTTAGAATTGAAAGCAGAAAATTAGTTGGATGGGAGAAATTGAACATGATGCTCCAATAGAGCAATTACAGGTTCATGTATGTATTAAAAGTTTTTAATACTGGTAAAATAAATTAAATATTCACTTATTAGTTCTCATTTTAATTTTTTTAAAGTATCATAAATAATGGATATCAATAAACATTTTACACTTTGCTTTATTTTTCCACAAACACGTGTTGAGAATTTGGGGTGGGGCTTAGAATCGGTAGCAGCTTAAATTCGAATACATACGATAAATATATTAATCCAAAAATAGAACATACTATTCTCTGAGGTCTTCAGGAACTTCTAATTCAAAAGTCTTGAAAGTGTTTTTTGTAATACAAGGACTGAAAAAAACGAAAAAATGTTAAATATTTCATTTTACTAAAAGCCATTACAGAAATTTACTAATTTAAAAGCATAAACACAAAGTTTCATTATAAAATACACTTTTAAAAAACATAAATAATAAATAAACATACATAAATTCATGATAAATTTATGTAATTATGCTCTATATGCTTAAGGGTAGAGAAATAGCACAACTGTTTCATGATAAACTCAATATTTCTTTTAAGCAGAAAGGAAGGCCATAGTTATATCAAAAAAGCAATTCATCAAATATTCTTATGCATGTCTAAGCAAATTTAAACAGCTTTTAGATTGAAGATGTAATAATAATAAATTATTCTAAACATGGTTTAAATGACTAAGAATGTGTTAACTTAATGATGATTTTATTACATATGAAAATAAAGGAAAACTTAATTATTTGCAAAAAATTTCTCATGTGCTAATAAAAACACTAATTTCACTACCACAAGTAATAAATATATGTAATGTAAATGTAGCAACTTTTTAATTATTAAATTCTAATGAAAGCTTTTATTAAAAAATATTAAGCAAAATAAAAAGCCACATTAAAGTATAGGTTATAGTGCATAATTTCAGACACCTGTTAAGAAAATAAGCAAACAAAAGGGAATAAATTTTATAATTTAATACATTACTTCCCAGACACTTATAAAAAAAAATTAAATAAATATTTTACTTACACTTAAAAATTCCTAATAAAAATTGACAAAAGTTTTCAATAGGCCCAACACGTCTTGATAAGTATTCAAACTTTAGTAATTAAACTTAACTATCATTTTCAGCAGAGTTGAATGTGACAATAAGACACTAATAAAATTAGCATAAAATTTCCTAGACAATATTAATAAAATTGAACTTAGGCACTTTCACTTACATGGCTTTGTTTAATATTCCATATTTCTTTTCCCGAATAGTACCACATGTTCAAAAAGATTGTGGGGGAAAACCCAAATTTTATTAATTATTATAACATTTTTATATCCATATGGTTTGAATACTATTCACTTTGGAAAAATGTTTTACTTAGCATTCAACATTCTGATTACAAAAATTTTTTTTAAACAGTACTAAACAAAAAATTTAAAAGGGGTTAAAAAAGAGGAAATTAGGAAGAGGAGAAACTCAGACTTCCAGTGGAGATAGATTCAAAAAATTAAAGATTTTTGCAAATTTTAAAATTTTTTAACATTAAAAAACCAAGCATTTCATGTTTGGTCTAAAAAAAAAAAATAAAAAAAAGTATATCCCCCAAAAAGTATGTTTTTTAAAGACTGTCATGCCTTACATATTAAAAGATTTTTTAAATTTTCTCATTCATAAATTCAATATTAAAACATAGATTTAGAAAAGGGTTCTACTGAGTGTTGTACCATACTGTTATGAATAAATTTTTATAATAACATTAATTTCTCAAATATTTTTAATAAGATGTTCATTGCCTGCCTATAAAAAACGTTTGCATTAAGAAGGTTTTTAAATACAAAAAAAAAATAGGTAGCTCAATTTTTTAAATTTTTAAAATGATATTAATGATTTGCAAATTAATAAAAATATTGTTTTTGTAATTGAAAAATTATTCTGAATATATAAATGATTATCAAAGCAGTGGTAACTGGTAATTTAAATATAGTTAAAGAAAATTTACTCTTAGAGATATAATACCCAAAAAGGTACTATTTTTTAAATTAATGATCTCTCTAATAATAAAATGCTTTTAAAAAATAAAATTTTTAAAGATATTAGTAATTTCATTACAAAATTAGCTATTAAATACAATCTTCCTTTTGGGAGTTTTTTAAATGAATTTAAATGAAAAAGTATTAAATGAGTTTATTAAAGCTTAACTATAAAACTGATGATATAACTTACAATAATTTTAAAGAATCAAATTGCAGACCTAAAAAAGAACTTTATTATTGTCTATCCCCAAAAAGGGTCCCGGGTAATTATGCAATTTTTTTGCAAATGGCTTAGTACTAATATGCAAAAACAAACATTTTCATAATAATTCTGCTTTCATAAAATCTAATTCAAGAAAAAGAAAAATCAAACCCTGTTTTTTTATAAAAAATAGATTTTAAATTTTTGGATATTATAAAAATTTCCCCTCATTTTCCTAACTCCTAAATTTCAAAAAATTCCTGTTAAATTTAGAACAAATTACGAATGGTTTTAAAACTTATATTACATTTCCCGGAAAAAAAAGCTAAAAAAATATTATTCAATCTAAATTAGAAAAAATTGAAAATTTCCCTATTATTGTTAAGAATAGTAGGGACATTATTAAGTACATCGGGAAAAAAATTAATTTTATTTATACCTATGTGATTTTAAAGATTTATTTAATTTCATAGAAAAGCAAATTTTTTAAAAGGGATATTAAAAAAATGATAAATATATTTTTATTATAGAATTAGTATAAAAAAAAAAATTTATATTTTCCATAACGCTTTTTTTATCAGCAAATTAAAAAGGGTTTTCCACAAGGGGAACCAACCAGCAACTACTTAGCAAATATCTACTTGCATTTTTTTGAAAAAGAAAGTATTAGTTCTGAATCTTGTTTACTTTTTTTAAACATAGATGACTTAATTATATTTAGTTTCAGTAGACTTTGTTCCCAACCTTAATTTTATCCCCACTATTTAAAATTAGTAAAACTAATTTTAAAATGATCAGCTAACCCCCTTTTGGGCCTTCAATTAAAGGTTAAGAAAAAAATTTGCTATTAAGTAATATTTTTGATAAAAGGGGAATCATTTGATTTTAATGTTATAAAAATGCCCATTTGGGTAGTAACCTACACTTATCATTTTTTTTAGAAAAAATTATCTTAAATTTTATAAAAAAGGGTACAATGATTTAGTTACTGATAACATTTTAAAACAAAGTAATTTTTTTGAATTTTTGCAATTGTTTTGAATACAATTATCCAAGTAAATTTATTTATAAATATATTTCTATTTCTAATTAAATATATTTTTATCTATGTTCATTATTTTATTTAAAATTTCTTATATTTAGTTTATTTTAAAAATATATTTTAAGTGCTTATTTTAATTGCAACATATCATTAATATATAATTATCCCAAATTTTTTTACTTTGTAATATATTTCTATTTGGTTTTACCCATTCTTTAAATTTTGTTCTTTTATTATCGTTTTAAAACCTTTTTTTTGGTTTATTTTTAAAAAAAAAACTTAGTTTTGTTTAATTGGGAAAAAAATATCCAGGTGGGGCCCATGATTTTTTCCCTTTTCGAATAATTGTTTCAATTCTTTTTACGTCATTTGTGTTGGGAGCTTTTGTGGAAGGTTGGGAAATTTTTGTTTTCCCGTAATTATTTTAAAGTAAGTTTTTCTTTTATTATTATTATTCCTCTCCTTGGTAAATTTATTATTCATTTTGTTTTCTTTTTTTTTAGCTTCATTTTAATATATTTTTTAGGTTTTTCTTCCCAGGTTGTATTAGGCTTAACTTTTCAACTGAGTGTTTTTTTCCCCCATTATTTGAAAGTTTTTCTGTAAAGGGGAAGGTTGAAACCAAAAAAGCATTTAACCCTAATTCGCTGGCCTAATTCAGCGGCAGCTTTAGAAATCATAATAGGTCTCCAGTTTAGTACAAAGACTTTTTTGTATTTACATTTGTTGTGTCTGGTGAATTCCAATTTCTTCCTGCTTTAGCATTGTAAGTTTTGGTACTTCTTCACTTTTATTTTATATAAATATATATATATATATATATATAACATTTAACATTATGTTGCAATTATCAAAAAACATAGATTTTCAGTAGCTATTTTAATGTGCATATTTAAATTGAGGAGTAAGATTATATAAATTAAAATATTATTCAGATGTAGTTCCAAGTAATTTTAAAAAATACCAAGTTAAATTTTATGGCAATTTTTATGAAAGAAAACTGGCTTGCAAAAGATAAGCATACAATATTAATTATCAATTTCAAACAGCATACTTGAAAGTAAGGGACCAAAAATTGTAGCAAATGTATATTGCCAGTATGCAAATATTTTATGCAACAGCCAACCAAATTTAATTTTACTCACATAAGCAAATGAGGCTTTTGTTACCCCCTCCGCTGAATCCAATACTGCTACAATAGCCTAGCAGAATTAACAAGCAATTTTTAAATTGTTACATCTATGGTCAAAGTACCACCTGGTAAGATAATATTTTCCCAGAGCTGCATATTGATGTATCCACATAAAAGGGTTGTACGTTGTACCACATGCTTATTTTTTAACCATGCAATGACAAATGTGTAAGGGTGTGGAGAAAACAAGGTGCATGCAATCAGGACAAGAAAAATGAAATATCACACATTTTGATAACATAATATGGGCCAAAATTTCAAAGGGATACCTAACAGAAATGTACTTCTGCACAGGTGGTTCAGTGCTGGCTTCTCAGAATCGGTGAAATCTTAAGACTCCATTGCAAAGCAAAGTGACAGTAGTTAATCCTGATTTTCTAATTATGGGTTAATGCTCATCTACATAAAATTTTTGAAGAGCAACAGGAAAATAAGGATATTTCAAATAGAAAGAGAGCCAGTGCATCTCCTTCAAAAAGTTTAGAATATTCATTGGTTTCAAGACTGTATGTTTACATCATTCACAGAGAATTACAAAGTGCCTTAATGGGGAAGAATGCGGTCAGTGTGTGCAATGTGTGGTTGATCATCTATTAAAAATAAACAATTTTTGAAAATTTTATGTGAAGTTTCAGGGTGTGGTCAGGTACCTTATCAATATTTTTGTTTTCAATATCTTGGTAACGACCTAAATGTCACAACTTGCAAAAATAAAATATTTTTCCTCATCTTCGAACAAATTAATATTTTCATTGATACATAAACCCATCTTCAATGTGAAACTTTATAATAATTACCCCCAACATATTTTAATCATTACATGCACTTAACTTTTGGAAAGTGTATTTTATAAGTTAAAAATAAATATAAAAAAAACCCCAGCTTTTTAAAGCATTATTTGGAGATTCCAACATTTCTACCCGCTATTATTCCTTAAATTATAGAAAAATATGTCAATATTATGAAAGAATTTCATTTCAAGAACATTTTCTGATAACTATAAAATATTAAATATTTCAAAAGTAATTTTACCTCTTCATTGTTCTTCAAACATATAAAAACATTAATAGATATATTTTCAATTTCTGATGTTTTCTAAAATCTAGGAAAAACCCAATTGATAAAACAAATACTAATAACACCTTTGCTATATTGAATTCTTCAATAACAAAAATTAAATAAAGATGCAGAAATAATGGACTTAAATATAAAAATTAGGATATTAACTTATTATTTTTCATTCGTAGACGATCACTAGGCACTATTTCCGTACAAGTTGTTTCCCAGCCAACATATTCCACAACATGAAAACCTCCCTTTGTCATTTTCACAATTGCTTTCCACCAACCACAAGCTTCTTGTTCATTAGATCTAGATAATACCTAAAATTTTAAAAGTTTTCAATGAAGAAAGTTACTATGATTTAAATAAAATATTAGGAAATGTATCAAAATAATACACACGAGAAAAAAGGTTTTAACTAATACCAGGATTGGTAGTTCTGTAGATCCTTATTTATTATATTTAAAGTAAATTCATAAAAAATCATTTTTTAAAAGCAACACTCACTACATAAACATAAGTTGGAAGAACCTTAAAAAGGAGAATTTAAGTTTTATCTATACTTAACAAAACCATATTTTTTTCCAATATGAAAATTTAAAAGAGATCATTGTTAACAAAATCATGCAATAAAGTCCAATGCTTGCATAAATATTGACCTAATTTCTATCTTGGGTATGAAATACCTTAAAACTGTTTAAAAAACTTCTCACCTTTACCAAATGCAAAAATTAATATAATTATAGACTCATTGAATAAACAGAACACTTGATATTGAAACAAATCAAGTTAAAAGAATTAAATATAAAAACAATTTATATATGTATATCATGACTTGGATTAATTCTTAAAGATCGACAGGAGCAATGAAAAGTGCAGCCATTTATCATATGTTTTATTCCAATGTTCTGCAAATTATTCTGTACTCCAAGCCATGACAAGTACTATTACAAGCTTTGATCAGGAACAAGCGAGCCATTTGTTCTTGTGTTTTCAGTAAGTTCGCTGAAGCACTTATGCAGGAGGAGAGTTTAGTTGTAATGGTAGGAAGTTTACCCCAACTGACATATAAAAGGATGGGGATTCATCACACACATATACAAAAAACAACTAATAACTAAACTAATATCTAAAACTATAAAC
This sequence comes from Trichonephila inaurata madagascariensis, assembly GCA_019973955.1. Taxonomy (NCBI): domain Eukaryota; kingdom Metazoa; phylum Arthropoda; class Arachnida; order Araneae; family Nephilidae; genus Trichonephila; species Trichonephila inaurata. The sequence goes on from BMAV01014526.1 coordinate 374,443, forward strand.
TAAAATATCTTCTTTCCTTTACCCATACTTTATTAAGAATTGAACATATATGCATTTAGTACCTTCTCTATCAGTTTGGCATTTGAATTTTTCATGAGATAGCAATGGATACCCCTTACAGGTTCATCACTTGTTCTTTTCTCATGCATTAAGGTGACAATTACTTGTTTAGATGCTTTATATTACCATTTAAATTTTTCCCAATGAATTTCGAAGCATCCTGTATATTGTGCTGGGAAGCATTGCTGCAGTAATCTGAATACACAACGACATGCTATTCAGAACTCTAATTAAAAGGTGCAGTCATCAGCTATCTCAGAAATAGTCAAAGCATACATGACATTGCCAGCGAGCTAACACTGGCACACCCTAAGCTGACAGTGGTTGTAAAAATGTCAGATGCCTTGGAAGACATAAAATAATGCACTAGAGACCAAAGGGTGTGGTCCAGAACAATGTAGATAAACCATATCCTACAGATGGCCCATATCTGTAAGGAGTTTTAGCATGCATTTAAAATTATCGTTTTGGTGTATACTATCAGTAAGGTAGCAGTATATCCTCTACTTGGTTACACAGTAATGCAGCCATCCACAAATCTTTACTTCACAAATTCCAGCATGACTTGGCTAACATGGGGTAAAGCCTTGCAAAAGTGGACTGCAGAAAAAGGAGTTTATCAGAAGAAATCGAGATCCACCCTCTTGCCATCAAATGGCAGGATCCGAGTTTGGTCTGATTGGAGAATGCTTGTGTTGGCAAATGTGTAGTGCCAGTAGTGCAGATGGTGTCAAGTTGTGGGTGTGTTCTTTTAGGACTCTAAATTGCAATATTTGTGTGGTACACTTAATACCAAGACTTACAGTATTATTCTGTCCCTGTTGCTTCTAGAAAAATAACACCAGCTGTAGTAATATTATGAGGCTTGGTGACTAAGGGGCGGAATGAGTGAATTGGAGGGCCCCAAGAGTATAGATCTTAATGATATCAAGTACCTATGTGAAAACTGGAATGTCGATTGAAAGGGTGGCCCTGCAATGAAAAATTACTGAATGAACTGTTCCACCTTCTCCAAGAAGAGTAGAAGAAAATATTGATTGTCATCAGACAACGGCTGGAGGAAAGCACCTTGGAGATTCGTTGCTGTAACTGATGTTCATGGAAGCTTCTCCAACTACATATGATGAATAAGAATTCGTTTCCTATTTTGTACCCAAAGTCCTTGGTAGATAAAGTATAACAATATTAAACTTTTCTCCTGATAATAATTTAAGCCAAATCAACAGAACTAAATATATGGAATGAAATTCCAATACAAATTTACAAATAGAGAAAAGGAGTGAACCTTAATCTTTAAAACAAATGAACAACAAAACTAATCAGTACACCATTTGCTTTTCCTTATTTAAAAACAAAAAATTATACTATCCACTTTACAAACAGAAAACAAGAAAAAAGTAACGAATTACCTAAAATACAATTGAATAGTATTTTCATTTACCTCTACTTCTTGGTTTTCAGAAAACTCTTTTTTCTCCTCATCTTTCTGAGAAGGTGGCAGTCTAACTCGGCGAAAAGGAAATTTAGTTTGAGGCTGCCAGCTACAACAATTTATTTAAAATAAAATAAATAATTTTCACAGTTTAAGTACACTGAAGATAAAAAAAAAAGGACTAAAAAGTTATTCCAAAATTATATAGGAAGTCAAATGTGATTTAAAATATTTTACTTGTAAATTATTCAAAACATATTTGCATCTCATATCAAGATCTTAAGGCCTTACTTCACTTCATCAGACATCGAAAAGCTTATGATAAAATTTAAAATAAGGTTTGTAAAGTTACAAAATGATACATTTATCTATATATTACTTTTGATTAAATAAATTAAATATATTATTAACTCATCTCAATATCTATTTCAAGCTACAAGAAACAGATGAAAGATAAAAATTTTTTATATTTATGATAATGCATCTAGTATAATTATGCATATGCAGAAAATAGATTAATACACATAAAATACCTGTATTAAGAAGCATTTAAAACTATTCTGAAAATAGACTGATAGAAAACAAAGTGAAAATGTAACTTAAAATTTTATTAGACAGAAAATTTATTTTCATGTGAAAATCTAAAAGTATTTTTTATAATATTCTAAAATGAAATGGCTAAAAAAGATATAAAAAAATAGATTTTTGTATCATACGTATTTGATAATTTTTCTAAAACAACTACAAAAAAAAAAAAAGCACAATCTAACAAAATAAAATTTCTTCTAGATTTACCTTAATTGCTTTTTAGAAGAAAATTAAATCATCTAAAATAAAAAAATCTATACAAATTATTAGAAAAATCTTTGTAAAACTATTCAAACCTACAGTTAGCAATTCGATTAGATACATTTGATTACAATAAGAGTAATTATATATTTAGCATCAAAGTTTTTGCATTTGAAATGCAGAGGTAATATTAAATGAAGATTACTGCTTAAAAAGTTTTACAGTTTAAGTTTGACTAGAATAAACACTGGTCTGAAAATTAGAATTTAATGAAACGAAAAACATTAAATACTTTTAAATTCTAAATGACCAAACATCAAAAAAATATATCAATATGGTTACAATTTTTAATAACTGCATTTCAAATCATTTTGCTGAAAAAATCTGTACCCAGTAAAATTAGAAAATGACAACTCAAGTTTGTTAAAATACAGTTTGTGCTCAATTTTTGTCTTTTGCTGGGATTGATTAACTTTATATTTCAAATGATAAATTTTTATTTTTTTCCAGCTTTACCTTCATCTTTTGAATAATGTAATGTTTACAAAGCACAAACAGGTTCCACAACATTCAATTCAGTATGGATTTTGCAGGGCAGTTCATTCTGCCAACCTTTGGAATATGGTTACACACTAATCTGAATATTAGCTGGGTACATCTGGTTTTTTCACCGTTTTTTTTTAAGGTTTTAATATTTATTTCTTTTTCTTAAATGAAATCGAGAATCAAACCAGTTGCAACCTGCAGTACAATGCAGTTATATGACCTGAAATAGCAATTTTAAATTCAAGCAAATAAGGGAATAAATATTTTTCTTCATTATTTTAAACCTAATTCATAGATTTACAAAATATGAAAAAGTTTTGATGCTTACTCATTTTCAAATGCAACAGAGACTCCATCCTCTTGGACATCAACCATAAAAGCCTAGAAATAATACTAATAGTTTATAATACAATATTGTACATATAGAACAAGTAATTCCACAAATAAACAAAAAGCAAATATAAGAATTGTGCTAAGCAAGTAAAGAACACTGGATATTTAAATTTTTTTCTCCTAAAGACTAAATCATAATTAACACATTTTGCAATTAACATCCATGTTAGCATCAAAATCTAATACAAAGGAAGGGGGATGTTTTTCCAACCAAATTATAAAAACCCAAGTTATAAAAAAGTTTTAACACAACCAGCTATGAAAACTTAAGTTCCCCTCAATTATATTTTACAATAAATTGAGAAAAATTAATATAATATACAGTTCTTGTTTTTGAATATTGAAATGTCTTCTCTACAGGATTTAATCATGAAAACAGTTGATTTCAAGTTTTAATTTAAGTGAGTGAGTGTGGTGTTTTATGGTGCAAGAGCCAGTTTTGGCTATACTACACCATTTGTGTGTGTTTGAACATTCATAAAATTTTTAAAGTTTTAATTTAAGATTAAATTAAAAATATTCATTAAATCCTTGTTATATAGTAAATGTTTACAATTATAATTAACTATTCAATTAAAAAAAATGGTCACTTAAAAGAACACACACAGTAATTTATGTTTATTTTGATTAAGACAATTTAGTAGAAAAGTCTATAACAGTAACAGATTATAATCCTAGTTATTTTTTAAAGAAAATAAATTTTCTGTATACTTCAGCTAAACTATTAAAAAATTATACATGCTTTCCCAGATGAGAAAAAAATAAAAACATTAAAATCTATTCTTCAATATAGTTGGCCTAAATGAAGACTCAGCAAAGATTATGTATGAAAATTAATATATAATTAAAATATTTGTCTTAAACATATTTTCCAAATGTGATACATTAAAAAGTTAAATAATTTATTAAAATAAAATTACTCTATAAGCCAAAACAATTATAGTTTGAAATTGTTTTAATGTATACCAGGAAAATACTGTTATGCAAAATCAATGGGAAGTAAATATTGCAAATTTTTTTTTTTTAATTACTTCTAAAATTTTAATTTATAAAAAAAAATCCATTTTTTATCGTAAAGTTTTAATGGAATGGATGCATTTATTCTTACAAGTACTATAATAGAAAAACTTTTGAAATAATTTCTTCATACTTTATATTCACACACACAATTTTGTTACATAAATCCCTTTTAAGGATTAATTTCTTTATACAAGATGTCCTGTTAAAATTTTTTGCTTGACTGAGAACAAGCCTAGTATAGTTTACTCTCCAATTTTTCATTACAACAACCATAAACAAAATTTACTATAAAAAACACAAATTTGACAATAAATTTCAAAACACTTACTGCTATATATATAAATTCCAGCTATACTACTTAAAAAGCTCAATCTTGTTAAAAAGCAACGTTCAAAACAACTTTTTTTTTTTTAAAAAAAATTAAATATATTTTATGAAATTAACCTCTAAACTAAAGCAGAACCTTTTGAAATCCCATTTCATAGAAGAAATTTTCAATTTGTTTATTTTAAATTTTGATACCATTTATTTAAATATCAATCTGTATTTTTAAGTCACTTTCTTAGAATTCACAAACTTGAATAAATTTGCCTGCCAGTTTGTAAATCAATATAATCTGATTACTAACTAAAATTTTAGCAAATGTTTTTGTGCATGTATCAGTTTTGTATTTTTTAAAGCTATGTATCAGTTTTGATATGTCATGTCTACATGCAAAGTTTATTTCACTAATTACATTTAAAAAGACAATGTAGTTAGAAACCTTCATCAAATTTAAAGGGTAGTAATTATGTGATTTTATGTTGATTAGACCTGGAATAGTTTGATAACTACATTTCAGAAAATGTTAAAGATAATGCAGTGTAAAATTTTTCTAGCTGCTAATTTGAAAAAGGCCCTGACAGTGAGAGGTGGGGGAGAGAACAGTCATATACAAAGGTATTAGCTTCTTCAATAACTTATGAAACTTAAAATTATCCAAAATTATCCATCCAAATTATCCAAACCAAAATTATCCAAATAAGGATTAGCATGTAACAATCAGACAAACAAGATAAAACTTTTAAAGAGAAGACACAAAGTCAGCACTATTTTTTTTACCTGTCAATAATGAATAACTTTTTAAGTATAAATTAAAGGTTCTTGTAAATTCAGCCTCTAATTGGAAACTTATGACAATAAATATTTATGCACAATCTCTTAAGCAGTACAAGAGTTTTTCTTTATGTTAAGTTAATTTCAGACATATCTTAGATATTTCATCTGAAGTATCAAAACTTTTTTTTTACTGAGTGATAAACTGCCAACTTTGCATCATCTGTAACTACAATGTTAGTTTTCTCATAAAGGAAGCAGAACTTTTTGTATATAGTTTCTCTCTCATTTTATATTATTGATATAATTAACTTCTTCCAACCTTACACTTTTTTCTTCAAAGAGCATAACAAGTTTTCTTTACAATACTAATGCTTTTGAAATGTACTATTAGGAAAAATTCTCATTAAATTGAAAAACTAATAAAAACCTAATAAATAAATGTGCAAAGTAAAATATTTAAAAGAGAAATTATTGACCACTGAGCTGGGATGGGATACTTTTAAGATGCAGCCCCCCCAAAAAAAGGAAATTAGGTCAATAAAATTTATTCAAAAACAAAAACAATACACAAATAGCATAATACAAACAAATATTAATGTTATAACTGAATGTGTAACTGCATTTTTAAAATTTTTTTATATTCAGGTTTGAATTTTTTTAAAATTTATCCAATGCCAGTGCTTGGCTTCTTAACCATTTGAAGCTGAGTCTCCCAGTACCGACTGACGATGTTGTCAATCGGGTATTCATCGAATCCAGTGCATTGGAGCAGGTGGTCGCCATCCATTTTAGCATGGCCACAGAGTGGGCAGGCCTCGTTAGCAGCCAGGCCAAGCCAGTGGAGGTATACTTCAAAAAAGTCATATCCATTCATGTTCCAAAAAGTTCATGTGGTTTGAACTATAATGCAGTATCTTTGAAAAGTGTAAAAATTAATTTGTCCAGTCTTCTTCGGATAAAGTTCTCCCCAAGGGCCATCACAGAAAATAATTGTTTACATACATAAAATGAAACAAATGCAGTATTAATTTTTTGGGTGCAATATATTAAATTTGGAATCCTTGTGCTTTTAACAATGATTTGTAAAACACTAATTTTTGAACAATGAGAAACAGTTGCTTGAGATGATTGCCAGATTATAGCTCAATTCAAGCAACAAAGTTAGTCACATTGCCTCATAATTTGCAATAAAAGACACAGTGAAAATATCAATTTCTGTTTAAATGGCATTGGAATCTACATTCAAACTCAAAATGAAGTTCCCAGGCCATTTTCATGACTCTTAAGCTTAAATTCAATGCCCTCTGTGAATGAAGACACCATCAGAAAATCAGACAAGTCATTTTTAGCTAGTTGCCTAGCAAGCAGAGATCAAGTCTTAGTTTAAATTTTCAGATAGACCTTGATATATCATTGTTAAATTTATTTCCTCCTTGAATTTTGATGTTTAAAATTATTCATATGATGAAGAAAATCTGAAAAATGTGAAGTCTGAAAGCCATGCAGTATTTTTCAACATTTTACATTCTGCAAAACATTGTTTCTCATTGAAAAATGACACAAAGCTGCCTTTCAACTGTCAAATTCCTTCCAAAATCCATGTATTAAATTATTTTACTTTCATGTCATACAGCTCTTCAGAGTATTCATATTGTATAGACAGAAGAAAATCTTGAAATTGTATGTCCATGAGAGATTGAACAGTATTTACAAGCCTTGTAATTACATCAAGCACAAGTTTCATATTCAATGTAGATTTTCAAAAGTGGAACCCCCTAACACAGTTCCTTTTAATGACAATATACAAGCCAAGCAGTTCCTACGTAGTCTAGTTCTCATCAACATCCTTAATAAATACTAGTTGAGCAAGGTCATTTATGTCAGTGCTTTCATCCATAGTGATGGAAAGAAGTTGGCCAAATTTTGATTGTGATATCAGATTTTATTAGAAGGCTTTGACTCTAGAAGTCACCATTTTTCAAGAGCTAAGCTTACAGTGTCACAATTTCTTTTTGTTGTGATGTAAAACATCGTAATTTTACAACAAGTACTACTTAATAAACTCATCACAGAGAGTTTTTACTTTTAGCAATATTGTATGCTATATGCTAAAATGTAACTTACATATATAGCTGTATCAAGGATACTTTCTTTCATATTTGGACATTACTTTGTAATTGGAATTCATATGCTTGGATTTGAAGAGACAGAAAAGATTACATTCATAGAAGGCTACTATAACATAATGGCAGATAAAACACACTGGTTTATTCTTTATAACCAAAAAATATTTCCAGGTCCATTAATTTTTAATAGTACAACATCCTGAATTAACTTACCTTTTTAGTCGACATTTTGCGATTTAAATTATGTATGCGAGGACACAATAATCCAAGAAATACTAGCCACACCATTTACTTTTAAATAATTTTAACACTAATCAAAATGCAGTTATCCATTTGAGTGAGTGAGAATATAAAAGCGTTGCGCTGTTCAGCTACACTAGGGCTTTTGGCGGCGGACCACGTAATTTTGAACCATGGTCAAGTGACGTGGACGACACCTGAGCTGGCACCCCCCTCTCCTAACTACCACACTGTACCAACGGGAGGACATTTCAGGTCTCAACAGATTTAATGTGCATCGCTGCCCTTTACGGCGGGTCTTTAGTGGTACTGGGCTCGAACTCATGACATGCCTGCCATGATCCGATACCTTGACCACTGGGCTACCGTAGCCCTGCAGTTATCCATCTACCATCTTTACATTGAATAGTAGATGAAATCTATATTATATAAATGCCAAACACAAAGGGTGGAGCTTAAAATGCACAACGTAAATGATAATGAAATGAGATGAGATTAGATTACAGACCTCTTCTTCATGAACTCATTTTTAATGCCACACATACAATATCTTTCTTTGTGGTATTAGCAATAAACGTTTCTTTTTTAAATTAGCAGTAGGCTATATAGTTTACCCATCTCATTTCAGCCATTACATGACAATATTAAATTGCAAACATTAAAAGTAACATCAGTACAGAACAAAGGTTAACATATTGTGGCTCTTTGTGTAGATGGTAGCAGCTGTTCAAACTACTGCCTATATATTTAAATAATAGTAGTTTACTATAAAATTATTTCCCTTTTCTTCAAAATTATCAATTGAAAAAATTCACCTAGTTTGTACATTCATTTAAACATCTGACTGACTTAAAACTTTCGTATTAAATTGTTTTCCCATAAACAAAGTTTATACACATAGTTGGTAAAAATATTAGATTAGAGCAGTAAATTCAAACTGATTGGTAAAAATGCTGCAATGGGAAGACGCTTCTCTATGTGACTTTCAGCAACGTTTATTTGCATGCATGAGTTATGGAAATGGAATGAAAGAGATGGACAAAAGATACACTTAAACCTCTAACAGAAGTAAAAAAAAAACACTTGATGATTTGTGACAAACTTAAAAGTCAATAAAAGAGGTGAAGACTTTTTTTTATGCAAGATCAATCAAAATAAAATTTATTAGTACAAATATGAAAATCCAGAATAAAGTAGTTACAGTATTACTGGTATGGATATTTTTTTACAGTCTGAAATTAATTATATTTTGGCACAATGGTTTCTTTAGGATTGAACCACCAAATGAAAAATATCTGATAATATTTTTTGAAGAAATGGAAAATGTTACTTCACATAAAACTTACTGATGGCTCTGCCACAGCTTTCTTTGGAAGGGCTGGAGCTTTCTTTGACTCATTTAATCTTAAAGAACCTCTTAGTGCCTGGTCAGACAATTTTGATGGTGAGATTTATGCAATATTTATGGCTTTGAGCCATTAGTACTATTCCTGGCCAAATTATTGCAATATTCACAGATTCACAAGCCGTAACTAAGACCGTATCTGGCCACAATTTATTCCCATCAAAACTTGAGTTTGAGTTCAAACAACTTATTAACTCATTTCTTTGCACCGGAAGAGAGGTCGTTCTCAGTAAAATCCTAGGAGAGTCCACACCCTTGGCGACAAAACGAAAAAAGTGCCAAGCCAGAACGAGATGGCGCCAAGTGAATACAGAGAGATAAGGTGGATGCGTAATGAAAATATATGTAAACCATACAGAAATTAAAAACTTAAGGTAAAAATAATATAAAAACAGCACTTACTTTCTTATTGCTGATCTTTTCCGAATGGAGGGTACAGCATAACAAAAGATTTTTAAAAAGTCTTGAAGGTCTCATCGCTAAGTGAATGATCGTGTGAACGCTGCCATTTTTATTCTGCGAGGTAATGGTCAAACATACCTTCAGGGTGGCTGGTGCATTTCGAAGAAAGCGTTTTATTGCGACCATGTTACATCATGCCGATCGTTACATTTAGGATATTCATAATTCTAAGCAATCAATCCTTCCTTCATACACTATTCAATCTATTCTTTCTAACCTTTCGCATTCAACAAAGTAAAAAATTCTAAGATATATTTTTTCACACATGCAACCATTCCAGCCTGGTTCCCCAAACAAAATGAAATTCGAAATGCCCGCCAACAAAGTACGAAATTTACAGAAATAGTTTGGTTTACCATATCTAGTGTATCAAAGTAGGGTTACCAAGTTGGCAAAATTATCGCCAACCCAAAATAATTCGCGCCAAGGGTGTGGGCTCTCATAGGACTGAACCGTCGTTCTCCAATGGATCCCATCTCATTGCGGCATTCATGGAAATGAACAACAAGCCGATAAGTTGGCCAAAGAGGCTTCGACACTGCATTTACCTTGCCTTCTAATGCCTCTTCGAAACGCCAAGCAACTTCTCAGGGACAAATTTCGACAGAAGAGAATTTCCACTCTTACAGACCTGGGGCAGCTGGGAAATCTTGGTCTCGTCTGCTTGATGGCCAAAGACATGCTCAGCTTTCTGCCCTACCTAGGGTGGAGGGTGTGGCATGTTTCAGTTATTACCTGCACGGCCCATCTGTTTAAGAGATTGGTGTGGCTTATTCCTCGATCTGCCCTCTCTGTAAATCTGTGCCAATGACTGGGGAGCATCTATCCGATTGCCCAGCTCTACTTCATGTTCTCTTGCAAGACAACTGTGGAGTTCTCACTGCCAGAGCAACATCTGCTATATATTGGACTGCAAGACACCTTATGTCCGAAAAGATGTAGGCAGGCATAATTTTTTTAAAAAACCTTTTACTTAAAACATCAGGACAACAGTCTTGATTGCGACTACTACCAGAGGCTTTCTGAAATCACCACACACACTTCTACAGTGCATACACATGCATATAAATGGCTCTTTGATATCTTATTTCATTTGCAACTACTCTTCCCTCCAAAACTTTACCGACCCTTAGTCTTGCTCTATAGAGAAGTTATTACATAATCTCTCAACATAACCAAGGGAACTAATTTTATATCACAGTGCTACATGCAAGAAGTGCTTGTTGCTGAGTGATATGGAATCCAAGATTGTAGCCTAGCTGTAACAAATTGTCAGGAAAATAATTTTAAAGAACTGTTTTGAAATACATTTCAAATAAAGAATATAGGAATAGATTGAAAACAACCAATATCGATCAATATCAATATAATTTAATTATATAATAAAAATCATAGTATTATATATATAATTATATTATACATAAAATAATTACATAATATATAATAAAATTAATAAAGAATATCAATTAATAATTGCCAATAACTTGCAATATTTTAAAATCTGCCAGTTCTTTCAATGAATTTCATGGAGCAAGGAACATTTTAAAAAAAATAAAGTGGTAATGCGTAACAAACAATAATTAAAAGTACAGCCCTTGCATGCTTGAAAAATACATCCTGGTACTCACCAACCAATGATAATAGAAATATCTATATTCAAAAATAGCACAAAATACAACAGAAGACTGAAGCAGTAGCTTGAAGAATAATTGCAATGAAAGTGGTTCAATTTATCGAATTAAAATTGTCTGAAATTAATAGGGTTAGAGAGACAAAAAATTAATAAAAATTAGCTATAATATACATCATCTCCATGGCAACCACATTACCATATGATAAAAATATCAAGGTAACCATATTGTAATGTTATCGCTCATCTTGGTGAGCATAAACAACTTGGCATGTAGCACTGATACAAATGAGTATCAGTGCTACACGCCAAGCTATAATTTAAAAACAAATTTCCAACTAAAATATAATTACTTTCCTTGAAGAAACTTGGCTAGATCTTTCAGAAATTTTTTATCTAAAACAGTGATTCCCAAAGGGATCTATATCAACTCAGTTATTTTATGTATTAATTAATTGGTAATTTAATTAACTAACCTGTGTTTCTTAAGTTTCAATACTATAGTTCTATACCAGCCGTGAAAAAGACATTTAAGTTGATAAATTGGCAATTCAACATTAGGTAAGTAAAGGTCTATTCAAACCGAAAAACATGGCAAGGGGTCTATGAGACAGAAAAGTTTAGGAACCTCCGATCTAGAACATATTCATAATATTGATATTTTGTACATGGAAGGGTTTATTTTACTTTTTAAAACAAGCAAAATAAGCCTTGTAGCTCTATATAAAATAACATTTTTATATAGTAATTCTTTTAACAAATACACTTATTTTATAAATAAAATTTAATATTGATAAAGATTACAATGAAAGAACTACAATAAGCAAGCTTTTCTTATACATTTCCTATTGTTTAAATGAAAAATTATTCAATATTAATTTTGAGACAGATCCCATCAATGTAAACATTAATACTTTAAGACACAAACACAAATTTAAATCCTAAATAAATGGTTTATCTATTACAAGAAATATTTAAGAAAAAAACTCAATTTTTAAATAATTTCTTTCTTGAATTTACTATCTTACACTGCAAAATAAATCAAAATGCAAAGATGTTTAAGATAATCTTAAGCATTTATTTAGTCATACATTTCCCACTGTTACTTTTGGAAGTCTACAGAGTCTGAATCAACTATATACACAAAATGCGATTCTTTGAATACTCTCTCTCTCTATTTAGAAATCAAAAAGAAATAATTTTCAATTCAAGCAGCAGATATTTAAATCACATTTTGTACAAGATTGCATTTCATTTTTTTTTAAAAGAAAATTTTTATCAACAAATAATTGTTTCTTTTGATAAGATAATAAACACCAATTTAAATCTTGTAGTCATTCAAAATACAAAATCATTACTTGCAAAATCTTTATACAATTGTTGACATCAAGTGAATTTGAATCGGATATACCAAATAATTCCAATCAAACAATCTAAAGTTATCAAGATAATCTGAACTTAAGAGTATTGGAACTACTAATCAAAATTAGTTTGATCGTTTGAAATTAAATTTATTAATAAATCCGCACCATCTTACATGCCCATTTGTTATTACTACAATGACATACATAATTAAACAGTAAAAAGTACAAAATAATAATAAACACATGCAATAAATAATAAATTTATGATTGTAAATATACCATAAATACTATACTGTTACGTATTCAAAATGGTCACAACGTTCTAAAGGAATTTAAAATAAACAATTGCAAAATGTATAAATGAAAGAATAGAAAAATCATGCAATAATAGTTTATATTAGAATCAGTTTAAACAAAATATAAACACGAATGCTCGAAGCAACAAATGTTTACTCATAAGCTTGATTATTCTATCCAGCAGAAATTACACAAAAAAGAAACGCACCAAAGAACCCATGGAATTATAAAAAAGAATACTGAAATTAAATTACCTTATAATAGGCACCATTTTCACCACAAACCTCAATTGCTAATTCGTCCATCTTGTCACTGCTTTTCTTATTTGAAGAACAAGATCTCTTCAGCTAAAATCCAAAATCCATGCGGTTAGAGTTACTTTGAATACACAAAGGTTACAGTTACATGAGCACATGTGCAAGAAAATTAAGTATGAAACCAGATGCAATTACACTATCTCAATAACAAAATAATAATAAAAATTAAAAAAAAAAAAAAATCGAAAGCAGCAATCATTTATAAACACCAAATCTAAAACCACTAATCATTCGTAAACCGTCTATTAGTAGGCAGCGTTATTCATCAACTGTAGTTCAATGACTCAATCTGATACTAAATATCTCTTTTTCAGCCACGCGACTTACTTTGAGTGATGTAATAAAAAATAATCCTAATTGCTCTTGAAGACATGTGTATGTATCAAAATAAGATTTATTTGACAATTTTACTTAAAGATCTGCAAATTTTTCACCACGAAATCTTCGTTTGTATCATAAGGTTGAGCGCCACAAGGCGTTTCATTGAGAGGAACAGGTTTGTAGTGACCGTGTGTGAAATCACTGGCCTACCTAGATAACTTTCATGGGATGGGTTACATTTTTTAAAAATACGTGGACAAAAGCACCGCAATTTAATCTTCATGATAAAAATTAAAAATCTTAGGATCAATGAGAAGGGTTTGAACCCCAGAACTCCACCTATGTAAGCTCCACTGAGGGAGATTATCTGCCTAGAAAACTCTCCCTGCGTATTAATACATTGTTTATTTGATATTAAGTTTTTTTGAAATATTGAAGTTTCCAGAAAATATTATCGGCAGAAGTTGAGCAACCCTTTGAACACAATTTCGACCCACTTTTAAAAACTTTTTTAACTCTGAAAGCAGCTAAAATAAAGTTTTCTGTGATATTTTATGTGAGACACAGTCAAAATGAATTGTTTAAAAGAATAAAAGATATTTTTAAAGAAAAAACCTGAACTTCTAAATTTCTTTATATATTGAAGTTTAACATATAAAGAAATTTTGTACTTCAGTTTAATCCTCCCCACTCCCTCTTAAGTAGAAAAAAACATGGATATGGAAGAAAATAGGAGAACTCTTCACTTAAAAAGGTTAACTTTTTAGGTATCGACGGTACTTATAAGTACCACTCACTTTAAGTGTGCATAAAATTACCATTTTTACGAATATTCTGATGATATTTAGCAGGAATACTTTTTCAATTCCCTTCTTCTAGAATAGACGGCAGCACGGGTTATATAATGAGTATTTTAGCAAGGAGGGCGGATAGTTTTAAGACCAAAATTGCATTTTCAGCTGACATTTTGATAGGATTGGGTATGGCGTGAAGTGAGAATATATTTAAGGTTTATTACACGCCATATAAATAGTAATAATGAATGATAAAAAAGGTTAAACATATTTATACATATGAAAGTGTTTTCTATTCAAGATAATTTTGAAATTTTTTGAAGATACTTATATATATATACACTGGTGTGCAAAACTTAAGCAACAGGTGGGTTTATTGCCATAACTTCACGAAAAATCATCTGAGAGACATGAAATTCTGAAATGAGGGAGAGTATTATGTACGTAAAGGATGACGAAAGCATCGGCGCTGAAAAAGGAATACAACGCATACGGTATGGAATCAAACAAAAACAAGCTTTATTGAACGCATAGTATCGTGACTCATGATTGTCTATCCAACAGGAAGAACAACAAGCAGATGTTCCTTAATATGGTATATGCCCTCCCCTTACTACAATGGTTGCTTTGCACCGTCTCCGCATACTCAGAACCAGCTGGTGCAACATTTTTTGAGGTAGGAGTGCCCATTCCTCAATCAACATCTGTTTGAGTTGTTGGTTGTACCCCGGGATGATGTAAGCGTGTGACAATACGTCTCCCCAAAGCATCCACACATGTTCGATGGGATTTAAATCTGGGGAGCACGCTGGCCAATCCATTCAGTGATATCTTCACTTTCCAGCAGCTCCTCAACAGTAAGAGTGCAATGTGGCAGTGCATTGTCATCCATAAAGATGAAGTCTGGGCCAATGGCACCTGGGAAAAAAGATGCAGATGGGGAAGAAGTACCTCCTCCAATAGCGGATCCCCAGTTACAGACCCTCTGTCTAAAATGGGAAGCTCAGTTCCGCCATTCAGCATAATGCCAACCCAGACAAGAACTCCAGGACCACCGTAACGATGTCTTTCCTTGATGTTACTGGGATAAAACCGGGTCCCGATCTCTCTCCAAATCAAAACGCGTTGAGAATCGCTTCTGGTACTGAACCGACTCTCATCCGTAAAGAGAACACGACTCCATTGATCAGTTTTCCAGTTTTTGTGCTCTCTGTCCCACTGTAAACGGTGGCCATCTTTCAACGGGAGGCAGCGTTCAGGACGGGGTGAACAGGCCCCTTTGTGAAAGCGTCTGGCCACGAACCGCTACACTTGTCGACCTGTTGCTGTACAGAGTTTCTGAGCAATGGCGCTTAATGACTGCTGTCGAACTTTTTCGTCTGCAGGATGATATATCGGTCATCCCTGCAGTTGTCGTCCTCGGGCGGCCACCAACCTTTCTAACAGCTGTACCTGTGGTTTGGAACGCTTTCCAAGCGCGCGAAACGACACTTTTGTTGATTCGAACTCTGCACTACACTGGTGACAGTACGCCCCTCCTCCAGTTTTCCCGATCATTCTTCCACGTGTGAAGTCATCCAGATGATTTCTTCTAGCCATATTTCACGAACGGGCCTGGCCCTTGCAGAGAATATGGTGTTGCGTCTCCGTCCTTCACATTCTACTGTTGAGCAGCGCGCGCCGACATCACGCGTTTTGCGTACGCTCACATCGTTTCCCTGACGTTTTGTTCCATATTTGCATACGCATGACGTTTCTACTGACTTACGTGTTCCCTCTACTGATCTCCAGACCTCCTTTTCTGCAATTTCATGGCTATCTGCTAAATTTTTACATTGTTGCTTAAGTTTTGCACACCAGTATATATATATATATCTGTTCCATAAAAGTTTTATATAAATTTAGATCTGAGAACTCTAGCTAGTTTTTTAAAACATTTAAGTTAATATTTTAAAAATGTTCATATTTCTTCCATGTTTCCAAATTTAACGATATTCATGCTTTTTCTCAGATTATCTATAAGAACATTTATTAAAATTCAACAAGGAAACATGTTTTCAATTCCGTACCAACTTAAGGAAGTGTAATAAAAAGGAAGCTTAATTTGGAAATTAATTCGATGAATATAATATAGTCGGCCCTCCATTTTGCAAACCTCTATCTTGCGAACTTTTTCCTTGAACCAAGAACATTTTATGATTTTCTTCGTCAAATAACCTATATATATAAATAGCTAAATGCATTTTCCATTTATCGAACTTTCTCTCTTGGGATTCGATTTTTTCTCTCTGTTTTTGAAATATTTCTGGACCTACATGTGATTGTAATGAGCAAGTAAAATCATTTGAAATGATTGACTTGAATTGTGTGAAAAAATACGCCTGATAGAGGTATTTCTGCACTGCAAAAGATGCGAGGAATGAGAGAAAACATTTTTTAAAACGAAAAAACTCAAAACAAAATTAATAGACTTAACCAGTAGTTAAATTGAAGGACACGCTTTCTTAAAATTACTGGTCATAAAATATGCATGTTTAAAATTACTTGTAAGTTGAAAATTGGAAAATGTTATTCAAATTCGCGTTAATCATAATACAAAAGTACTTTTTTTAAGTTGGAAATACACTGAGTATTTCTTGACAAAGTTGTTTTTTCCCCCTGCTTTCCTAGCCAAATTCTTTTTGATAGGAAAGATATGTAAAATAAATAGATATTAACTTACAAAAAGGTGTGTGAACAATTAATTTATAATAATGTGTATAGTTATGTGAATTTATAAAATTTATTTTAAATGGTTTTTTTAAACTATATATTGAAAGAAATCATTTCACGAAATTTTCCAAATAACGAACTTTTTTTTCAGGTTTAGTGACGGCTGTAATTTAGTGAAATTTTTGTCATATTTTCATGCGTATCGGAAATAATAACATTAATTTGTAAAACAAGAAATAGATGTGTTTGAAAACAGAATTATACAAACTATTTGTGAAAAAATTGCTCTAGGTTATTTTCTTAGAAAAGTAACATTTTCTTGTGAAAGACTCAAATTGAAAATGATTATTTCCTGATGAGTATTCTTACATAGCAATTTCAAATACACTTTGTATTTAAGATATGAGCAGAAAGAAATTTATTACATATCTGTCAAACCAAAAAAAAAATTGAATTAAATACGCTAATACAAATAAAAAAGATATCTGTACAAAAATAAAACTGGAGGTCCCATCAAATCCTTCCACTAAAATTAAAACTCTTTTTTAAATTCCATTTTATTTTAACCCCATGGGCAATGTTTATGATACCCAAGAAAATGTAAACGTACTTGTTCATTCACTTGTGGATATCCCAAAATATTTACGGATTTAAAAAGTTTCGTATTTCGGAAACTAAAGACAGTTTTACAAAACAAAACACTGCACCCTGTTGTTGTCACCATTTGATTATGGTTTTGAATAGTTTTTTATTTTACTGCAACTGCGCATGCGTTCTGAAACCGACTATATCTGTCAATCATTTCTTAACCACACCTCGTTGCTATAGTAACGACGGGTTATCTTTTTACAAACTTTATCGCTTTGACGTCATCCGAGTAGCAAACAACGCCATCTGTTGGATAAAGGTAGTTTTTGAAAATATGGCGATTGGCCTTAAGCAAATGCGATGAAAATAAATCCTGGAATTATCCACGTACAAAATCTAGAATTCTTAACATCCGGAACATCACGATTCTTTTAGATAGGATTTACTGAAAGGGGTGATTGTAAAATGATATCTTATCTGCACCACTTGACTGAATAGGAAATATAAATATATTTATCAAATTAACATATTAAAATTTTAGCATTTTTTTCTAAAATAAATTTTACAAAAAAAAAAATCCTAGAACTTGCTAATGTCTTTTTGTGTGTGAAATTTCGTTGTTCCTTATAATCCTAAATGGTTTTTATTATTGTTAAGAAAAAACTTTATTAAAGCTCTTGAATTGTTTAATAAAACACTTTTTTATATACATCTGTGTACATAAAATTTTATGTACACTGTAAGATTTTATGTGCAAAATTTTTTTCTAAGCAAATATAAGATGTAAGCATTCTTTTCAATGAAAATGAGTAATTTCTATTTAGAACAATTTATATTTCAGTATTTGAACCACATGTACAACTACAATTATACTAAAAATTATAATTGACATATTTTAAATATTCATGTAAACATTAAAATAAAATTTACATTCATATAGTGTTGAGGTGTCAAAATTTATGATTTCCTTAATTCATTGTTTTCTTATAAAAGTCTTAATAAACATTTAAAAACTTGTAAATCTCAAAAACTCAGAAAACTATTTTAAGGATATTTTATAATTACTAAAGGTTGAACATTATATCAACTGCGAAATTTTAGAGTGTGAAAATGTTGAAAAAAATAATGTGTTTAACTTTGTCTTAATGTGTGTGTTAACTTTTTTCCTTGCAAAAAAAAATAATAGTTTTAATTAACACGATTTAGATTTTTTCAGAGATTATAGCCAATTTTTAAAAAATGATAGCATTAAATTTAGTTATGCTTATGTACCATAGCCAATAAAAATATGATTAATAGCATTTGGTTAATTTCAGAACTTAAAATAAAAATAAGTAATAAAAATATAGTGATTTTTTTAAAAAGAGTGATTACATGTACACTGCTGTGGCCACCGTAAATGCAACACCAAGAAAGACAAGAGATAGCACAACAATATTTTTTTTGTATATAACATGTTTTTTGACCAAGTATCAAATGATTAAATTTATAGACTTCTGTGAAGTGTGGTTCCTGCCAGAATCAGTAGCCAGAGTAGCCGCCATTGATGGAGATCACCGCTGCCGAACGCCTCGGCATTGATTCAAAGAGACTTTGATGTGTTCTTGGGGTACAGAGCAAACCAAGCAGCTTCCACACGTTGCCAAAGTTTATCTGGTGTGGCAGCTGGGGGTGTAATCTGGGTCAATCGTTGAGCAACCATAAACCACATGTTTTCTATGGGTGAAAGATGCGGAGAGTGAGCCGGCCAGGGAAGCAATTCAATCTGATGATTGACGAAAAACCTTTGGACAATACGTGCCACGTGTGGTCGCGCATTATCCTGTTGAAATATGGCTGTGGCCAAGTCCTGAAGGTAAGGAAGGACAACTGTCTCCAACACCTCGGAGATGTAGCGCTGGCTGTTTAAAGTACCGGCAGTGAGTTCTAGAGGAGTGCGAGAGTGATATCCAATACCGCCCCATACCATAATACCCGGTGCAGGACCAGTGTGGTGGTGCATAAAGCAGCTGTTCTGCATCCTCTCTCCACGGTGTCTCCAGACTCGAATCCGACCGTCGTGGTGTTGCAGACAGATGCATAACACGTCAGTAAAGGCAACTTTACTCCATTTTGCCACCCACATTCTTCTTTCATCGCACCATTGGCGGCAGAGACGTCTGTGGTTCTGCGTCAAAGGTAGACCAAGCAATGGAGGTCTTGGGGACAGACCACTCTGCTGTAAACGGCGTCGAATGGTACGCGCAGACACTGAATGATGCGTTACAAACTCAATGATCTGTGCTATGGTTCGTGATTTGACTGAGCGATCCGTCACTGCCATGCGCACAATTTGCCTGTCCTCACGTGAAGTGGTGCACTGAGGTGGATGCGATCGACCACGTCGGTCCATCATACCCTCCTGCATCGAACGGTCACATATCCGCATTATAGTTGTTTGGTTTCGTCCAACACGACTACCGATTTACCTGAAAGATAATCCACAATCTCGGTAGGCAACTATCCTTCCTCTGTCTTGATCAAAAGCTGATCGCTGTTTTCTACGAGACATAACTGATCGTTTTTTGAAAAAACTACAAGAATAACACAATTGCCGAACTTGAAATTGTCGAAATCTCCAAGCCTTAAATGGCGCTTTCAGGTGGCACCACAGGCGCGCGTGAAGTGTGTCTGCGCTGAAATTCTTATCATTTGCGTATCTCACCTCCGCTAATGCATGTGGTAAATTTCATGTTATTTGCATGCTTCTTTCAGGGTGTTGCATTTACGGTGGCCAGCAGTGTATATATATATATATATATATGTACATCATTTTATAGGCAAACTTTTTTATAATTGTAAAATATCATTTATAGCATACCATATTCAATTGTCATATGTAATATCTAGGTAACATTGAATTTTGTCGATAGGTAAAAAAGAAGGAAAATAAAAAAGTTGTTTATTAACTTTTTACCAATCAAATTCTTTTTTTTTCCCGATTTTGCTACTTAGTTACAAATATCGGCAACATTTTGAATTTTATTTTATCAAAACAAATCAGATACTTAATTTCTTAATATACATATATTCATAAGAAAATAAATTATTTTAAATTTTTTAAAATACTTTTTTTTTAAGTCCGTAATAATCAAATTTATATTGCGAAGACTCTTTCATTTCTTTGCATTTTCTTAAAAAAAAAAATTCTTAGTGTTCAATTTGAATTTTTTACACTTATTTTTTACTAAAATTTTGACTTTTTTTTTTTTTTTTCAGTTTCTTTTGGAAAAATTCATTCCAATATCTTGAAGAAAAATGTTTAAAACTCATTTATTAAGTCATCAAATACTTTTTTTCTTTCAAACATAAGTATTACAAAAAAAATATTAACCAACTCAGTATAAAAAAGTTTGAATTTTTTATTTATTTTTCTGTTCATTTTTTGCTAAAACCAAAATATACTATGTTTAGTTAAATGTTATGAAATTTACAACGCGTTTGTGTTTTTTCGTATGCTTTAAATTTTGATTTTTAAAAAATTTTAAAAAATTTTTTTCACTCTGAATAGTGGCTGCGGTAACCTAGTGATTTTACGAACTCGATGCCGGAATGTCACGGGGTTTGGTCCTGGTGCCACAAAAACCCCCCGTGTAAAAAGGCCGATGCACATTAAATCTGTAGATAATATCCCCGTTGTTGTGGTGTGGTAGTTAGGAGGGGGGTTGCTGCTCATGTGTCGTCCTCGTCATTGACCGGGGGCTCAAAATTACGAAATTTTTCCCCAAAAACCCCTTTTGTTGCATAGTGCGGGTTAACTTTTTCTCCCCTTCCCCCACTCTCTTGAATTTTTATACAAAAAAAAAAAAAAAAAATTTTAAAAATAAAAAAAATTTTTTTAAAAATTTTTGGGGGATACAAAATTTTTAAATAAAAATTTCACCAAGAAAATTTGGGCCTTTGGGGAAAACTGGAAAATTTAAAAAATGGGCTTTTGGAAATATTTTTCGCAAAAAATAAAAGGACTGAAAGTTAAAAAGATGGACTTTGGATAATTTTCCCATTACAGGGAATTA
Organism: Trichonephila inaurata madagascariensis; assembly: GCA_019973955.1. Classification (NCBI taxonomy): domain Eukaryota; kingdom Metazoa; phylum Arthropoda; class Arachnida; order Araneae; family Nephilidae; genus Trichonephila; species Trichonephila inaurata. The sequence continues at coordinate 396,092 of BMAV01014526.1, forward strand.
GATGAAAATGGGAGTGAAATTTTAAACGTGATTTCCGCTACAGAGGGGTTTTGGGAGGCCCCGGGTAGAACCAGGTAAAAGGGTGACGTGGACTTTTCCTTCCCTTCCAACTCCCAACAAAAGCTTTTTCGAAGATTTAACGTATTTTCCCCCCGGGGGTTTTGGGCTGGGTCGTTTCGTGAAAAAACCACGATCCGCCCTTTCCACTCGGCTACCGCGGCCATTCTTATTTTGAAGTAGGAGAATACAATGGATGATCGGTTAACGAACATAATCCGTTCCAAAACATGTTCCCATAATAGGGTCATACCAAAATAAAGGGGGCCCGCGGTAGCCAGTGGTATAGGTATCGGATCGTGGGCCTTGTCCGATTTGAGCCCCCCCGCTAAAAAATCCCCCGGGAGGGCAGCGATGCACTTAAATCTGTCGAGAGCTGAAACGTCCTCCCCTTGGTGTGGTAAGGAGGGGTGCCAGCTCAGGTGTCGTCCACGTCATTTACCCTGGTTCAAAAATTTCGGGGCCGTCGCCGAAAACCCTCGTGTAGCAACAGTGCGACGTTTAAAATTCTTAATCAATCAATCAATCAACCAAGTATAATGTTCCAACACAAAAGTATTCATAGGATAACTTGGAGATTTCCTGATGGAGGCACCATCTTCTAGTTGATTCTAGACATAAGTACGATATATTGGATGTAAGAACTTATCGTGGGGCTAACCTACATTCAGATCATTTTCTGGTTATTTTCAAGAGTTAAAGCAAGAATTTCAAATTTCCGAAAAAGTCATGAAAAATGTCTGTAAAAATTTGATTGTGAACAGTTTAAAAATAAGACATTGAAGATAAAATTCCAGGAGCAGCTTAAAAATAAATACAGATAAATTAACAACATTTTTATTGATAAGGATAGTATAGACAAAAAAAAAAAAAGGAGTACATTGTAATGATTTCACTCAGCTCTTGGATAGCTATTTATTTCAATATGAAAATCATCAAAAAATAAATAAATAAATAAATAAAATAGTATATTCTTCTACAGAGTCCAATATCAAAAGGGTCCATAATGATTTCGAGTCTCTTTCGCACTCTCTCCCGTTCCCCGATCTTCCAATCTAGGAGACCGCTGTACTTCCGGGTCGTTATCCTTTTTTATCGTTCAAGGGGGTCCAAACGGCTCCCTTCAAAAAACCAGTCTTTTTTTTTTCTGTGGGCTCTCTCCCTTCTTATATCCTCTCTTCATCTCTTTGTCGGCCTCAAACCCCTTTTTCTTCTGCCCCCTTCCGGTCTCGGCTCCCCTTTATCTCTTACCCCTTTTTCCGCGCCAAATCGGTCTCATTTCCGTTCACTAGTCTAGAAGCGCCGAGGCTGGGGGACCTTTTTACGTTCTCAGACGCGAGTTTGGGAAAAAAGAATACAAATGTTAAGGCGCCGACAGTCCCGGGCAGCTGGGAAAAAAAAGGGTTCCCAAACTCGACCCCCCAGTTACGAAATTCCTTCCAGCAATTAGGGGAAAACCTGGGAAATTTTAGCACTGCGTCGGCAAAGGGCAAGGGATCTGTTAGAAAACAGGGGAAAGAGAGATCGGTTTCGTCACAACACTAAAGGAAACAATCATCGAAACAGGTAACCAAGTTGTGGAAAAGGTTTAAAAAAAAGGAGTAAAAAGGACTGGTTTGAGAATGATTGTTTCATGGGTACCAAGAGGAAGAATGAGGCATATATAAAAATGCTGAGTTAGAGACATTCAAGAAACTCAGTGATTGCATACAAAGATGCAAGAAGAGAGGAGAAAATAACTCATAAGGCAAACAAAAAAAGATATTTTTCGAGGATCTTTTTAAAAATGTTGAACATTTGAGAGGATCCTACGAAAGCATAGCTTTTTTTCTAGAAATTAACCTTGGATGTAAAGAATTGAAGCCAATAACCACATCTTGTCGTAATAGGGAAGGAGTTATTTTGAGTGATAAAACTGAAGTGTTAAGGAGATTGAAAGAATATTTTGACAACTTACTTAGCAATAATAATAGTGACACTTATAGGAAGCACGGAAACTCAAAGCCAAGGTGTAATTGAACCACCATCACTGGAGGAAGTCATCGAAGCCATAAATAAACAAAGACAATAAGGCACCCGGCCCTGACGCTATTCCATCTGAGCTACTGGAAAATGGAGGAAGAAAAACTTCTAGGAACGTTTATGACTTGATTCAAGCAATTTGGGAACAGGAAGTAATTCCTAAGGAATAGAAAAAGAGTATAACTTGTGTAATACACAAGAAAGGAGATATACTCGAGTGTTCAAATTATAGAGGAATCAGTCTACTCTGTACAAGTTATAAAGTATTCTCAAATATTCTATTCAACAGACTTTCTGCACTAGTGGAAAATACAGTTGGAGACTACCAAAAGGGATTTCGGAAAGGAAGATCTACTACAGAACAGATATTCAACATCCGTCAGATTTTGAAAAAAACAAGGGAATATGGAATTGATACGCATCACCTCTTTATTGATTTTAAAACTGCTTATGATACCATCAACAGAAAGGCTGTTATTGCAGCCATGAAAGAATTTAAAATCCCCGATAAATTATTAAGTCTGATAAGCCTGACATTAAGTGAAACAAAGATCATGATCAAGGTGCAGAATCATCTTTCGGACCCATTAGAAATAAGAAATGACATTCGACAAGGAGATGCACTAGCATGTCTTCTGTTTAATCTAGCATTATAAAAAGTGGTAAGAGATTCCAATATCAATAGCAGAGGAAATATCTTTAATAAATCAGTACAGTTGTTGGCTTTTGCTGATGACATTGATACCATTGCAGGAACACCCACCGCACTAAGACAAGCCTTCTTATCTTTAGAGAAAGAAGCCCTCAGGATGGGACTGAAAATCAACGAGAATAAGACCAAATACATGCCTTGCACTAAATCATGTTTTAACAATTCCCACTTTAAAATTGAAGAGTATAACTTTGAAGTTGTTGGCAGTTTCACTTATTTAGGTTCGGAAATTAACAATAGAAACGATTGTACAACTGAAATCCAAAAGAGAATTACTATGGCTAATAGATGTCTTAATGGAATACGAAAATATATGAAATCAAATTTAATCAAAAGAAAAACAAAGGTTCTATTGTATAAAACTCTTTTAAGATCAGTACTAGCTTATGCATGTGAAACTTGGTCCATGTCTCGAACAGATGAGATCATGATAAGTATCTACGAAAGGAAGATTTTAAGATTTATTTTTGGAGGAATTCACAGGAAATTGGAGTGTGGCGAAGAAGATCAAATTTAGAGCTTTATCAATCATATAAAGAATCTGACATTGTTACCTTCATTAAAATACAGCGAATTAAATGGGCAGGTCACGTTGTCAGAATGGACGAAAACCGCACCACTAAAAAAGTCTTCAATGCCCAACCAATTGGCACACAAAGAAAGGGCAGGCCAATTCTAAGATGGATTGATGGACTAGAAAAAGATCTCCTAGTTTTGAGAACAAAGAACTTCAGAACACTAGCAGGGAGAAGGCTGGCATGGAAAAGGCTTCTTGAGAAGGCCAAGGCCCACCCTGGGCTGTTGAGCCACTGAGGAAGGAAGGAACGGACTTTCCTCTGTTTATAATGTAACTATGTCTGGGTCAAAACTTTTAAAGTTTTTTTCCCTCACATTTTAAAGCGTTCAAGTAAGCTGAAATTTTATATACACGATTATTTTCGATGACAATACGATAATTTAGTTATACTTAATAAAAGTTAATTAAAAAAACAAAACAAATTCTTCAAAGAATTACAGATACAGGCACACGTTGGCTTCTGTTTTAGCGACCATTTTGGAGACGGGTCAAAACTTTAAAAGCTTTTTTCCTCACGTTTTAAAGCACTCAGTTGAGATGAAATTTTATATACATAATTGTTTTAGATTACAATACCATAATTTAATGATAATTAATAAAAATTAATTGATTAAAACTAGCCATTTAAAGAATTAAGTTTTATTTATAATTCCAACGTAAAACAGCTGAATATTGAAACCAGCAAATTAAACTTTCCCCTCCTAAGATTAAATTAATAAAACTTATTATGGATGAATTCAATCTGATTCAATACTCCCTTTCGTTCTTATAATTTAGTGTATGAAAAAATATGTTACGCTGTGTGAAGTTTGAAAGAAAACCCATGTTTAAAAAAATTAATTTTTTACCAGTGTTATTCTTATCATTTTTATTCGAGAGAAATTTTATGAGACTGTCATCATTATTACTCATTTTTACAAGAAACTGTAAAATTATAAATTAAATCTAACCAGAAATATTCTATATACGAATGGAATTCTAAATCTTATACAAAAGCATATTCATCAGTGATTGGTTAAGCATGTGACATGTGATTCAATTACATGCGCTCAGCTACCTTTAAGTTAACTCATTTTTAAGTTAAAATAGTCGCAATTATATATATATCATTTCTTCGACTGCTTCCGTTAATGTCTGACTGACTCGATTTTCACCGCTTACTGCTGACTGCTTTGGTGTGAATGCGGCTTTAAAAATGAGTGCTACGCAATTCTTCACTTACATAAAAAAAAGTCTGAAATATGAATATACCATTTCTAGAGAATGCCAGAGGCAGATTAAGCGACTGGCGGTCGCTATTGGCTCCAAAGCGCCTGCAGAGCCCCCAAGCTTGATACACTCCTGTTATCTGGGAAGGAGTAAGTTATCCAGTTATCCAAAATCTGGAAAGGAGGAAACATGCAATATGGGAGAAAAAAGTTTCATATACACAATGGTCAGCAAGAACAGATGCCGTACGAGCTATAAGACTTTTTTATACGAATATATAAAAAAGGCCCTGGTTGAAATCCGTGATAAGAATAAGGCGAAAAAAATTCACAATACCGTAGGCAACTTCCCTTTTGAAACAGATGGACATATATGAAACCCCAAATGACTGATTTGGAATACCATACTCCAGAGAATAAATGTTATTAGAAAATCATCGCAATTATTAGAGTGTGAATTATTCTAGAAAATTATATCTGAAATTTCAGAAATGTGTTTGGAAAAGTGGAACAAGAAGCAATTCATTTATCAGGGCTCTTGTTTGAAGAGGAAGCTGGACAAGTTCGCACGCAGCGAAAGAGAAAAGTTATATTTTCGGTGAAAGTAAAGAAATCGGGTGGTGAATTTGTAAGAAGAGAGAATTTCATAGTGAACTAATTTTATGTCATATGCGATAGAACAAGAGTAGAACTATCCCGAAGAACTAAGATATATAAAACCGCTACAGAACACTAATATACTGCTCAAAAAATTAGAGGAGCAAGTAAGAGAGTGAGGAAACCGTTACACGATAGCCATGTTTGGGCATAAAATGGAGAATACAGGTGTAACAAAACGCAATACTGAAAAAACGAAGCGAAAAGCAATTGTATGGAAACATTGATTCTTTGGAATGGTATAAAGGACATGAAATGATACTTTAGGTCAAAAATTGGGTCACATATAAATAACAAAGATTGATTGTTAGGAAATGATACGGGGAGTTTAATGTGGTGTGAGATCCTTTCGAACTGCTAAGACCTGTTTAGCAGAGTTGCCTCTATCGAGGAGATTTCTGGGAATATTGTTCCACTCTTCATGAAGTGCAATCTCCAAGACTTGGACAGTAACAGAAGGCATTGTGGTCTTAAAGAAAAATGTCGTCCGAGTGTGTTTCGAACATGCTCAATCGGATAAGGATCAGGAAAGCATGCTGCCTACTCCATGCGCTGTATTGTTTCAGCTTCAAGAAAGTTCTCTGCAAGACAAGCTGCATGAAATCTGGCATTATCCTGCATTAAAAGAAAGGAATCACTAATGGACGCAGTCTTCGGTGCGACTTAGGGTTTCATCTAAGTTAAAGGTGTTTTTTGATCATGGGCTTAAAAACTTTTTGCTGATAGTATGTAGCATCAATTTTAGCCCTTGGTTCTACAAAAAACTGTTTTGTTAAGCCTTGAGAGGTCATTCCCATCCATACTATAACACCTGACGGACAACTTACATTTTGTAAAAGAGCTGTTTCTTTTTGACGTTTTTCGCGTTAAATATATTGTATCTTAGTTTTGCCAGTTGTAAATGCAGATGAATGGTGTTTCATCCGAAGTGATCCGTGTTTTGTATCTACCTTTGGGTAACATTTAATAAAGAGGCCAAGAACGTTTTCTTCGTTTTTCTACTATCTTTAGTGACATTTAATGACAATCTGGTTTATTCACTTTTTTATAGCCAATTTTCTTCGTCTGACGACAAATTATTGATTGCAAAACCTGTAGTTTCGTAGCTAAAGTTCTTTGAGGCAGAGGATTTTCTATAGCGATAAGTCTTTTTAATTTCTTTTTTTCTTTTTCTCCAAGGATTTCCTTTCGTCCACATTTTATTCCTGGAGCTTTTAATTGCCTGCCAAATTTTATTTCTTTTCGAAGTTTAGATAGTAATGCATTAGAATAATGTCTTTTCTCATTTTTAAATGGTTTATGTATAACAGGATTTATACAACCATCCTTCAAAAGTTTTAAAATTTCGCTCCGGGTTTGAGGACCTAATTTCGGTACTATAATTTACTCCCACGAACAAAAATGGTTAGATTAGTAATTTAAATATTTCATTTTTAAAATAAAACCAGTAGTAAAACGATAAAAATTACCATAAATAGTTATATGCATTTAAAATTGGTCCCTCTAATTTTGAATTAATCGGTAATAAAATATAGATTTATGTTTTATGTCCTGAACGGTAAATGTTGATGCAAAAAAATGATATATAAATAAAACATTGTGATATTTGGAAATATGTTTATTCAAATTATAACTTTTGTTTTAAAATATAAGAACACATTTTTTAAATGAGATAGATGAATCTGATAGGATGATATGTGATTATATCTATTTTCGGATCTATGTTATACTAGCTGGTATACACGTTCTTAGCACGGGTGAATTGAAAAATATGTATAACAATCCAGATGGAATGATAAAAAAAATTCTGAGGTCAAATTTTTAAATTGTATATTGAATAGTTTTAAGTAAGCTGCAAAACCATTAAGCGGAAAAAGCCATATCATCCCAGTGCGGTGCCTAAAACTTATCATTCAAAGCAACTTTCAGCTTAAAAGCTTTTTAAACATATGAATCAAAGCAATTCAATTCAGGATAACCTTGCGTCATCAAAATATACAGTTTTGAAACCACCCTTTGCAGTTGATTTTGGTAAAACGTTTTTAGCGAGTCTCTAGTCCAGGGATGGCGAACGAATGGCACGTGATGCAATATTTTGGGCATACCACCGATAAAAAAGGTTTCCATTTTAATTCAAAATAACAAAGCTCCCTATGAAGTATTACGAACAAACGCGATTGATAGGTCGTGGTGCGCGAGGAGGCGGGGAGCCCCTCGTTTGTTATTGTCTTACAATCCTAACATAATTTATCTGTCATCTAGTTTGCAACAGCAGAAGTCACACTAATGTAACTTTAATTTGAATTACTCGTATAACTTTTACAATAGTACAGATCAAAATGTATTTTTACGAAGTAAATAAAGAGTTTTGAGTTGTTAGTATTTAGTTTTATTGAAGTGTGAAACTTCTTTCGCTCGAGAATGAATGAGAAATTCGCCAAGTTTTGCGTTAGGGTGAAAAAGCGAACGGAAGTAATTCCCCCTCCCATCCCCCGAATCGTCACCATGGTGACAGAATAGCGAGTGGGAGGAAAAGGGGGAGCGGGGACACCACGTGACTTGCGTCATATCCGTGAAAAAGTTGGATGATTGCCCACCTCTCCGAATGCTCAACTTGGCCACCTTCCAATTGGTGGTCCTTTTCCCCCAGACCCGGGAACATCTATCAACGGTTGTATGAGTTGCAGTGTGTGAATTACGGTGTAGACAAAATAGCTGTGGCAGCAAAAGCGTGCCTTTTTGAAATATTTCCTTAGATTGTTGGTGATGTATTCGGCGGCTAATTTGTTTTTTTAACTTTCATTTGCGATGAATTATTATTAATTCTAGTCAGAATGCCTAAATCAAATGCACAAAGAGTAAAAGAGTTTCGTGAAAGAAAAAAAAGAAAAAGAAACACTAGCAGCAAGTCCAGTCGAAAAAGTGACAAAACCCCCCCAGAAAAATAGTGCAAATTCATCAAGTGTTTACTGCCAAATCTCCCTCAGAGTACATGAGAGAATATCGAGCACGGAAAAAAAGACACTGCAAAATACTCTCTTAAGGGTTGAGAGAAAGCTATTGAGACTCTTCTAATGACAGCACAGATTAATACGGACTTTGTGGACCACCCTGGGCCATTAACTACAGAGCCCTCAACAAGTCTAACACGTGTTGGAACTGATGCATGTAAATCAATAATAAATTCTATCTTACGTTACAAAGACTATGATTCCCATGAAAATGCTCACAAAGATTTTCAAAAGTGATTCGTTGATAATCCTTTCTGTCACGGTCGTTCAATTTATGATAGATTATGGTTTAGAAATGATTTGAGAACGCCTATTGCTGAGCTCAAAAATATTTAAAAAATATTTTACCGGGAATTAATTTAGAAGACATAGCACACACACACACATGCTACAATTGGCGACAAATTTTAAATAGGAAAAGTATACCAAATTTATCAAAATATAATGGTTTTGTATACCCAGAAATTCCTGCACATCTTCCTACTTTGGATTTGGTATCAGAAAGACTCATTTCACTACGAATACCTTTCATGCAAATTAGGCGATTGAGACATGTACACGGTCAGTTTGGAATATTAGGGCAAATAATCAATGTTCCAACGTCACCAAAGAAGTTTCACTTCTATCGCGTGACATTCCACGCAACATTTTTTATTATTTTCCCAATAATCACAAGTCAGAATTATTTGACGACACGTCTGCACCTCGTTAAACATTTCAACAGAAAAAATGGCACGTTGATCCATAAAGGTCCTCCACCCCTGCTTTAGTCCAAGAATCTCTACTTTCATGCTTACCAAATTTCGAATCTGTATTTCTAATACTTCAAACAATCGGAATTCTTTTTTACCAAAAATTCTGTCTTAAACACCTTTGGAGTCGATTTCCGTAAAATCCTTCAGAGAACTAAAGAAACATACTAGCCAAATTTCAAATCTGTAGGTATAATATTTCAAATATAGGAATTTTTTTTGTCTTTAACGCTCCGTAAACCCCTTAAGGATAGATTTCTACAAAACTCTTTCCTAGCGGATTTCTACTCATCAAAAGTAACTTGTCTACAAAATCTTAATTCTGTTGGTTTAAATAGTTCTAGAGATCTCGTGAGGAGAGTGAGTGAGTCACTCTTTTCCTCTAAATATATAGATAAAGTCTATCGCTAAAGGAACTCATGTTACTAAACTTCGGGGAGAGAAATTTGAAAACCCTCAAGTAGTTTTCAATTGCTGTTTTGTTATACTTAGTAAAACTCTTTGATTGCTATTAATTACATTTTATTTTTAGGCTTAAGAAACGTTGAATAATTTTTCGTAATGCACTGAAAATAGGACAATTTTCTTCCAAAAGTAATTAATACCTAATCAAGGAAGCATTTATTTTTTCATCTTTTGTACGTACGCTTATATTAAATTCAATATTACTAGAATTATTTTTACTTTATTCGGACAAATGAGTTTTTTTTCTCAATTTTTTAATATGAGACCATATTTTAAAAATGTATCATATAAACCAGTGGTCTCTTCAAACTTTTTCAACTCAAGGAACCCCAAGAACTAGAAGGAGTTTCCGTGGAACCCCAAGAACTAGAAGGTGTTTCCGTGGAACCCCTAGAACTAGAAAGTTTTTTCCTAGAACCCTATATTCCATACAAACACTTAGAAGAATATATCTTAAAACAGTATTTAAAATAGATTAACATTTAATAGGTACTTTTTGTTAAGGAAATAAAAAAAATATTTCATCTGTTCAGTGTACGTGTATGAGAATGTAAAACGCTCTCTCTATATAGCGCTCATAGTATTCAGTGTATCTTTCAGCCAATAGGAGTCATTATCCTCACCACTCAGCATCCAATCAGAGAGCAGCTACTTAGCTCTCTCCCAAGCAAAAATCACAGCTTCCAGAACACCAGGAAGAAGCCAAGATAAGCTAAACCTCCCGGACCAGTCCTCTCCACCAATAGTCACGAAGTATCTCGCAGAAAGAAAACCTCCACTATCGTCGCTTCCTCGTCAAAGACTCTCAGATATGGGATGGAGGGCTGATTTCAGCTTATATGCCCAATGACACATCGTAAAGCATCAGTGTATCTTTAGATTCCAATGAGTGAAGAGTCGAGTCGAGCGAGCAGAGCTAAATAAACTACAGTCCACTACCAATGGAGTGAGACTCATTCTTGGGAGTATTTTTAAGGTATCTGACTACGTTCGGAACCGTGATTTTGCAAAAGCGTATAAATAGATAATATTTATGATATTTAGTGTCACTTACATTAGAATACATGTATAAAATTGTTTTATATATATATATATATATAAGGACAATTTTACAAAAAAAATTATTTAAATACAATATTTCGGCAAAAAATTGACTTAGAATAACCTTTTTTTCCAAATGTTCTCTTGTGAAAAATGCTTCTATTATAATAATATTTTGCTTGTACATAGCTCAGACCTCTGTACAGAGGCTAAACTAGAATTTTTGAAATATATAACTTAGAAGTGGGTTTATCCATGTTTTACGACAACAGAGGGGAGAACTTTTAAGAAAAAAAAAAGCCGATAATTATTTCAATGGGTTGTAACTCTAAAAATAATGTGAATTTTTCAAAAATTGTTCAGACTCTCTGGAGAAGTCTTTACTTTATATAAGCACACACACACACACACACACACACACACACACACACACACACACACACACACACACACACACACACACACACACACACACACACACACACACACACACACACACACACAACACACACACACACACACACACACACACACACACACACACACACACACACACACACACACACGCACACACACGCACACGCACACGCACACCGCACACACACACACAATATTATTATTTTAGAAGCATTTTTTATAAAAGGAGAACATTTCGAAAAAAGGTTATTCTAAGTTAATTTTTTGCCAAAATATTGTATTTAAATAATTTTTTTTGTCAAAATGTTCTTAAAACAATTTTATACATGTATTCTAATCTAAGTGACACTAAATATCATGAAAATTATCCATTTATGAGCTTATTTAAAATTACGGTTACGAACGTAGTCGGATACCTTAATGAGTATTGTACTGAGCTAACATCGTGGTCCAGTACGAGCCAGGAGGCGACCTCAGCATATATAAATTGGAAAAGATAAAATACGAGGTATGTGCTGTTGATTTTTGACTTTCGTTGAAAAATTGAGACTGTTGACTTTTTGAGAATTAGTGCTTAGAGCTTTAATATTTAACAATGCTTAAAGAAGCCAAAAAAGAACATTTGAGGTGAATTGATTCTGAATAAGAGTTGTGTGGGAATGATAAATTAACTGTTATAGATTTGATAGATCTTATAAAAAACTGTGAGCGATATAAAATGATTCTAATTCCGTGCATGAATTAGCAAGTTTAATTATCGAAGAAAGGAAATCGGAAGAAAGTCAACAATTAGAAAAAATCAGAGAAAAAGCTAAGGTTGATTTAGAGATAGCGAGAATACGAGCGAAAGACATGGACAATAATACTGAAATTAATTGTAATGATTCTTTTTCCTTAGATTCTTTAATTAAAAGTATTCGCACGCTTACCGGGAAAATTCCCGCCAAACCTGAGGGATGGGGTTTCTTTCTTTCCTTCTTTTTTTATATATATATTTTTTTTTTTATCATTAGAACTTTCATTTGCAGATAAAAGTTTTAGCGATAAATATAAGCCTGAGATTTTGTTACATTTATTAGGAGGAAAAGCTGCAAATATCATTACATATCTGAAAGATGAGGATTTTAACAATTATGATAAAATAAAGTCCATAATAATACTTCAAGAATTTGAGCCAACTCCTCAAACGTGTTTAGAGAATTTTAAGAAAGCAACACGGCAAAATTGTGAATCGCATGTACAGTTTGTGAGTAGATTATTAACAAATTGGGAATACTATTTAAAATTGAGAGACGTTTTAAATTTCGAATTTTTAAAACAATTTATAGTTTCAGATAAAATATTTAGTACTTTAGATAAAGAAACCGCTTCGTATATTAATGTTAGACTATCAGATAAATGGTTTGATCCTTTAACGTTGGCAAAAGAAATTGATTAATTTTACTCACAAATCATTGAGTGAGAGTGTTAACTATTATCGCAAAAATCAGAATACTAAAAATATGTCTAGAGCAGGGGTCGGCAACCTGCGGCTCTTTGGATGTGAAGCTGCGGCTCTTTAGTTCCATACGCAAATATTATTTATTTTATAAAAAAAAAAAACCCATTTAAAAATCGTTCTGAATCGATTAACGAGGATTAGGCATCGTTTTTATCTCAGCCACTTGTACTCGCTTTTCACCGCAACCCTCCCCGTAACCCGCTTCGTCACTGTCGTCAGTCCGTCGGAAGCTCTTGAATGACGCCTTCGTTGGATGTTTCTATGTAGGTTTTAATCCGCTTTCGACGCAAGACAATTTGGCATCTTCACCAGTGCTTTGGCTGTGACGTATAGTTTGTTGTTTCAAGTACAAGAATTAGAAGCAAATTATCTTCTCAAAGGTATGTATGTACATATATAATAATAATAATAAAACAGAAGTAAAGGTAGGTAACATAATAAGTAATATACTTTTAAAATACATATTATATACATATTTTTTTTTCCAAATAAGATACGTAACTACTTTTTTGAAGTCAATAAGAATTGTCAAAAAAGAAACAAAGTACTACTGTTGGATATTAACATGAAAGTGTTTTTTATTAAAATATATGTTTAATAAATAACCTATTTTATTATTTATCTATTTTATAGCTTTTATTATTTAAAAATTAGCGTTAAAATAATTATAAGTGTAAATACCTATAAATTGTTATTTAATAAACCTATTTTCGAACTCTGAGGATCAAAGTAGGTAGGTATATGCAGTTTTAGATCGTTTATATGTTTGGCAATTTCCATTGATTTCGACATAGCTGGGCATAACATCTTTATTCGTAAACTATGTACCTAATATTTGCCCCCCAACCCCCCTAAAATGTGCAGACTGCGCCGTGATAAACGCGTTCTGATAAGTCCGTTTTGCCAGTCGGCGATCACCGCACACGGGAGGCAACCACAGATACTTTTGAAACTATGTACTTATAGTCAATCGGTATGTGAGAGCGAGACAAAAAGTGTTTTAAGTAACCACAAGTACTTATTTTAATAATTAAATTATTAGAGAATTATTTATTTTATTTAGGTATAAGTATTTTTAATTGGGAAATATCGTTGTAAAATGCTTTTTGATGTATTATGTTTCATTACGCCCAGCTTCTCGTATGTATTTACGTAGGTATATGTTGATATAGTAAATATTTGCAAAACTTGTCATCTGCTGTTTTGGATACTTAGATAATAATTTTAAAAAATTTTTATTGCAACTTCACCGCAAGCATGGCATCTACAGAAAAAAAAAAGAAGAACTGAAGAAGAGCATCGAGAATTCAATCAGAATTGGACGGAGTCGTTCGCTTTCATATGCAACTCAGATGGCCTTCCGACTTGTCTCATTTGCCACGAAAAACTAGCACACAATAAGAAATCAAATTTAAGAGCACACGAAACATATGGTTTTGGTAAATATCAATACGGCGAGAGTACGAAAAAAAGCTGTCGACGAGCTCCAAAAACAAACATAGCAATCAAGTTCCATGTTAAGTAACTGGGCGCAATTTACAAGTAATGTTAATCTGGCAAGCTTCGCAGTATCACTAGAAATTGTAAAAAAAGGCAAACCATTCACAGATGGTGAGTATGTCAAAGATTGCTTCATACGTGCATCTGAAGAACTATTTCGTGATTTCAAAAGCAAACCAGAAATCTTGAAAAAATCAAAAATTTGCCACTATCCACTAAAACAGTACGATAGAATAGCTAAAATGCCTTCAAATGTAACATACACTCTATAACAAAACAACAACAACAACAACAAAAAAAAACAAAAAAAACGACGCACCAAGAAGGATGTTACCTGATTGTTTTGAAATTTCGTATGCAAATACATTCGTACCGAACATGCAAATGATTAAAATTTGGTGTCCAACCCTGGCAGTCCCAGTCCAGCATCGGGATTATGCACTCAGCAATGTCTATAAGAAGCGAATCTCAATCTGATGGTCAAAATTTCTGCAGCATTGCGATTTAAGGTACCTTTCAACGACTGAAAAAATCATCTCACCGCAGGATTTTGAGCTCATTGCGACACTTCGTAAAGAGTTTGAAAGAGTTATATCATTGGATTAAGAAAGAAGAGGCAGGCTAAGGCAAATTGGAGAATCGCTCGTCATATAGGTCGAATCGATGCGGTCATTAGAAGATGCTGGCAAGAATGGGTGGACAGTGGTAGATTTCAGCGTCATGATGGTAGCGGTTGACCTAGGGCCACAGCAGATCGAGAGGACAGACAGATTGTCGGATCAGCGCCACAGCGCCTGATTGAGCATTATCAACCATCAGACAATGCGAAGACACATGAGGTACCACCACGTGACCATTCACAGACCTCCCGACAGAGCAGAAATTTACGCTCGTACCAACCACTAATACCCGCCGCCGCCTGCACTGTGGAACCGAATTACAGTGGTGCTGGGCTCATAAGGTTGGTCTGCTGACTGGGTACGTATAGTGCTTAGCGACGAATCCCGCTTCCAACTGTGTCCTGACGATCATCGAAGACGTGTCTGGAGACGCCCAGGGTAATGTGCCGATCCTGCTTTCATTATTGTACGCCACACAGGCCCTCAACCAGGAGTTACGCTCTGGGATGCCATTTCTTTTGACAGCCGGACCCCTTTGGTCTTCATTAGTGGCACACCTACAGCACAGCGGTACGTCGACGACATTATGAGAACTGTTTTGCTACCGTTCTTTTTGCAGTACCCTGGCCATATTTTTTAGCTTGAGAACGCCAGACCACATACAGCACGTGTTGCTGTGAGGGCTGTCTACAACTGTCAAATGTACAACCAGCCAGCCAAAGATTACCAGATCCCTCTCAATCGAGCATGTCTTGGATATGATGGGGAAGGTGACTGCTCCGTAAGGAATGTGGATAACTTGACCGTGTTCTGGAGCAAATTGGCGAAATACCACCGGGAGGCCATCAGGGGTGCTTTATCACTCTATGTCACGTCGTGTGGCAGCTTGCATCCAGACCCGGGGAATTTGGTGTCTCCTTACTTTTGTAACTCTGAAATAAATCATTCACTTTTTCCGAAATTTTAATCATTTTCTTTTCTGTACATAATCTTTCTACCCACTAATTTTTGCCTCTATCAGACAACAAAATATTTAACTTTCTTCTGCCTTATCACTTGCTATAGATGAGTCTTGCATTTATAAGACATAGCACAAGTTGATAGCACATCCCAGGTATATGTTTCCCACGGTCCAAGAAAGGCTTTTAGGATTGCTACCGCTCTCGGGACAAACTAAAGGGGAAGATATAGCGAATGCAGTGCAAAAATGTCTTGAAGGTAATAAGATCGCTTAAATAAAAATCGTTTCAACCAGCAACACAGTGGAGTCAAGTATGACAGGAAACAATAAAGGGACAACAACGATTCTTCAGAGCAAAATAAACCACGAAATTCTTGTATTTCACTGCATAATACACCAAGAAACGTTTTGTGCCCAAACATTTCCGGTCGAAAAATTTGAGGTCAGGAATTTGGTAATCACACACACAAAAAAAAGATTGTTAACAGCATCTTATCAAAAGTACTCTACCATCGTCATTTTAAGGAATCCCTAAACGAAATGGAAACTCAGTATTCCGACCTCCTTCTTCACAATTAAGTGCGATGGCTTTCCAAAGGTAAAGTGTTGAAACGTTTTGTTTCGTGCTTGAACGAAATAAATACGTTCCTTAATGAAAAAGACATTAATCACCCTGAATTAGAGAACGAGAAATGATTGAAATTTTGTTACTTATGGTGGATATCACAGTGAAATTAAATGAGCTGAATCTAAAACTGAGGAAAGGAGAAAACCGAACCTATGTTTTGGTAGAGGTGGGATGACGAGAAGAAAAATTAATTCTTCTTGCAGGTATTCAGAGCGGTGAAATTACTTCATTTTCGTTTTACAAAAGAGATATCGCGATAAATCAGTGCAATTGTTGATACGAATTACTTCAGCATAGTTATAAAAAAAATTAAAGATGAATTTGCTGACAGATTTGAGCAATTCAAAACCAACAACACCACTCTAGTATTCATAGTAAATCCTCTCAACACAAATAGTAATGAAATCAACATTGAGCCATTTGGGATTGATACTGGATCTCTAGAAATGCAATTGATCGATTTAAAAAGTAAAGCTTTGTGGTGTGGAAAATTTACAGAGTTGAAAAGCAAGTTGGAAGAGTTGGAGGTCCAGAAATGTATGTACGTAACGCAACAAAAGTTGACAGCTTTAAAAGAAATGCTGCGAGTTGAGGCACTTATATTCGACGCATGGAATAGTCTTTCAGATTGCTACAGTGAGGTGAAGAAATTGGCATTTGTGGAGTGCTGACTATCTTCGGATCGACATATTCATGCGAGCAAGCGTACTCTTGCGTGAATATAATTAAAAGTAAAGTAAGAAGCCAACTAACAAATGAAAATTTAAAGTCGTGTTTGACTTAAAACAATAAGTTATGAGCCAAATTTAACCAAACTTTCTAAAAAACCATGCAAAGCCAACGCTCCCATTGAATTTGTTTGCTCAATTGTTTGTTATTGAAGTACAAATTAGTGTTGTAAAAAAAAAGTAAATGTTTAATTGTTTTAATTTTTTACTTAAATAATAAGTAATTATCTAATAATGCCATACATATATTATCTAATTTGTTGTGAAAACACTACTTATATATGAAAAACAGATATTTTTTCTTATGAATAAATAGATAAGTTTTTTTTTTTTATCAAAAAACTTTATTTATGCAAGTACTATTTATTGTTGGCAAGAAAAAATTGTGTGGCTCTTTAAAAACTTTGAAATTTTGTAAATTGTAATATTTGTCTCTTCCGACTCAAAAGGTTGCCGACCACTGGTCTAGAGTATTTTTCTCAGATGTTAAGGACAAAAAATGTGTTTTATGTCATTCCGACGGTCATTTTTTAAATAAATGTCCCCAATATGAACAATTATCAGTAAATAAACGAATAGAACTAGTTAAAAATAATTCCTTATGTTTTAATTGTATAAATTTGCACAGAGTTAAGTTTTGTAAATCCGAAGTCCTTTGTAGATGTTGCCTAAGCATCATTTTTCTTTGTGCTTTTCTCAAAATCCAAATTCTGAGCCAGCTAGTGAAAAGGTCATTCAACAATCTTTGTTAGGGGTGCAGAAA
The DNA here is from genome assembly GCA_019973955.1 of Trichonephila inaurata madagascariensis. Classification (NCBI taxonomy): domain Eukaryota; kingdom Metazoa; phylum Arthropoda; class Arachnida; order Araneae; family Nephilidae; genus Trichonephila; species Trichonephila inaurata. The sequence goes on from BMAV01014526.1 coordinate 413,712, forward strand.
CAGCGTGAAAGAGAGGGAGAATTCTCCAATGGTCAACTTTGAGAGAGGGCGTCAGTGCTCAAACCCATAAATTACATTGGGGAAACGACTTCGTGAGAGGGTCTTCTCAAGGTGTAAGGCAGAGGTTCCCAAACGTTTTTGCCTCATTGACTCCTTGTCAGGTTTTTCGGTTTGGGGTAGAGACCCTACTTACCTAATATTAAATTTTTACAAATTCATCAACTTAAATGTGTTTTTGACAATAGGTATAGAGCTACTTCCTTTAAAAGATTTAAATTTTTAACTGTAGGGAAGTAAAGTATTTAAAACTTAAGAAAACACATGTGTTAATTAATTAAATTAAAATTTAATTAACACATGTGTTTTAATGAGACATGTGTCATGTTTAATGAGACATGTTTGTGTCTCATGCATTAATTAAATTAAAATTTAATTAATGCATGAGAGAGAGAAATAACTGTTACATAAAATAACTGAGCAAAAAACAAATGCTTTTAGTCGGAGGGATATAAATCTGGGGTTGCAATAACCAATTTTCAACTTTTGACATCAATCTTGTCAGGTTTAACCCTAAATATACTTTCTAAGGTTGTGGTGCTGATGCTTAGCTGCTTTTCTGTTTTGGAGATTGGAAAGCGCACTGTAACTCCCTCTCAATCGGAAAGACAAAAACTTTCAAGATTTTCCATAATATGGAATAAATAACAGGTATACCTTCTTAAAGCCAAAATTATTGACACCCATTTCTAACCTTTATAAATCGGTAGTGCATTCATTTGCCGAAATTTTTAACTTAATTCGGCTTCGTACGACGTGTGTACCAAGGTTTCTAAGAGACATGCCTTCTCCCCTTTTTTTTCACAACACGCACTTTTACGATGTTCTATAGAGCCTTTTATGACTTCGTGTCTACTGTCCATAGTGGGTGGGGTTATATTTCGTAACATTTTAAAGCATTCCTTATCATTGGCGACGTTCAGGAGACAAAGAGTTTTTCGTCTTCGTTAAAAACTTCATTCGATGACTTTTACGTTTCTGAGCAACAGATTTTTCTTTTCTCTTGCTGTTTCTTCTATTTTTAGGGTACCTCGAAAATTTCTCACATCGGGTGAGGTGATGAAAGATTTAGAGAAAAATTTTGACGATGAAGTCATTCGGAGAATGAAGATGAATTCGAAAATAGTATTTTCAATAATGAAGGTGATTTAGACGTATCAGCTAATTTTTGATCAGAAGTTGAAAGCTTATTCACATGGAAAGGGTAGAAGGCTTTTGAAGTGATAAATGTATTACCATTTTCTGGTAGGGTTGATTGAAAGTTGATGCTACAACATTTCAAAGTGAAAATGATTTTTTGGCTGATGTTCACAGATGAAATTTTAGCAGTTCTAGTTGAAGAAACTAATAGGTATGCATTTATAGTACTTAATCTTCATGGAGAAATATCTGATAAACGAAAGCACGCATCTTCATGGAAACCAACCGATAAAAATGAAATTTTTTAAAAAATTTCTCCAGTTTTAATTTTATTGATGGGACACATCGAAAAAGATAATATACAAAGTTACATGTTGGACAACTAATAATATGATAGAAACTCCATTTTCAGAAGTAATGCCCGCGATCGTTTCCTAATGATTTTAAAAATTTTTTTACACTTTTCCGATAATAGTTTAAAAGAAGGTAGAGATTCTCCAACTTACGACAGATTGTGGAAAATACGAAAAATTTTTGATTGCTGTAATAGAATATTTAAAGAAGTGTATGATCCGACAGAAAATTTATCTTTCTCGATGAAGTTATAATTAAATTTAAAGGATGAGTGTTCTTCAAACAATACATTCCAAAAAAAAAACGCAAACAGTGGGGTTTGAAAATGTATAAAATTGCTGATGCCACTGGATGTACTTATGATATGAGAGTATATCTAGGTAAAGATAAAAAAGAAAACTTTTCAACATTTGCTTCCTATAATGTTGAATATACAATGGCAGATTGTATAAAAGGTAAAGGACATAAAGTCTTTATGGATAATTTCTTTTCCTCGCCGGAACTTTTCCGTGACCTTTTAAAAGAAAAAAGTATTAACTCCTGTGGAACTGTGCAATCTAACAGAAAACATTTTCCAAAGGATTTGGCTCCTTGTAAAATGAGACAAGGTGATCTTGCCGTGAAATTTTGTGATGGAATGACAGCATTGTGTTGGGAAGATAAGAGGCAGGTATATATGCTGACCAATATGCACAGCCCCCGAAAGGAATTTATCGTTGAAGAACAAAAAAGTTTTTTAAAAAAATTGACGGTGACGTTTCTGTATGCGAAAACGACAAATTAACAACTTCCAAGCCAAAATTTGGCCAGATTACAACAGGCATATGGGATATGTTGATTTAGGAGACCACATGACGTACTATTCTTTTGCTAGACAGACGCTGGAGAAAATGAACAAAAATTATTCTTTAGTATCATCGATATTGCTATTCTGAATGCTTTTCTAATATTTAAATCATGCCAAATTTCATCAAAATTTAGTTTAAAAGAATTTAGAAGGAATTTAATTACATCTCTAATAGGAAAAATAAATCATAAAAATGCAGAGCCTTCAACAACAAAAAACAGTTAAGACAAATGATAATACATTTTCTCATTGGCCACTTGACGAAAAGAAAAGAAGGGCGCTTATTGTGCGAAAAAAAATATACAAAAAGAACCGCAATATTATCTGTGAGGCATGCAATGTGGCTCTTTTCAACCAGAACTACTTCGAAGATTATCACACAATTTATTTAAAAACCTCTTAACACATAAACCAATAAAAAAAACAAAAGACCAGAATTCAACATATTAAAACTGATACACACATTTTTTATAAAAATAAAAAAGGCTATTTTTGGCTCTAAAAGAGCCAAAAATTTCAAAGAGTAGAACTCACTTTCACAAACAGATATTTCAAAAACGTTACTTCCAAAAACTTTTAGTTTAAGATATAAGTTTCTCTTAGAAACAAAAAAATAATGTAAAACAAAATTAAAACAAACTAACACATTTTTTTTTCATAAAACTGATTGTTAAATTTGTCGAGTTTCGAAGTCCTCACGTTGGTGTGGTGTGGAAGTTTGGTGAGAGGATCAGATTTCTGAGGTCCATCCCCAGTATCCTTTATATATATATATTGCGATGTTACTAAAAACTCAAATCTAATTGATCACAAAATATTTGGAGTACAATTATTATTTTTTTTCTTATAAAGGGCGTTAGTAGAAAGTAGAATGTTTTAGAAAAATGCCCTACATATATTGTTCTTAAGTTTTACATATTTCTTCGAACAATTTTAAAATTTGATAAGTTATTTTTTATTACATGGTTTAGTATTGTGCTTAAATATGCTTAAGCTGTTTTATTTTTGAGTGAAATAAAGGTTTAGAATAATAATGTTCCTTCATTTCTTAAAATTTTTCCTTCTGTTGGAAATTTTGTCGAATGATTTTGAAAACGTGGAGTGGATATTTTTATAACATGATTTTTTCATTATTGTAGTTGAAAATATAAGCTGCAGAGTGTGTGTAATTCTACTGAAGTTCGAATGTGTACACATAATCTTAACTAATCTGTAGTTGATTCTACACGTTGCTACTACATGATTACCTACTTACCTATTTTACAATATATATATATATAATTGCAAACATCGATATTATTGCGAGTTTATAATTGAACTATCGTATTCTCAGAGGGTGTTGTGTCATGAAGCTTTGATTATAGAAGCTGTGAATTAAATATTTGGCGTATTTAAATAATATTTTAACGTTTTTCTGGAGCATATATTTTAGTAATATGATATGATTGTCAACTTTTTAAAAGAATTTACGTAATACACAACTCTAATGATATCTTAGTATTTAACGCTAAATGATTATTCACCTTTTTAGAACTTATGAAAATATTTTGAAATTGAGAACAAAAAAGTTTTAAAAACTTTAAAATCATTTACAATGCAAATGATTATTACGTAAAGGCGCACTTTGCTTTCATAGTAATTTTCCTCATACTAAAAGCATGAATACAATAAAACCTTGTTTCATAGTAAATCATTTTAAGCAAACGAGAAAATCCGGGAAAACATTGCCATTTTTGAAAGAAATAAAAAGTAATAAATATAATCATTTTATTTATATATATAGCAAGCAGTATGATGATTACTGGTACAACCCAGTTCATATAAATTCTACTGTTATTGTACTTCTGAAATGTTATACATCAAACTCTAGGAAATATCTATTTTAATTTCAGAACTTACTTAAAAAGACAAGAAAAAACAACAAAAATATGCATTTGAAAGTTTACAAGCCGTTCAATTCAAAATGGGTACCATGAATTAAAAAAAAAAAAACTATTTTGACATAAGCCGTACCCAAATATTGCAGGCACTGCTTTACTCCTGAAAGATCCCTCACTAAAATTCGGCAACCCTTCCCTCTTCCCTTTGTAAAGTGTGAAACTTTTAACAAGACCACATGTGGCGAAAATGGTCAAGCAGGACTTCCAGTGGGAAAAATTGCTGCTTCTCTCCAGACCCAGCGAAAGCGCCGAATGGAAGAAGCTGCCTCAGATAATGCCCAGTTCTAAAGGCTAAACTTTACTTTTAAGATCTTCGTTAGTACCTATTCCTTGTGCCTAATTCTTGTAATCTGGGTTTTTTTTTCAAAGTGACCATTTGAATTCATTGCCTATTGTGGTATTACGATAATTAAAACATTCTCAAACCTAGTTTCAAAATCCCCCCTCAAACAAAAGAACGTGGGTTAAAATGTGTGTCTTTTTTTTCTGTTAGATTGTTTGTAAAGAATTGAGAAACTGTGTGGGAAAGTTTTGTGACGTTTATTGTTATACTCCTTTAGCTTATACAATCCTGGCAAGAAAGGCTAAAATGTAGTCCTTGTTTTAATAAAATTTATGCTGTTGCCTTTTAACTGCAAAAATTAACCTCATTCAATTTTCTAAATAAATCTGTTAAACAGGTAAGTCTGGTTTCAACTTGATTAGATTTCCTTTTAAAATTAAAATCACGATCTGGTTTAATGAGAGCCAATATCGTAGACCCCATTTACACCTCATCGACCCCCAAATTATTTTTTCGCTGATGTGGACCCCTCGCAGGTTGTCATAGACCCCTGGGGGTCTATATAGATCCCTTTGGGAATCACTGGTGTAAAGAATCTGCTTACTACAACGAGTTACGTAAAATCCAAAACCGTTTTTATTTTCAACCGCGATCTGTTATATTAGATTCTTTTGGGGAAATGCAGCAAGCCAGAGCTTTATTAGATGCAGGTTCGACAAGCAATTTTATTTCGCAACAGTGTATGAATAAACTTAATTTAAAAAGAGAAAAATTAAACATTTTATTTTCAGGGTTAAATGATTCAGAGTTAACGATTAAATCGTGCGTAGATGCAACAATTGCAGATAAAGAAAATAATTATGAGACTAATGCAGACTTTTTTGTAATGCCGCGAATTACGGATATGATTCTTCTCACCCATTTACAGTTTGTTTGGGTAATTTCAGTAGAAAAAAACTAGCTGATGAGAATTTTAATATATTCCGGGTAATATTAATTTATAGTTGTTAGAAGAAATCTTTTATGAAATTTTCTTTTACCAGGAAAAATGACTCTTATAAATACAAAATTAATTTTTCAAAATACAGTTTTTGGCTATATTGTGAGTGGGAGTATTCCAGTTTCTAGTGAAAATAAACCTTACTGTGGGTTTAGTAAAGATAATGTCGATTTAGAAAAGACAATGAGGAGATTTTGGTAAATCGAAAATGTGGAACCTGAGACAATAAAAAATAAGGAAGCAATAATTTGTGAGGAGTATTTTCAAAAAAATCATACGAGAGATAATACGGGGAAATACACTCCCAAAAGTTAAGCATGGAGAGGAAAATGCTAATTTCCGGAAGCCAATCAGAATTGAAGAGGATGCAATTCGCTGCAGAGGTAGATAGAAGTATGCAAATATGTTAGGTAACAGCCAATCGGGCTTTCATGTCAAGAAATATGCAAAAAGGGCAGTCTTATATAAGAAGTCAGCTTTATGAAGGGTTACAGAAGCTGATTGTAAGTGCTGATAGAAGGTGTTTAAAACTTTCGTACAATTTGTTTTCAAGATATACGTGTTTCTATGACTTCCAGAAACCGAATGGAAGCTTCTGAGTGTTGGCGTGCTGTGGGGTGCATTGAACACAGACGATCACAGATGTTGCTCTTTACTTCGGCGTTTATCATTTTGTAATTTCCCGCGTTTATGGAAACAATTCCAAACCACACAGACAGTTGTCCGAAGGCCCGTAGGCGGTCGCCTAAGGGTTGCAACCCCCACGGAAGAACGATATATAGCTATTGTAGCCTAACGGAATCGCAGAGTGACCTCCACACGTGTGACATCTATGGTTACAGCCTCCATTGGTAAGGCTATATCTGCAGCTACTGTACGCCCCCGAAGATTACATATGAATGGACTGTATGCCCGGGTACCTCGAGTTTGTGTTCCTCTATCCGTCCAATCAAGAGGGGCACGATTAAAGTGGTGCCGGGAACATGGCAATTGGACTGTGTCTGACTGGGGCAATGTCATATTTACTGATGAGTCAACACTTGCTCTGGAGCCAGATGACAAGCGTATAAGGGTATGGCGTAAGCAAGGAACACGCAGTCAGCCCCAAAACATCACCGAACATCACGCATTCCGAGGCGGAAGCATAATGGTGTGGGCAGGGATTTAATTAGGATACCGCACCAACCTGCATATCTTTAAACGTGGTTCTGTGATGGCTGTCTGGTATCGAGATGAAGTCCTAGAAACCATTGTGAGATTATTTGCTGCAGAAGTTGGCCCTACTTTTGTTTTAAGGGACGATAACGCATGTCCCCATAGAGCTGACATCGTTGATGAGTACCTGGAGAGTCAAGGGATTGCGCATATGGCGTGGCAAGCATATTCGCCGGACCTTAGTCCCATTGAAAATCTTTGAAATGCTCTCGGCCGTGCTGTATCTTCACATTTCCCACCTCCAGCCACTCTTATTGAGCTGGAAACTGCTCTACAAGAAGAATGGCGTTTGTTTTTAATTTTCTATGGTGGTTGACCACCCACTAAAACATGGGCAGAAGGTGTAAACTTTGCATACAGATGAAGGGGATCACATAAATTTTTTAATGTCCTTTTTTTTATTTTTATGCTGTTTATTTTTACTTTATACATAATTCTGTTTAAGTCTCCAGTATGACATTATCTGATAACTTTTCAAAAAAATTTTAAAATTGTTTTCAAATTTTTGTGTATATTTAGTGATTTTGTTTTATGTATAATATATATTTCTTTATTGCCAAATTTTTTTGTCAATCAAAAACAAATATTTGTTTTTTTTTTATATTTTACATCTTCGTGCTTAACTTTTGGAAGTGAGTGTATATGGTGTTTATGTCATTTAAAAACAATCCAAATTGCTTAGGCCAGTCTAAAGATATTGCCTTTAAAAAAATAAATTCTTTATGGAATAGATTAAAACGTGAGCCTAACTATTTTAAATTACATAGAAATTTTTTAAAAGAGTATACAGAACTAGGCCATATGCAAGAGGTAGATGATAAGGAAGAGTGTGGTATGCATTTCATACCACATCTTTGTGTTTGTCGCCCCGATAAAAGCACAAGTATACTAAGAGTCGTCTTTAATACATCGAGTGCAACCACAAATGGTTATTCTTTAAACTCTCTACAATACAACGGAGGAGTTACTCAAGATGACCTTTTTTCAATAATGGTTCGCTTTAGAAAGAACATATTTGCATTAATTGCAGATGTGCAAAAAATGTATAGAATGATTTGGATTAATCCAGATCAGCGTAAACTCCAGAGCATTTTGTGGAGAGAGAACATGGACGAACCAATAAAAATGTTTGAGTTATCAACCGTGACCTATGGAACAACAAGTGCACCATTTTTGGCAACGCGTACGCTAAAACAATTAGCTCTAGATGAAGCAGAGAATTTTCCATTAGGATCATCAGTTGTTATGAGTGACATGTACATTGATGATGTATTTACTGGCGCAGAGACCTTGTTAGAAGCAAAAGAACTGAAAAATCAACTGATTAGTATCTTCCATAAAGGAGGTATGGCTTTGCATAAGTAGTGCGGAAATAATATGGAATTGATTGAGGTTTCCGAAAATTATGATTTTTCAGATCCATCAGAGATACAAGCCTTGGATGTTTATTGGAACCCCACAAAGATGATTGCTTCTCTTTTAGAATAAAAATAGATCTGCATAAATTAAACACCAAACAGGATGTTTTGTCAACCATCGCGCCAGGATATATGATCCACTAGGTCTTTTAGGTCCTGTAGTGGTAAAGGCGAAAATCTTCCTACAAAAACTGTGGATGTTAAAGATTGATTGGACAGATTTACTTCCAGAGATAGTAGATAAAGAATGGTGACAATTTGTTGAATCACTTCAGATAATAAATAAAATCAACATTGAACGATGCATTGTAGTAGAACAACTGGAAGTGATCGAGTTGCATGAGTTTTCCGATGCATCCCAGTTGGCATTTGGAGCTGTCATCTACAGAAAATCCGTAACAGCAGATTGAAGGGTGCTTGTTCATCATATTGCCAGTAAATCCCACAAGTTCCGTCTATCAAGCAAACAACGATTCCCAGACTTGAGCTATGTGCAGCTGTGCTCTTAGCAAAATTATGGCATCGTGTCAAGCAAGCTTTAAAAATAAAGGTGATTAATACTTTCCTTTGGAGTGAGTCCAGGAAGTTTTGTCATGGATAAGGAGGGAGTCCTACCAACTTAAGACCTTTATGGATAACAGGATTGCTTCAATCCAGGAGATGACAACCAGAGAAGAATGGAATTATGTGCCAACAGAGAACAATCCTGCTGACTTCCAGAGGAATGAACTCTACAAAACTTAAAACCTGTGAGAGCTGTGGTGGAACGGTCCTACATTTCTAATGAGCAACTAGTATCCACAAAGAGAAATTCCTGTTGCAGTGATCAAGGATCCAGTGAGTTATTATCATGATTATGTTCTGTGTAAGTCTTGCATGTTTAAAAACATTGCAAGGCCGGGCGGTATGTTCAGTGTACGTGCATGAGAATGTAAAGCACCCTTTATATGTAGCGCTCATAGTATTCAGTGTATCTTTAGACTCCAACGAGTGAGGAGTCGAGTCGAGCGAGCAGAGCTAAATAAACTACAATCCACTACCAATTGAGTGAGGCTCTTTCTTGAGTATTTTTAATGAGTATTGTACTGAGCTAGAGAAAAGCATCTATTATTAAAAATTTTAATCTACTTTTAATATAATTTACTCATTAGTAATATTAATCTGTTATCCAAGTGTCACCCATCCATGCATCATCTTTAGTAACTAGAATATGTGCTTGATTTTTTCACACAAATCGTCGAAGTATAGGCCTATTGAAATTAACAGCAATCGCATTACATATTCTAAGCTTAATTTATTTCTGTGCTTTGTTTTGTAGCCACTTATGGTGAGAAATATTCTTCACTTATACACATTGTTCTGAATGGCATTAAAATGTTTAGAGAAATACTGTGTGTTTTGCATGAATTTGCAACATAAGATATAGGAGCTATTCTTGCTTAAATTTAGAGTTTTGACATCAAATTTGTTGACAGGTCCATAAGTTCTTCCCTATTCTTTATTGTAGGTGTTTTTTCAACAAATGTCAAAAGACGCATTTTCTATTGGAAAACTATTTAATTTTGCAAGACATTGTACTAAAGAGTAAACAATTATCTCTCGTGGGGAACCCGGAATATTAAACAATAAAATATTTACAATCTAGTAGGTAATATATAAAAATAAAGTATTGTATATATATATATATATATATATATATATATATATATATTATATATATATATATATATATATATATATATATATATATATATATATAATATCTTTCATTATATATATTATAATAAAAGTTTAAAAAATATTACAAAATAAAGTTATTATGTAGAAATAAAATTTTCTCAGTTTCTATGACAGGGAGAAGCATTAAACGTTAGTGGGTATACAAACTTCATAGAGAACGGGAATTCATTTTGCATACACATTTATAATTTTCTTTTCAGTTTTTTTTATTGTGACTCATGGAGCCCCTGGGTTCCTTGGAGCAAAGTTTGAAGATTACTGATATAAAATGTATAAAAATAAACTGCTGTTTGTAAAAAATGCAACACCATGAAGGAATCGTCAGAATTAAATGAAGTTTAATGCACAAACGACTTGTATTAGTACAAATAAATGACGAAATTTTCAAAGCGAAAAAACAATATTAAGTGTCCGAAATCAATATTTAGTGTAGCCACCACGCGCTTCAATAAGTGCTGCTATACGTCGTGACATAGAGTCAAATTGATTTTGAATGTCTGCTTGTGGAGGAGAATTCCATATTACTTGTATGCGCAGCAAAAGTTCGTCTTTTGAACCTGCAGGACGCGGATCACGAGCGAGACCCCTACCAACCATATCTCACACGTGCTCAATAGGCGACATATCCAGCAAATAAGCAGGCCAAGGAAGAAGTGTCATGTGTTGGGTTGAACAGAAGTCTCGAACAGTCTTTGCAACATGTGGGCGTGCATTATCCTGCTTCAGGGATGCCTTCAAGGAAGGGAACGACTTCCGGCTGTAGCACTTCACGGATGTACCTGTTGCTATTGAGATTACCCTCAATTCGTTGCAAGTTGGATTGTCCATGACACGAAATCGCACCCCAAACCATAAATCCGGTGTAAGGCTACTGTGTCGTTCGATAACGCACTCTGGAAAGCAGCTTTCACCGGGATAGCGTCTAACACGAATGCGGCCATCATTGTCCCACAGATTGAAGCGTGATTCCTCTGAAAAAACAATTTGATGCCAATCATCTTGCCAGACTGTGCCCAGGAGCCCATTGCAGACGCAGCCGTCGATGGTTTGCCGTGAGGGGGATCCTGTATAAAAGCACCTTTGCACGTAATCCACAGTGCAGCAGACGTCGACGAATTGACGAAGCCGACATTAGTACATCTGTATCAGTAAGACCAACGTGCTGTCAACTGCCATGCGGAGAAGGTGTCTATCGTCGCAAGATGACGTCACCTTCCGTCGTCCACCACCAGTTTTTCTAGTTGTTCGGTGCTCGTCAGTCCACTGCTTCCAAACTCGCATCACTGTGGAACTATTCCGCTGCACACGAGCTGCTATTGCGTGATAGGAAATCTTCCTTCTCGAAGGCCGATAATCCTCCCCCGTTCAAACTCCATATGTTGTTGGAATTTCTCCTTATTTCTTCGTGGAGGCATACTTAGGTCTCACTAAATGTTCTACACTAACAAATAATCATTAACTATTTTCAACGTCCCACTACAGCCCTCTGTTTATACGCTTTCAGCATCGGTTCAGAGGGCGCTGCGCACGCTACGCATGTGCGATGGCTCTGAAACTTTACTATTTTACGTAAAATCCTATAGTTGATATTTGCTGCAAAGTTCATTTAGTTCTGATGATTCTCTCATGGTATTGCATTTTTTACAAACAGCAGTGTAATACAAATATTTTGTACTCCAAATTTTTTAGTATTTTTAATTTGAAACCAGTATTAATTCTTTTTGAAGAATATCTGTAAGAGATAAGAAAAAAAGTAGAATTTTTAGGAGCTTATCAATAAGATAACTATTTTGCGAAATAAATTCTATTAGTTATGTTGAGCATTACTTACTATTTCGTTTTAGATTAACGTTTTCAAGATTTGATTTTCTTTAAATCTTAAAAATAGTTTTATTTTCTGATGATGATAAGAATAATAAGTATTTAAATAGATGTATCTGATTTTTTTGGTAATAAAGTTAAAAATATTTTTATATATATATATATATATATATATATATATATGGATAATGACTACAACCTTAGGATGATGTAAATGATTTATTAAAAAAATGAAGGATGAAATATTTAAAGATAAACACCAAAGGAGAACGTCTTTCTCCTACGTCTAGTGTTAAGCGTCTCTAGCATCCGTCTAAGTGATTTTCCGTGTAGTCCTTTGTCGGGCTCTTTTGGTGGGGTGTGACGTCAGAGTAGATTGTTCCATTCGAGGTAACAGGGGGAGTGGGATGTGACAGGGCACATATACAACCCTACACATATACGAAGGTTGGGGCATAAGTCATGGCAACTATTTTTTTTCTTGTAGATATGTGAAAGGATCACAAACTTATATGTGTCATGTGGAAGTTCTGCAGGCAAAGTGTGTATGGAGAACAACAGATGGTTCTGTGACAGCTGGTAGTAGCGCAACGAAGGCTGTGAAATCAGTCAGTTAGTGAGTGTCGTGTGAGATGGAAGTAACCCATGTTGAGCAGCGCGTTTATATCGAAATAGCCGTTCTCCGAGGGAGAAAGGCGATGGAATGTCTCAGTGAATTAGTGGAAGCCCTTGGGAATAATGTCCTACCATACCATACAGTAGCACGGTGGATAGGAAAGTTTCATTAAAGACGTGTGTCAACCAGTGATGAGCAACGTTCAGGACGAACGATCAGTGTTTGGACCGACTTGGCACGTGCCGTAATCGAGTAGCTCGTGGATGAAGACACATCGTTGACAGTGTGTGGTGACAGTAGCAGGGGACTACATTGAGGGTCTTTAGGCCCAGGTTTGTCATGCCTACTTTATGTGTACTGTGTTGTCATTCGTTTGCACCGTGAAGGCCATATTGCCCTGTATATATATATATAATACCGTAATAAATTAGTGTATTACGATATTTCAGTGCTAATCTTTGTCCACACATGTAATTAACACCTTGTCCTTTCGTCTGTATGTGTCACATTTTCCAACCGGACAGGTAACTTCAAGAAAAAAAATAGTGCCCATGACTTTTGCCCCAATTCTCGTATATACACTGAATTAGGGATAGCAAGGTCTATGCAAATTGTGTAGAGCTGCGCATCATTTATGCGCAAGTGAGGGCCCTGGGGTAACTGCATATATAGCACGTTATGTGGTTGTTCTGAATTAGTTGTTGGAATTGCCAATATGGGTAAACTGCCTGATTTAGACGCCTTCGATTGCGGACAAATTGTAGATGCGTGACGCATGGGCCATTTAATTTCCGAAATCGTCAGACAGCTAGGATTTTCAAGGTTGACAGTTTCAAGAGTATACCAAGAATACATGGATGGTGGACAAAAAACTAGCGATCGGGCAAACTGTAAAGGACAGTTAGCCTTGACAGTGCGTGGAGAGAGACGGCTCAGGCGTATTGTACGTAGCCAGTGAAGCCAAACATTAGCTTAAATTACCAACTAGTTGAATGAAGCTGCCAGTCCTGCAATCAGTAAACGGACTGTGCAACGCTCGCTTCACCATATGGGTTTCAGGAGCCATCGACCTACAAGAATATCATTGCTTAATGCTCGCCATCAGGCTGCAAGTCTTGCCCGGGAAAGAGAGCACAGACACTGGAGTGTAGAGGACTGGAAACGAGTTGCATGGATTGATGAGTCTCGATTCCGACTACTTAACGCAGATGGGCGGCAGAGAATATAGCGTCAAGCTCATGAAGCCATAGATCCTACATGCTAGGTTGGAACTGTATAAGGGCATGGTGGCTCAATCATGGTCTGGGGTGTTTTTCCTGGCACTGTTTCGGATCTTTGGTGCCTGTACCAACCTCTATCAATGCAATTTGGTAAGTAGAGTTGCTGGGTGATCACCTCCATCCCTTTATGATGTTCTATTATCCGCACGTTAATGGAGTTTTCCAATAAGAAAACTGTACCTCTCATAAGTCCCAGTTGCCTACAGGCTGTTTGGATGAGCATTCTTCTGACTTTTTTGTCATAAATTGACCACCTGGAAGCCCAGACTTAAATCCTATTGAGTACCTTTGGTATGTTTTGGAACAAGGCGTGAAAGGTGATCACACAGCACCAACGAACCTTACTGAATTATGGACAGCTTTAGCCAATACTTGGCAAGTAATTCCCGTGGAACATTTCCATACACTTGTTGAATCTATGCTTCGTCGTGTGGCAGCCATTATCAAGGCCAGAGGAGGCGCAACTCGCTACTTGATAGGTATCCCTAATTCAGTGGCACTTCAGTGTATATCCGACTAAATAGTAGTAACAAAACGAAAAATGTTTAAATTTCTTAAACTTTTTCTGATTGGGGAGAAAATTATTGTGTGTTTCTCTTTAATTGTAAAAGCTATATAGGTACATTCAAAATTTTAATATTGTAAGTAAGATAAATGAAACTAAATTTTGATCATTATAAACTTAGAGAAATATATTATTGTTTCAGATTTAAATATATTAGAGTTTTATATAGAATTTTTTATTTTTTTACCTTTTCCAAAACCCCCTTTTTTTTTAATATTAAACATGGTAGAATTGAATGTGGTATATTTGATATCATATACGATATTCAACATTAAAAGAAAGTTTACCATTAATATGAATTTTTAAAATTTTTTTTATCATTGGGCTTTTATTCTTATGAAATTAATCACATACTATTAGTTTTTTGTTTGTATTGACTATGATCGAAAAACAGTTCTAAATTTAATGCATTCATTTTTTAAAAAAATGTCTATGATTTATGAACAAATCTAAATACGGCGTTGACCCAAATAGTTATTTTTGTTTTGTAAGGGGAAAAGAGTGATTTCTTAAGCCTTCTTTTTTTGAAAATTTTCACTTTCTAAAATTTCCTTGTTGATATACACTGATGGGGGAGGGAGGAATCCCAACACCAAGAAGGAATTGTGTAAGTAAACCAAATTTGGTTGGCTTGTTTATGCATCTAAAAGATGACGTTGATTTAAGTTTCGCACAAAGAGCATAAGTGTAACGCTACTAGAGCCGCTGTGAATATGCAAATCAGGTTTGCTTTAAATGCGTGTTGTAAAATTTGTGAACGTTATTTATCTTTGAGGTTTGACGTAGGGAATTGACGTTAGTCGAGAATGCCTTTAAAAAGACTAAAAAGCCATTATCAATAGCTCACTGAACGAGGTCATTAAGTAGACAAGAAAAGGTAGGTTTTCTTTCCACGATACTGGAAAAGAACATGAAACATTTACTGTGTATGATTATTGGCAGCAGTAGTAAGGGGAATATATTGCTTCAAGACTATGTTTTAGGTAGTCAAGTAGTACTATTGAGACGGAAGACCCCTGTGCATTTCCAGCAGCAGTTGGCAGAAAAATGGCAGTATCTAACTGTTGCACATATCGCATACTTCAAGAACAGCTCTGAGCCAGATGCCCTGTAGGATGCATTCTACTGACTCCAAACCACTATGATTTGCAACGTTAGTGATGTCAATCTAGGGCTCACTGGAGGACGGAATTGAGATTTATTGCGTTTCCCTAAGAAAGCAGTTTCGGCCTGGCACCTGTGATGGCTGCATTTTGGTTAAATGGAAGCCAGGTGATCGGGCCAGTAACCAACCTGTATTCGACCTAGATGCATTGGATCTACACTTGAAGTTATAGTATGAGAGGCAATTTCTTATGATAACAGGAGCACTCTCGGGGTTATTCCACGCACCCTGAATGCAAACTTATACGTCAGTCTGGGTATTCAATCTGTTGTGCTTTCATTTATGAAGATCATTCCAGGTTTTTTCCTAACAGGATAACAGAAACCCTCATAACGCTGTTGCAGTCCAACATGTTTTTCGGCGCATTGACATATTGCCTTGGCCTGCTAGATCACTAGATCTTTCTCCAGTCGAGCACGAATCAGACATTATTGAATGACAGCTTCAACATCATTCACAACCAGTATTAACCGTCCCTGTATCGACTGACTATGTGCTATAGGCATGGAACACCATTCCACAAACTGACATCCGGCACCTGTATAACAAAATGCATACACACTTGCATGCTTGCACTCAAATTTTTGGTGGTTATTTCTAATTCTTAACGTACCATCCTTTCGTATTTGAAATAGCTCTTCTGGTGCTTATATTAACCTGTGATCTTGAAACTTTAACCTGTTAATTACGTCACCTGTAAGACAAATATACTGCCAAAATTTCATTACTCTACACAAATGTTTTCTTGGTGTTAGGATTTGTTTTAGTGTAATGCTCAGGGATGATAAGTAATGAAATGTTTCTAACATGATATTCCAAGTTTCGATACTTATATAATGTCTTTGAATGTTAATTAATTCAACTCTTTTTACCTTATTCATGGCTGGTTTGGAAGGGCCACATTGAAAAGACGCGAAGTGAGATTGTTTGCTGATGATGTGGTACTGAAAGACTCTGGGCTTGATATTAATAATTTGGAGGCTAACCTCAATATTACTGTCAATGACGCATGGAAATTTGCGGTGAATCATAAAAAAAATTGGTTTTTAAGCCTTTCAAATCATTTTTTTTATTACAACAAATATGAAGCGTTTTAGTTTTCTATCTGGAATACTTATAAATGACTTATATACCACTTTTAGTAGAAAATCACCTATAAAATATTTCGGCTTCGTTTTAGATCATCAAGTTACCTGCAGTAAGCACCTTGATTCCCTAATTATAAAAAGCAGAAAGCGCTTTAAGATCTTAACATATACTTCAGGGCGTGATTGGGAAGCTGACTCTGTGACTCCAAGAACCACTTACCTGACATTTATTAGACCCTTCCTGGAATACGGTTCTCCAGTTTACTGATCTGCTTCAAACTGTTTCAAAAACTAATCTCCACAGACTTGAGGTCGTATTATAACGGGACTTAGAAATGGCTGCCCTAATGGCTTAGTTATTTTTGAGGCCGATCTTCAACCTTTAGGTGTCAGAAGAAACTCTATCCTAACGAAATATTTCTCCAAACTCACTAGCTATGGGCTCCAAAACTGAGCGAAGTTTCTAAAGGGTTGAAGCAATAATCAAAGGATAATGAAAAATAGCCCTTTTAGAGCCAAGCTGATACTAATGATCTCTTTTTTAGGGATAACATAATTTGAAAACAGAATATTGACCCCTAGGTGGAACTAGTTAGATTCTGCTTCCCCACATATCTCCTTTCATGTGTGAGTAAGAAATCGAATATTCCTGAATATTTAAGGCACAATTGACTCCAGAAATGATAAATAATATCCCTGGAGATGCTACCCAAATTTGCATGGATGGAAGCCGAAATAAACGGGACTTTCCCGCGGTTGTGGAATTTATGTTAAATCTAAAAGATTATCATAGATGTATGTTGGACTTAACTAGATAATAAATTTTCCAAGTTCATCTGACATCTGGATCTCTTCGGACAGCTGTTGCTCTATCGAACACCTTTCTAAATGGCAAAGGGGGAGGGATATAACACAGGCTTGGAAATACTTAACTAATTGAAGCTTCTATCTTCTTTTTGAAAGGTTCACTTTCAATAGATTCCATCTCACGAAGACTTCCACTAGTTCACGAAGACTTCCACCACCTCATGACGACTTCTTTGACATTTTGGTCAAACAAGGAGCTAATGAGTCATTGGTCGTCCCTAAGTCACTGACTTATCTGGAATTATTTTCGAGGACTGAAAAGTCTATAAGTACCATTTAGACCACCACATCCTTGCACCACTGGTATCAGGGAAGATGCCCAGGTGATGCTCTTTCTCTTCAATGCAGCAGGCATGAGTAAACAGTAGATTAATTAGTTGTCACCTTAGATCACTGTCCTACTCCAACGGTAGCAAGATCTTCCCAACCGGCACTAAGTGTTACAATATCCAGGCTACTACCAATCACATCCTCGTAGTCGTTAACCTTATTCACCGTCTGGGTACATCTGACAAACAGGAAACTGCTGGCGAGCGAAGTTAAAAAAAAGTCTTCTTTTTTTTGTAATGGAACTGCGTATTGGTATTTCTACCTTTGCAGACCTAGTGCATTCCTCAGGAGCTGGTATCACTTTTTAGTGCGGCACCATTTAGGCGATACCAATTACCACAAGTAATTTTGATGCCCAGTTTCTTCCCCAGAGGGAGGCACCTGAGCTATGCCGATGCGAAATTTGTACTTAGCAATTTAATTTTGCCGAGAGCATCCAAGCCAAACGGACACTTAAGGGATCTTTTTCTTGCCGTGTAATTATACGACATGGTCACTGACGATTTTCTGCATCATGAAAATCCATCGATTTGGGCCGGGGTCGAAACTGCAACCTTGGGTACAAAAGGCCAATGACAAACCAACTAACTACGCCACCCAGCCGGCAGTTAAAAAAAAGTATAACGATTCTTAATATTTCTTTATTTTATTGCAATCATAAGCATCATAAGCAATATCCTACACTAAAAAGGTAACAAAAAATTCAAAATAGTTAATTTAATGCGATTTTTGGCATTGCATATTACCCACTAATTTTTCAAAGTCAATGTTGATATAGTATAGAGCGGACAGTCACGGGTGCACAAAAATAGCTTCTCGGGTACATGGTTAAGAGCCCTTGGGTTAAGGTAACGGACTCGTGGCCTGCGTGTCTTGAGTTCGAGCCTAATACAGCTGAAGATTCGCCGTGTGGCGGGACGATGCACGTGAATTCTGTCGAGGCTCAAAAACGCCCTCCTATTGGGTTGGGTTGGAAGTTAAGAGAGGGGGTGCCAGTTCAGGCGTCATCCTCGTCACTTGAGCATGGTACGAAATTACGAGGACCGTCGCCCAAAGCCCTCGAGTAGCTGAACAGTGCGACGTTAATATTTCCTGAATCACTCATCCAACCACATCCTTGATTGTCTGAGACTAGACAAACAAGATTTTTATTCTTCTCTGATGCTCGTCTTCAGTACAAGATTACTCATTAGGTGGAGTAGGTGATTGTTTATGGGTCCCATACTTTTTAGGGGTAGCAAAAAATTGAGAAAACCAAATATTTAGCTATTTTTTATTGCAAGGGTTGGCTTTTTCATTACAGATTCTAATAAATATAATTATTTTTAGGTTATATATATTTTTTAAATTTGCTGATAATTTTTGTCATTTTATTTGTGCAATGAAAATATTCTTAAAATGGTCTGTAATAAAATTATTAGGCTACAGGACCCCCAAGAATTCGACTGCCTAGGGGTCGTTTTGGACTTTTTACTAGTGAACAAGATCATGGACCTAATTTAGCTGTGCTAAATAGTGGAGGTTAGCAACAACAGCAAATGTTTATTATCTTTTTTCAGAAAACTATGGATTTAGAAACACGTGAATTTTAATAACTGCCCATTTTATGCATGCGAATTTTATCTTATTTTTTACATCGATATTCAAATCATGTAAATTATAATCTTCAGTTTGTAAATTATAATTTCAATTTTGTAGTTGAAGTTGGTTTATAATTATTGAAATATAAATTATGCATAAGGAAAATCATTCCTTTTAATTAAAATTATTTGTAAATCTTATACACTGCTAGCTACACAAAATGCAGCACCCTGAAGGAAGCATACAAACCATGTGAAATTTACATTATGCGTTGGCGGTGATGAAATATGCAAATCATCAGCATTATAGAGCAGACACACATCACGGGTGACTGTAGTGCCGCCCGCAAGCTCTATATTAGGGGAGAACAAATTGGCGATTTGAAGTACGGCAATTGTTTTTTCATGCGCCTTTTTTACGTAAGATGCTTACCTATGCATTGTGTAAGATATCGAGCGTCTTTTGACCAAGTTTCTGAATTCGACGGAGGAAGAATAGTAGCCTATAGGGATTGCGGATTATCCTTCAGAGAAATTGGTCAACTTGTTGGACAAAAACAAGCAAATGTGATGCGGATCTGTCATCACTGGATGCAGAAGAAAATGACGGACGAACGGGGCCAATCGCACCTGTCTCGTTGCACCACTGCCCGTGATGACAAGCGGATTGTGCGCATGGCAGAGATGGATCACGCAGCCACATAACAAACCATTGCACAACAAATTCAGTCTGTTACGTATCATTCGGTATCCACTCATACCATTCGACGCCATTTGCAGCAGAGTGGAATACCCACAAGGCGTCCATTGCTTCGTTTACCCTTGACTGAAAACCCCAGGCGTTTGCGCCGCCAATGGTACGGAATGGATTGACAATGTGTTTACTGACGAATCCTGCTTCTGCCTGCAACATCCCGATGGTCGGATTCGAGTTTGAAGACACCATGGTGAGAGGCTACTGAACTGTTGCGTTATGCATCACCATACTGGTCCTGTACCCGGTATCATGGTTTGGGGTGGTATTGGATTTCATTGCCTCACCCCTCTAGTAAGCATTGCCGGTACACTGAAAAAAAATTGCCAGCGCTAATCTCTGAGGTGTTGGATGCCGTGGTCCTCCCATACATTCAGCGCTTGACATCAGCCATATTCTAACAGCACAATGCACGACCATACGAGGCACTCAATGTTCAAGAGTTCTTTACCTATCAGATTGAATTGCTTCTTTGGTTGCTTGTTCTTCCGATCTATCGTCAATCGAAAACGTGTGGTTCATTTTTGCACAATGACTGGTCGGGGATACATTACCCGTTATTACACCAGATCAACTTTGGCAATATGTGGAAGCCGCATCGTACCTCAAGGATACATCCAAAGCCTCTTTGACTCTATGCCGAGACGTGTGTCAGCGGTTATAGCTAACAATGACGGCTATACTAACTACTGATTTACTGGTTGATTATCCACCCGTCACAAAAGGCTGTAATTTTTATCGTTTGATCTCTGAACAACATGTTATCTGCCAAATAAATTTCGCTGTGATATCTCTGATCCTTCTTGTTGTTGCATTCTGTGGGCCAGCAGAGTAGCTTGCTTAGAAAAAATAATAATTATGCAATTATTTTACATAGATATATAAAAAAAAATAACAGTGCTTTTATCTAAAAGAAGCAAGTGCCTCCATACCACCATAGAACATCTTTTCTGCTTATAGGCACTGGTTCCGCGCGATTAATAATAATAATAATAATTTTTTTCTCTCCGTATAACCATGATCCACATTAAAACATTTGTAATTTATCTTACTATTTAAATGGTTATAAATTATTGTCTTAAGAAACCCCCGGGAAATTGTCTTTAGCTGACTTAAATAAAGTATTTTATCTGATTTTAAAATGAAAAAAGAAATTAAATGTGACCTCCAAATCGTTTAAACTATTGCTCAAACAATACTCATAATTTTTTCAGAAAAAACGCCAATGTTCCAGAACGACGATTGCATCTCTTCAGACATCTGCATCTACGTATTATTAAGAAATAATTATGTCAACTAAAAATTGTTTCTTTTTCCTTTGCAATTATCTATGAAAGCAATTTACCTATATAGAATTAAATATACATTTAAACATTTGACTGGCTTAACCTAATTTTCCCTCAGCAATATCTGAGAACTGCGAAATCTCGTTTTTTCGTTTAACCAATAGCAGTTGCCAGAAGTTTACATAATGGCTCATTGGTAGAAACAGAACTCAAGCTCTTTACTCGTCTATTATGCTGCGGTCCTTAAAAGGAGATAAAAGACATGAAAATATCTTTTTTGTAAAATATGAAATGAAATAGGGTTGATCCTCAGAATGCAGAATTTTATGCCTTGGAGTATATAATAAAATTTGTCTTGGAATACAATTTTTAATATATAAAAGGAAGTTGAAAATAAAAATGACCGATTTTATATATAAAAAATTAAATAGCTAAATAGCATAAAGGTGAGTAGATTTTTTTTGATTAAATAAACTGATTTGAAAACACAATATTAAAAATTAAAAAAAAAAATAGTTGCATGACTTCACCAACAAATTGATTTTATATTTGTTATTTCATTAAAGATCAACAGGTTTAGAAATGTTCATCGTTTTTCATTGCAATTTGTAAATGTATTTCTATATTAGGAATGATATTTGTGGATTACAAAATTTCAGCGGTGACACACACACGCACAAACTCACTTTTGTCATTGACTTTTAATTCAGTTGCACATTTAGAAATAACTCAAGAGCCACTGGTGGCAGACTTTGGGATTTTTAGCCCCCTTCAAAAATGATGAGGATGACATCTGAACTTTCCAAACTTCCATGCTCCGCCAACGCGGGAAATTCGAGCCTAGATAGATTTAACGTCTACATCATCACTTCTTTCTGATAGGTTTTTAGTACCTTCGAACTCATGACTCGAAGGAAACAAGACTGGCCATGACTTCTTTACCACAAACACTCAGCTATCGCGGCTATAATTTCAATGTAAAAATTATACCTATACCTTTTTTTAAATAGAGACACCTATTATACACAATTTATTGAATTATTATTTAATTATATTATTTAAGTATAATATTACGTTTTGAATAACAAGGAATGCAATAAGAGAAATATTGTCACCGATCATTGTGTTTTTCTGCACTGGATAGACGAGAGAGAGATAAAGATATCTAAAACACAACTTCAATCTGTAAACATCTATATCAGGAGTCGGCAACCTTTTAGCTGTGGCGTGCCAAACCTATCTACAATATAATTTAGCGTGCCAAACAGAAGGACATTTTTTAAGCAATTCGATTCTCGCGAGCATGTAGAGCAGTGCTTCTCAAACTTTCAATGTTTATGACCCAATTTTCAATCATAATTTTCATTGCGCCCCTTTCTACAATAACAATATATTGAATGCAATACATTGTTATTGTGGATAAGCATTTACATCATAAATCATATTGCTACAATACGAATTAAATTATAAGCCATAAAAATTATCAAGATAAGTAATAAATTTTGTATATAAGATCATGAAGGCACTACTAATTATTATGTTTGTTTTTAATGTATTGATAAATTAATTCTCAAAAACAATGTGCAGTACTGGTACACATTTGTAAGTATATTTAATCAGTGTAAATGTGTATTTAATTTTTATTATGTTAGAATGTATTTTAATTTGATTCCTTTCAGTAAATTAATACTTATTTTAAATCTTTTGTTTTCGACTTTTCGATATGCTCGTGCCCCCACCCCCACATACGGATATCACGCTCCCCGTTAGGTGGCGCGCCCCACAGTTTGAGAAACGCTGATATTACAAATAGAGGTCAATAATTTAGATATTTACAGTTTAATATTATGTATTAATTTTGCATCATTTATATAAGGTATCGGACTACGTTCGAGACAGTGATTTTAAAAAAGAGGATAAATGTGGATAATTTTCATGATATTTAGTGTCACTCAGATTAGAATACATGCATAAAATTATTTTAAGGATATTTTGACAAAAAAAAATTATTTCAATACAATATTTTGGCAAAAAATTAACTTAAGAATAATCTTTTTTCAAAATGTTCTCCTTTTGTGAAAAATGCTTCTATTATAATAGTATTTTGCCTGTATATTGCTCAGACCTCTGTACAGAGACTCAACAATGGTTTTTGAAAAATTCACATTATTTTCAGTTACATCCCATTGAAATAATTATGGGCGTTTTTTTCTTAAAATTGCTCCCCTCTGTTGTCGTAAAATATGAATAAACCCACTTCTAAGTTATATATTTCAAAAATTCTAGTTAAGCCTCTGTAGAGAGGTCCGAGCTATATACAGACAAAATATTGGGTTGGAAGGAAAGTTCTGTCGTATTTTAAATAGGCAGTTGATTTTTGTTGTAAATAAAATAAACATCTGGCTAGTGAGTCATTCGGATTTTTTTTGTTTTTTCAGCTGCTGTATAATGTAAAAGGAGTCATTTTTTACCGTTCATCATTTACTTGTAATATTTAAAATGAAAAACATGTCAGTAGATAAAGTGCATTTACTACACTGCATTTTGTATGAATTCCAAAAAGGAAGCAACGCATCGGTCGCATGTAAAAATTCTTGTGCGGTATTTGGAAAAGATATTGTAAATGTTCGTACTTGTCAAAGATGGTTTAACAAATTTCGTTCCGGGGATCTGAGCCTCCAAGAAAGTGATCGATCTGGACGACCATCCAAGATCAATAATGATGTTTTACGATCCATGTTGGAAAATAATCCACATTTAACAAGTCAAGAAATTGCAGAAGAGTTTGGAATTCACCATACAACTGTTGGAGATCACATTAAATCTCAGGGTTTGTGTTAAAGCGAAGTGCTTGGGTTCCACATGAATTAACGGAAAAGAATTTGTCTGATCATGTAAGAATGTGTTCATTATATCTGATTAGACACAATGTGGAGCCGTTTTTGGACAAACTGATTATTGGAGATGAAAAGTGGATTCTCTTTACGATAATATTAAGAGAAAAAATCTTACTGCAAACCAGGAACATCATTAGCAACAGTTCCAAAACCAAGTATCCATCAACGAAAAGTACTGCTTTGTTTTTGGTGGTACAGGAAAGGTCCAGTGTACTACGAGTTGCTGAAACAAGGAAAACCCATCAACGCGGATCTGTACCGCAATCAACTGGATAAATTGAATGCAGCTATCAAAGAAAAAAGGCCAGCATTAGCGTCCAGAAGAGGAATAGTGTTCCACCACGATAATGCTCGACCACATACTGCAATGATGACACAACAAGAGCTGAATGCGTTAGGATGGTAAATCCTTGGTCACCCACCATATTCACCTGACATTGCACCATCTGATTATTACCTGTTCGGATCTCTGCAAAATTATCTAACGGGAAAAAAATTCAAGTCTTTTGTAAGTGTTTCTAAGGCAGTTGCTGACTATTTTAACTCCAAGGACGAGAACTTCTACAAAATAGAAATTTATACGTTACCTGAAAGATGGCAACAAATTGTAACAAATAATGGAGCATATATAATTGATTAATATTAAACACATATTTTTATAAACGCATTCAAATATTTTCTTTAAAATACGACAGAGCTCTTTCCCTCCAACCCGATATTATTATAATAGAAGCATTTTTCACAAAAGGAGAACATTTTGAAAAAAGATTATTCTAAGTTAATTTTTTGCCAAAATATTGTATTGAAATAATTTTTTTTTGTCAAAATGTCCTTAAAATAATTTTATACATGTATTCTAATCTGACACTAAATATCATGGAAATTATCCATTTATGCGCTTTTGCTTAGTCACGGTTCTGAACGTAGTCGGATACCTTAAAGATATTTCTTAGCATGAGAAAATAACCAGCATACAATATATAAATATTTCTTCTACAAAAATAAAAATAAAATTAAAATTGTACATGTATTATTTATTTTTAAACATATTTATTAAAATGGGAAATAGACAACATAAAATATCAGCATTTCCTTTCGTTACAGATAAATAGAAATAAAAATAAAAATTTTAATGCTAACCTAGTGCTTGCACCGTTCTACTTTCATATCACAAAATCAGGGGTATATCACTTGTAACTTTCAATTTGACACAGATTTGAGTATACAGCTGTTAAACAATTTCTTTGCCAATTTGAAATGTTTTTCATGTGAGAAAAGATTTTTTACTTCGATATGTAGAACCAAAAACTGAAAGCAGAGTACATGTAATTTTTTCTCTTCAAATAATTAAGTGTCTTCAGCAATAACATTCAATATTTTACAAAATAACTGT